>OY294026.1:5048401-5263552 GCA_958510785.1 Exephanes ischioxanthus
TCGGTTCGCCAATGAATAAAAAACGATGACTCCATTTTTTTTTTTTTTTTTCTGAAACTTGAGGTTTCTGAAACTTGAGGTTTCTAAAACTTGAGGTTTCTAAAACTTGAGGTTTCTAAAACTTGAGGTTTCTGAAACTTGTGGTTTCTGAAACTTGAGGTTTCTAAAACTTGAGATTTCTAAAACTTGAGGTTTCTAAAACTAGAGGTTTCTGAAACTTGTGGTTTCTGAAACTTGTGGTTTCTGAAACTTGTGGTTTCTGAAACTTGTGGTTTCTGAAACTTGTGGTTTCTGAAACTTGTGGTTTCTGAAACTTGTGGTTTCTGAAACTTGTGGTTTCTGAAACTTGTGGTTTCTGAAACTTGTGGTTTCTGAAACTTGTGGTTTCTGAAACTTGTGGTTTCTGAAACTTGTGGTTTCTGAAACTTGTGGTTTCTGAAACTTGAGGTTTCTAAAACTTGTGGTTTCTGAAACTTGTGGTTTCTGAAACTTGTGGTTTCTGAAACTTGTGGTTTCTGAAACTTGTGGTTTCTGAAACTTGAGGTTTCTAAAACTTGAGGTTTCTAAAACTTGAGGTTTCTAAAACTTAAGGTTTCTAAAACTTGAGGTTTCTAAAACTTGAGGTTTCTAAAACTTGAGGTTTCTAAAACTTGAGGTTTCTAAAACTTGAGGTTTCTAAAACTTGAAGTTTCTAAAACTTGAAGTTTCTAAAACTTGAGGTTTCTAAAACTTGAGGTTTCTAAAACTTGAGGTTTCTAAAACTTGAGGTTTCTAAAACCTGAGGTTTCTAAAACCTGAGGTTTCTAAAACCTGAGGTTTCTAAAACCTGAAGTTTCTAAAGCTTGAAGTTTCTAAAGCTTGAAGTTTCTAAAACTTGAAGTTTCTAAAACTTGAAGTTTCTAAAACTTGAAGTTTCTAAAACTTGAAGTTTCTAAATCTTGAAGTTTCTAAAACTTGAAGTTTCTAAAACTTGAAGTTTCTAAAACTTGAAGTTTCTAAAACTTGAAGTTTCTAAAACTTGAAGTTTCTAAAACTTGAAGTTTCTAAAACTTGAAGTTTCTAAAACTTGAAGTTTCTAAAACTTGAAGTTTCTAAAACTTGAAGTTTCTAAAACTTGAAGTTCCTAAAACTTGAAGTTCCTAAAATCTCGAATTTCGGAACAAAATCGTTCGCAGCGTTTCGACAGTGTCGAAGGATCGCGCTCGAGAGTGGCGACCCCGACCGCGAATGTTTACACTCGACACTTGCCCCTCCCCCCGGCCGCTACTCAGTCAACTCAATGTCTCGGCGGGTCGTCGCCGCCGTTGCGATTCTCCGCTGTGGAATTTGGCACCGTGGAAACGAGATACGACGCAGTTTATCTCCCTCGATGCTCCTTCCCATCCCTCCGACATACCTATATATAATAAATATAATGCGAGCGAATGATAATAAAGAGGTAAAATAGAATACAAGTTTATTGCGCCGGGCACGGAGCGCCTCTCGGAACGCGAGCACCGAGATAGACAGCTTTCTCGGTGCGATGGATATTTTAGAAACGTCCTCGAAACTCCGTGACGCCCGCTCTCCCACGTGGCCGACTGAAATTTTCCGGACTCGTCCGCCCGTCGATCCCGCCCGAGAACAGCTGACTTCTCTCATTTCTCATCTACACACATATATATATATATATATATATATATATATATATATATATATATATATATAGGCCCTGTATTTTCCAACGAAAAAATGTGGGTCCAAATATAGATTTTTTTTTTTCAATTGTAACATTTTTTCGATTTAATTTTTTTTAATATATATATATATATATCGGTCCTCTATTGTCGAACGTAATAATGTTGGGTCCAGATATATATTTGTTTTTTTTTTTTTTTTCCACTTAAAAAAGAAATGTTTCATTTGTTCTTTAATTTTTATTTAGTCATTATTGCCTAGATTTTTTTCATATATGATATATATTTTTTTTACATTTAATGTATGTATTTATATGTGTGTGGATGGTCTGCTAAAGACCGAGATGGCGTAACCGGTGTGCGCCATTTTTTTTTTTTCTAGCCTTCGATAACAAAAACAAATGATAGACCTTGTTTTTTTTTTTTTTTCTGTCATACACGGGCGAGCCTAACGTGTTAACTGTTTCCTTGTGGCACGGCGAGTGACCATGGATTATATAAATATCGTAATAATAATTCTACATAATAATAAAGTTGAGCTCGAACCGATACTCACGGACGCTAATTCACAGCCTTCACTATCCGGCTGCAAGGCGCATCCGCGAGAATACAGTTAAAGCTCTCTTAACTCGAGTCCCCTCAAAGGAACGCTGGAGCTGTTTTTTTTTCTTTAAGTTGCTTTACCTGTTTTACCGACGGAACTGGACAATTTTTCAGTTCCGATTTGGCGTTAGTTAAGGGGCTGCTGGAGCTGTTTTTTTTTCTTTTTTAACTTGCTTTATCTGTTTTACCGACGGACCTAGACAATTTTTTCAGTTCCGACTTAGCGCTGTTAACATGCCATACATGTGCGTCAAATCATGCAGGATTGTGATATTGACATAAACGCTTCGGTGTGCAGTCGAATTTTGATTGAAAACTTACCATAAATTAAGAAAATCGAATATCATAGTTTGCGAAAGTGCGTGAACGTAGTGTCACGATCGACGTACAGGTGGCTCTGCATCGTGCCCCACACTACATTCGCGCCGTGTTCATCGGCTCTGATCACCCGTCGCAAGCCGATAGACTAAATGATCGCAGTTTACACTATGCGTGATCATCTTTTGACTGAGCAACTTTCCGACGATTTTGGAATATTCGTAGAACTTCACAGAATCGGCATGCACGCCCTTTTTTTGACGTATGCAAGATCAGAATTTTTTATATCCAACAGAACAGATGCTGCAAACATTTCAGCGGCCATGTTGGTTTCCGCGACAGTTTATAATATTCGATTTTCTTTATTTTTCGGAAGATTTCGACAGAAATTCGTGTGCACGCCGAATCGTTTATGTTGTTAATACTGTCCTGCAAGATTTAAAGCGTACGCGTAGCATAGTAACGATTAATAGTGAAAACTAAGAAATCGCCTATTTTCGTCGGTAAAACAGGAAGGTCCAGCAGCCCCTTAAGAGGATGCTGCAGCTGTTTTTTGTTTGTTTGTTTTTTTTTTTGGACCTGCTTTACCTGTTTTACCGACGGAGCTGGACAATTTTTAAGTTCCGACTTAGCATCGTTAATACGCGCGGTCGAATTTTCATTGAAAACTTACGAGGAATCAAGAAGACCGAATATTATAGTTCGCCAAAGTGCGCACAGGTGGCTCTGCGCTGTATAAAAAAATTTTTATGAAATTTAATTTACGGGACTCGAAGGTTTTGTGCAAAAACTGGTATATTAAATTTAACGTATAATTGCGATGAAAAATTGATGTTCAGTGTATTAAAAACATCGGAAATAGTCTATTCATAAAAACCTATGCTTTAATTTTATTACGAAGGCACTTTAATTTTAATAATTTATCTTGATTTAAATGAAAAAGTACATATCAGTTTTTTATCACTGCACATTACAATTCACAACGGACCGAGAGGTCTCGTCTTCGCCTGAGCCACACTGCCGATTTTTTTTTTTTCCCCTTATAACGTCGCATCTGCCCGATTAAAATCGGACGGCACTCGTGCGCATGCGCGAAGCCTCCGCGACGCCAGTAAACCCTCTCCGCACAGATTAAAATATCGACATTTAATTTAAAAAAAAAATGTATAGAAAATATTTATTTTATAAAAATTTTTTAAGTAAATACTTCATTATAAAACATATTATAAAAAAAAAGTATTTTAATTTATAATATTTAAAAATAAAATACTTTTTTTTATAAAATATATTTCAAAATAAAACGCTCTTTTTGTATTAAACATATTTTTTAATAAAATACTTTTTTTTAAATAAAATATATTTCAAAATAAAATACTTTTTTTTAAATAAAATATATTTCAAAATAAAATACTTTTTTTAATAAAATATATTCCAAAATAAAATACTTTTTTTAATAAAATATATTTCAAAATAAAATACTTTTTTAAATAAAATATATTTCAAAATAAAATACTTTTTTTAATAAAATATATTTCAAAATAAAATACTTTTTTAAATAAAATATATTTCAAAATAAAATACTTTTTTAAATAAAATATATTTAAAAATAAAATATATTTAAAAATAAAATACTTTTTTAAATAAAATATATTTAAAAATAAAATACTTTTTTTTTAATAAAATATATTTCAAAATAAAATACTTTTTTTTTAATAAAATATATTTCAAAATAAAATACTTTTTTTTAAATAAAATATATTTCAAAATAAAATACTTTTTTTAATAAAATATATTTCAAAATAAAATACTTTTTTTAATAAAATATATTTCAAAATAAAATACTTTTTTTAATAAAATATATTTCAAAATAAAATACCTTTTTTAATAAAATACATAAAAAATAAAAATTCTTTTAAATTAAATATTTCGGATCGTCTAACATAGTTGGTGTGTTTCGATGTTCTCAGTTTCCTGGTGAGTGCATCCTCACATACATGGAGTTTCAGCTGGACAGCGCAGAGTACTGCCAGGCTCAACACAAATAGAGAGGGCAAGAAACCGCAAAAAGTCCCAAACAATAAACGTGAGATAACCGTCGAACTGTGAGCGCGCGAGAGATAGAGAGAGCGGCATCGATCGAGTTTAATGTGAGGTTGAAGGGCAAGAATCAGGAGAGAGCGAGAGAGAGAGAGAGAGAGAGAGAGAAACGAGGAGAACTCGGAGAGAGGAATATCTAGATCATCGCCAGAGAGCCCGAAATAATCAGCTAGTCATCAGCACGCGAGAGGCGTAGAGGAATTTATTAGAGAATTTTTTTAGATATTTTTTTTTCTTCAGTTCTTTTGTTATCGTACAGTTGTCGCCGAGCCACGAGCGCAGCGCCGAACAACCAGGAAACTAAGCCCGATAGGTAAATATTCGCTTTTTTTAATTTATCTTCATTTTATCAATTTATTATATTATATAAATTATTTTTTTTTTTATTTTTTATTTTTTTATTTTTTTTTTATCGTCTATTAAAATTGTACAAAAATTATACTTGATTATATACATTATATTATATTATATAAGTAATATTTAATTTTTTTTCTATTTTTTAATTTAAAAACTAATTTATTAATTTGTTTCATTAATTAAAATTGGATAAAAATTGTGCGTCTGTTGCAGATAATCTTCCATTAAGTCGAGGAGCGAGATAGAAGAGCGGTGAGCGCATATCAAGAACGTCTAATGTAACAGCAAAAAAAAAAAAAAAAAGTCGCGTAAAATCTCGCCTTTTTCCATTTTTCCTTCCTCTAAAAAAAAAATCGATTCTCCCCTCCCCTTTTCGAGATACAGGACAATTACGTTGTCCCCGTCCTCCGTGCACACGGGCCGATAAATCGACAGCCAATCGAAGAGATTTATCGGAATTGGAAGTGTAAAAAAAAAAACAAAAAAACAACAACAACGTTAAACAAACAAAAACAAAGTTAACAACAAGAAGAAACTAAGACTGACATCTCTATGGGCTACATTGGCGTAAGCGAGAGACTCCGAAAGACGACGGGTTGAAGGAATAAACCGGGAAGTGGGAAGTCGGCGGGGGGAAAATAAAAGTAAAGAAAAATCCAGCGATCGATAGAGAGCTAGAAAATCATTCGTTCGATTGCGTCGTTCAAAAGGAAATGAGCAACATGAGGGTCAAGGACATCAGACCGGCTCCAGCCGAGATTGAATACAAAAACATGAAGTTCCTTATCACTGATCGGCCCAATGATCAGACCATTCATACCTTCATTCAAGTATGTATACTTCCACATTTTCATTCTTTTTTCAATACCTGTGTCATTGACGTCGTCATTGACTCTGTCAATGCCATTGACTTTGTCGTGACTTTGTCATGACTTTGTCATTGACTTTGTCATGACTTTGTCATTGACTTTGTCATAACTTTGTCATGACTTTGTCTTGACTTTGTCATGACTTTGTCTTGACTTTGTCATGACTTCGTCATTGACTTTGTCTTGACTTTGTCATGACTTTGTCTTGACTTTGTCATTGACTTTGTCAATGACTTTGCCATTGACTTTGTCAATGACTTTGCCATTGACTTTGTCAATGACTTTGCCATTGACTTTGTCAATGACTTTGCCATTGACTTTGCCATTGACTTTGTCATTGACTTTGTCATTGACTTTGTCTTGACTTTGTCATTGACTTTGTCAATGACTTTGCCATTGACTTTGTCAATGACTTTGCCATTGACTTTGTCAATGACTTTGCCATTGACTTTGTCAATGACTTTGCCATTGACTTTGCCATTGACTTTGTCATTGACTTTGTCATTGACTTTGTCATTGACTTTGTCATTGACTTTGTCATTGACTTTGCCATCGACTTTGTCATTGACTTTGCCATCGATTTTGTCAATGACTTTGCCATCGACTTTGTCAATGACTTTGCCATCGACTTTGCCATTGACTTTGCCATCGACTTTGTCAATGACTTTGCCATCGACTTTGCCATTGACTTTGTCAATGACTTTGCCATTGACTTTGTCAATGACTTTGCCATTGACTTTGCCATTGACTTTGTCATTGACTTTGCCATTGACTTTGTCATTGACTTTGTCATTGACTTTGTCTTGACTTTGTCATTGACTTTGTCATTGACTTTGTCATTGACTTTGTCATTGACTTTGTCATTGACTTTGTCATTGACTTTGTCATTGACTTTGTCATTGACTTTGTCATTGACTTTGTCATTGACTTTGTCATTGACTTTGTCATTGACTTTGTCAATGACTTTGCCATCGACTTTGTCAATGACTTCGTCATTGACTTTGTCAATGACTTCGTCAATGACTTTGCCATCGACTTTGTCAATGACTTTGCCATCGACTTTGTCAATGACTTTGTCAATGACTTTGTCATTGACTTTGTCATTGACTTCGTCATTGACTTTGTCATTGACTTTGTCATTGACTTTGTCATTGACTTTGTCATTGACTTTGTCATGACTTTGTCAATGACTTTGCTACCGACTTTGTTATTGACTTTGTTATTGACTTTGTTATTGACTTTGTTATTGACTTTGTCAATGACTTCGTCATTGACTTTGACATTGTCATTGTGTGTCATTGTCATTTCTGTAATTGGCATTCTTGTCATTGCCATTCTTGGCACTGTCATTCTTGTCACTGTCGTTCCTGTCACTGACATTCTTGACACTGTCATTCGTGTCATTGCCAATGCCGTCGGCATTGTTATTATCTCGAAATTGTCATCGTCATTCTCACTATCATCATCATTATTGTTCTCACTACGAAAACCATTATAATTATCGACGACATTTCCAGGAACTGAAGAAGCACAATGTGAAGGAGGTGGTGAGAGTCTGTGAACCAACGTACAAAGTTGAAGAACTGAAGGAGGAGGGAATAAACGTCCTGGATCTGGTCTTCGACGATGGGACCTTTCCGCCGAGCGAGGTCAGTGATCGACATTTATATTCGTCTCTTTTAATGGCATTAAAAAAAAAAAAAAAAAAACATCAGATATCTTACACAGCCGAAAAAAATAAAATATATATTTCAGGTGGTCGACGAGTGGTTCGAGCTGTTGAAAAATCGATTCCGGGAGACACCGGAGGCATGCGTGGCGGTCCATTGCGTGGCCGGCCTCGGCAGAGCGCCGGTCCTCGTCGCCCTCGCCCTCATCGAACTCGGTCTCAAGTACGAGGACGCCGTTGCTCTCATCAGAGAGTGAGTAAAAAATTTCCGTTCGCCCAAACATCGATGAAAAAAAAAAAAAAAAATTTTATCACTAATTTTTTATTAATTTGTTGTTTTTTTTACCCTCGGTCGGTAAAACAGGAAAAGAAGGGGAGCCATAAATGCCAAGCAACTGGCGTACCTGGAGAAATATCGTCCCAAGTCCCGACTGAAGCTCAAGAACGGTCAGAAGAACTCGTGCTGCGTCCAGTAAAAAAAAAAAAAAAAAAACACACACGCGCGACCGAAGAGGAACAAGAGAAAAGAAGAAAAAAAAAAAATTATATATATCATTTACTCCATTTCTCCTCGATGCGACCGATTTAATTGTTGATACGAACTTTCATATTGTCTAATTTAATCGATAGGTTTGCACACACACACACACCGCCTGTTACCGGACCCGACACGTGACGTACAGTTTATATTGTGTATTATATCGATAAAAAAAAAAAATGAATTTTCTTTTCTACACGCAGTGTTCGAACACGGCCTATCCGATTGGAAATGCAACCCGAGGGGGTTTTTTTTTTTTTTTTTTTCTTCCGTTAACATGCGATCTACTGTTTACGACTAACCTTGCGTGTCTTGAATCGAATTATTAATTTTTTTTTTTTTTTTTTTTTTTTTTTATTTCTCCGATTTATGGGAATTTTCGTTACGATCCACGCCGACCTTTCCGACCTTGTTTTCCGCCCCGCTTTAACAGCTTTTCCCATTTATACCGACAAAGTTTTGATACTTCGCGCTCGCCGCCGAAACTCGAACGCGCTTCTCCGAATTCTTCGATCGAATCGATCGAAAGTGCAAAAAAAAAAAAAAATTGATCAATTTTTTTTTTTTTTCCTCTCTATCTTCCGTTCAACACGCCACAATGACAAATCAGACTCGCGGCTTTCGCCGTGGGGAGTAAATAATTTTTTTTTTTTTTTTTTTTATGGAATTAATCGCTCAGACTTAAAAAAAAAAAAAAAAAACGTTCAGCATATCTGCCTAGTTGAAACGGGGCCAAATAACAAATTTCTACGCAACTTTCTCCCCTCGAACTCTGTCACTCGATTTTTTCCCTTAAATTTAGTATTAAAAAAAAAAAAACTCGATCTTTTTTTTTATCCGCCCTGGTGGTTAAGCGATTTGTACATTATTATTAATTAATTAATTATTACTTATCACTACTATTAATTATTAATCATTAAACATTAATTATGTCTCCAATGACGATTTGCGAGAAGAGCAAGCGACACGTGATATTCTTCGTGAGAGTCACAATTATATTTTTTTCTTCCTAAAAAAAAAAAAAAATCTCGAAATCTCGTTCGTGTTTGTTTCCGTCGTGAAAAATCGAGGCGGTTTTCTCGGCGAATAACAAATTTTTGTCCGGAAAAAAAATAATAATAAAAAATAAGCAGTCGATCCAGTTTTAGTTAGTTAGTCAATATATTTTTTTTTTTTTTTTGCGGCAATTAATTATTGCAATATTGTACAGAACTTAAAAAAAAAAAAAAGAAAAAAAAAATACGATGAAGCGACCGTCTCTCGATCTCGCTCGCTTAAGACAGGTCGATTGTGTGTAATTGTGAATATTTTCTCAAAAAAAAAAAAAAAAATCTGACCCGCGTCGAGACAATAAATAATACGATGTACATTTGTGTGTGTTTTTGTGAAGGAAAATGAGTCGGTAAAACAGTGAAAAAAAAAAAATTCAATCGTCACTCACGACGAATCCTGTAATCGAATGATAATAATAGCTTTGACACTACATATTATATATATACATGGTAATTAATGAAATTGACCAACGTGCGATTTTAACCTACGGCAAAGAAATTCTTCCTCCGAAAAAAAAATCGTCCGATCGATGCGGAAAAGAAAAACGAAATATTTCTAATTTTTTTTTTTTTTTTTTTTTTTTATGAAAAAATTTGAAAATATTCTTAGAGAACGAGTGAGGATACGAGTGAATTGTTATAGATGGAGGAAAAAAATATCAAGTCGAGAGAAACGGTGATTGGCCGGTGCGTTGCATTTCCAATGGCATGGCCGGACTGTGAGTGGACGCGTCCGTGAGGGCGCTGCGCGTGTAATATTACCGGTAATTTAGGAACCTTCTGAGTCGATAAAAATCTGAAAAAAATCAAGCGTGTCGGAGACGTTGTCTCTGATGAGGTAGAATTTTTTCGGATTTTTGTCTCGTCGGGAAGTTCAAAAAAATTGCGACCGGATCTGACTTCCGATTGGGAGCGCTTCGCGTAACTTTACCGACTGAGAGTTCGACTCGACCGGTAATTTTGGTACCTTCCGAGTCCATAAAAAATCTGAAAATAATCAAGCTTGTCGGAGACGTTGTCTCTGATAAGGTAGAATTTTTTCGGATTTTTGCCTGGTCGGGAAGTTCAAAAAAATTGCGACCGGATCTGACTTCCGATCGGGAGCGCTTCGCGTAACATTACCGACTGAACGTTCGACTCAATCGGTAATTTTGGTATCTTGCGAGTCGATAAAAAATCTGAAAAAAATAAAGCGTGTCGGAGACAATCTCTCCGACACGCTTGATTTTTTTCAGATTTTTATTCCATTGGGAAGTTAATAAAAAATGGTCGCCGACTATCACTTCCGGTCGGGAAGCGACAACGCGCGACGCGTCCTCGAACTAAGATTAGAGACTTAAATTCCTCGGCAACTCGAACGACCGACGGTTCAATTATTTTCAAAGGCGAGAATAATTCTCTCGAGAGTCATTATATCACTTTTATCGTAGCTCAATGGCAGCTTGATAAAAAGTATTCGAACATTAAAAAAAAAAAAAAAAAAATTCAATAAAATAATCGCCGGAGCCCACGAAATTGTCTCGCGAGCTTTTTTTTTTTTTTATCAAACTGTCAGTGACGCTGTGCGCCACGCTAAACTGTGTTCAACAAATACAAAAATTCACTCTTTAAAAAAAAATAATAAAGATTTTACTATTTAGATCGCTCGAGTTTGTCCGTCGATCTCGAGTGAATGTAAATCTTCTCGTTTTCTTTTTCTTTTTTTTTTTTTTCGTGCCAATATTTTTTATTTCTACTAAAATTCGCCTCTGCAGAAGAAACGCCGACGAGTTTCGCTCGACCGTCCATGATAACGTGTACATAAATACAAAAAATAAAAATAAATAAATAATCGATTTTTTCTTTTAACGATTTTTTTCGAAAAAAAAAAAAAAATTTAATTAAAAATCGATTTTTTCTTTTGGCGATTTTTTCGAAAAAAAAATTTTAATTAAAAATCGATTTTTTCTTTTGGCGATTTTTTCGAAAAAAAAATTTTTTAATTAAAAATCGATTTTTTCTTTTGGCGATTTTTTCGAAAAAAAAAATTTTAATTAAAAATCGATTTTTTCTTTTGGCGATTTTTTCGAAAAAAAAAAAATTTTAATTAAAAATCGATTTTTTCTTTTGGCGATTTTTTCGAAAAAAAAATTAAAATAAAAAATCGATTTTTTCTTTTGGCGATTTTTTCGAAAAAAAAAAAAATTAAAATAAAAAATCGATTTTTTCTTTCGGCGATTTTTTTAGAAAAAAAAATAATTAAAAATCTATTTTTTTCTGTTGGGCAGCCGAGACGAAATTGCATTCACCGTGATCGCAGACTAGCAAATGAAATTGTATCTGGCGTCGATTGTATTTTTTTAATATTTTTTTTAATGTCCCAAAGAACTGCAATATTTTTTACGGAACGATGGAACTTGGCACGTTTGTGTGACGAAATCACGGAAAACTTAACTTCGAATGAAATTAATAATAATAATTATTTTTTTTTTCATCCCCCTCCACCTTTGTTGTTATTTATGTGCGTTGCCAATTATTTACTGCAAATAATGGCTGATTTACATTTCTCCATTTAATATCTCCCTTGCTTCCGTGCTAAATAGGATTTATATTACATATTATATTTAACATAATTATTTCAAACGTCGCTTTGAATTTAGTTACCCTTTTCAGCCTTTTTATTTACATTGTCGCGCATCGATTCGTCACTTGTTTAAAAAAAAAAAAAAAAAAAAAAAAAAATCGTCTCTTATTTTCGATTTACGAGAGTATCGGACGAATACTCGATCGAACATGCGCCTGTGATATATGTTTTTTTTTTTTGCTATAAATAAAAAAAAAGTGCATCAAGTGAATTGCCTCGAAAGGACTCGTAATTTTTTTATTGGTCGATTTAATTTAATTTTCTTTCTTTCCAGCGAAATTAAATATATTCACGCAATTAAAAATAATTTAGTGCATCGAAGTGAATTACGTCGAACGACTCGATAATTTTTTATTGAGACGTCGATTTAAATTTATTATTTCTTCGTTCCAGCGAAATTAATAAATTAACGTAAGCAACAAAAAAAAAAAAATTAATAAAAAAAATGGCGACGTTTCCGGAAACGCTGAATTTAATCGATGCGAAAAAGCTTCCGCTGAGAGCATTAAAAAAAATCCATCAAGTGATTTACGTCAAACTCGATAATTTTTTATTGCCACGTCGATTTAAATTTCTTATTTCTTCGTTCCAGCGAAATTAATAAATTAACGTAAGCAACAAAAAAAAAATTAATAAAAAAAATCGCGACGTCTCCGGAAACGCCGAATTTAATCGATGCGAAAAAGCTTTCGCTGAGAGCATAAAAAAAAAATCCATCAAGTGATTTACGTCAAACTCGATAATTTTTTATTGCCACGTCGATTTAAATTTATTATTTCTTCGTTCCAGCGAAATTAATAAATTAACGTAAGCAACAAAAAAAAAAATTAATAAAAAAAAACGCGTCGTTTCCGGAAACGCCGAATTTAATCGATGCGAAAAAGCTTTCATTGAGAGCATTAAAAAAAAAAATCCATCAAGTGATTTACGTCAAACTCGATAATTTTTTATTGCCACGTCGATTTAAATTTATTATTTCTTCGTTCCAGCGAAATTAATAAATTAACGTAAGTAAAAAAAAAAATTGATAAAAAAAATCGCGACGTTTCCGGAAACGCCGAATTTAATCGATGCGAGGAAGCTTTCGCCGGGAGTCGCGCAGATCGGCCCGAATAAACCAAGAGGCTGCAACTTACGAACATCACCATTTATTAAAATCGTCGGTAATTTCTGCGTGAAAAAAAAATAATAAATGAAAAAAATTAAACACGCCGCTCCGCAACGTGGTCTCGTACCTGCTCGTCGAAGTTCCGCGCCTTAGCCTACATAAACATATCGTCGTATCCCGGAGGCGGGAAATGGTCGGAGTCCGGGTCTCTGGGAAGCCTCGGCACGTTTATGTCCGGTGGACCGAAAGGGTCGAATCTCGCCCCGGGTGGAACGGCGCCCCTGAAATAAAACGGCAACGGATTAATTTTCGTCGAACTCTTCAGCCCGTTGGACCCAATAAAAAAAAGCTTCCTCAATGAGGAAGCAAAAATAATTTTAAAAATCGTACCATTAAACAAAATAAATTTTGTTTAACGGTACGATTTTTACGGTGGTCGGTAAAGAAATCTGTAATTAAAATTACAGATTTCTTTACCGACCGCGGTAATTAACTTCGACGTAAATGGACCGGCGAGCTTCGCCCGATCCGAAATTCACTCGCTTTCGATTTGTTTTTGTAATTATAATAAAATTATAATATTACGATGAAGTTATAATATTATAACAAAATTATAATATTATTATATTATTATATTGTCGATATTATTTTATAATAATATCGGTCACAAAGTCCTATCGATTGAACATTCAAAAAAATTATTGGAAAACGGTCGTGCAATGGCGTGATTATTATAATTTTTTTCTTAAAGAAAATACATTTTTGCTTCCTCATAGAGAAAGCTTTTTTTGTCGAGATTCTGAAAATTGAAATTTTCATATCGCTTCTTCATAAAAGTTAGAGTTTGAAATTTTCATATCGCTTTCTGTATTTTTGCATTGTCTGTATTTTTGGCTTCCTCATGGAGGAAGCTTGGCGAATAAAGGAACCTTATGAGAAAACGATATGAAAATTTCAACTTCCAACTTTTATGAGAAAGCGATATAAAAATTTCAATTTTCAACTTTCATGAGGAAGCGATATGAAAATTAAAATTTTCAGCTTTTATGAGGAAGCGATATGAAAATTTCAACTTCCAACTTTTATGAGAAAGCGATATAAAAATTTAAATTTTCAACTTTTATGAGGAAGCGATATAAAAATTTTAATTTTCAACTTTTATGAGGAAGCGATATAAAAATTTCAATTTTCAGCTTTTATGAGGAAGCGATACGAAAATTTCAATTTTCAACTTTTATGAGGAAGCGATATGAAAATTTCAATTTTCAACTTTTATGAAGAAGCGATATGAAAATTTCAATTTTCAACTTTATGAAGAAGCGATATGAAAATTTCAACTTCCAACTTTGATGAGAAAGCGATATAAAAACTTCAATTTTCAACTTTTATGAGGAAGCTATATGAAAACTTCAATTTTCAACTTTTATGAAGAAGCGATATGAAAATTTCAATTTTCAACTTTATGAGGAAGCGATATAAAAATTTCAATTTTCAACTTTATGAGGAAGCGATATGAAAATTTCAATTTTCAGCTTTTATGAGAAAGCGATATAAAAATTTCAATTTTCAACTTTTATGAGAAAGCGATATAAAAATTTCACTTTTCAGCTTTTATGAGGAAGCGTTATGAAAATTTCAATTTTCGGCTTTTATGAGAAAGCGATATAAAAATTTCAATTTTCAACTTTTATGAGGAAGCGATATGAAAATTTCAATTTTCAACTTTTTTACAATAATATCGGTCACAAAGTCCCATCGATTGAACATCCAAAAAAATTATTGGAAAATTGTCGTGCAATGGCTTGATTATTATTATTATTATTATTATTATTTTATTAGAAAATAAATAAATAAAAATGGGTCCCCTTAAGAGAACGCTGCCGTGTGAGTGTGAGACTTACGGCGGCAATCTCCCGGGCACGCCCAGCCCGCCGGGGCCGCGAGGATCCAGCGGGTTGGGTATTCCGCGCTGAGGCGTGAACGGATCGTATATCATTCCGCCGCCGCGCGAGAACGGGTCCAGGTCCGATCCTCCGACGTTCCTCGGATCAACCTCCGGATTCCTGAGGACAAAATCTGAGATGAGAAAACCGGTACGATAAAGCGTCCACCCAACTTTTGCACTCGCTTGGAACAATTTACTATCGTAGATCTCGTTAGCCGAGAATACGTGAATTACCACCGTCGGTAACAAAAACTGTAACGAATGCCGTTTCAAAACCGCGAACAGTTGAGGAGAGAAAATAATTGTCTTTCCCGGAAAAAATTCGCAGACGCTGGAAAAGACAATATTTTTTTCCCCCGAAAAAATTCGCAGACGCTGGAAAAGCCAATATTTTTTTTTTCGGAAAAAATTCGCAGACGCTGGAAAAGACAATATTTTTTTCCCCCGAAAGAATTCGCAGACGCTGGAAAAGCCAATATTTTTTTTTTCGAAAAAAATTCGCAGACGCTGGAAAAGACAATATTTTTTTCCCCGAAAAAAATTCGCAGACGCTGGAAAAGACAATATTTTTTTCCCCGAAAAAAATTCGCAGACGCTGGAAAAGACAATATTTTTTTTTCCGAAAAAATTGGCAGACGCTGGAAAAGACAATATTTTTTTTTTCGAAAAAATTCGCAGACGCTGGAAAGGACAATATTTTTGCTCCGAAAAAATTGGCAGACGCTGGAAAAGATATTTTTGTCCCCGAAAAAATTGGCAGAGGCAGGAAAAGACCATTTTTGTCCCCGAAAAAATTGGCAGACGCTGGAAAAGACAATTTTTTTTCCGAAAAAATTGGCAGACGCTGGAAAAGATATTTTTGTCCCCGAAAAAATTGTCAGAGGCAGGAAAAGACCATTTTTGTCCCCGAAAAAATTGGCAGAGGCAGGAAGAGACAATATTTCTTTTTCCCGAAAAAAAATGCCAGAGGCCGAAAGACAAAATTTGTTTTCTCCGAAAAAAATTGGCAGACGCTGGAAGAGACAATATTTTTCTCTCCCGAAAAAATTGCCAGAGGCAGAAAGGCAACATTTTTTTTCTCCAAAGAAATTGGCAAACATAGGAATGGACAATATTTTTTCCCCAGAAAAAAATTGGCAGAAAAAGACAATATGTTTTCCCTTCAAAAAAAAAAATTATCAGACGCAAGAAATTACAGAATTTTTTTTCCCCCTCAAAAATTGGCAAAAAAAATAGGCAAAATCTCGATTGGCTAATCGAGAATTTTTTTTTGTTGTTTTTCTTAAATTTCCGCGGTCTCAAAGTGCGGTCGAATTGCTTACAGTTTTTGTTACCGACCGAGCGCAGGACGGAAGTTTGTCGTCACCTCGGGACGTTTTGTCAATTAAGTGTTTCGGGCCGATGTCGAGAGGCCGTCGGGTCGCAGGGGTGGGGAGAGAGGCGGGTGGGAACGGCGGACATTCAAACGGACCACACATCGTTGCCGCCGCCGATTTCGTTGGATATCTGAAAAGCATTTCGGGCGCGCGTTGAATGAAAATTTACCAGCGTTGACGAGGCGGCCGACGCAACGGTCCTACCCTCAGCGGATCGTCGTCGGGGTCTCGTCGTCGCTCCGCCTCGTCGCTCCTCTCCGTCGTCTGTGTGGAAATCTCTCGTGCGGTTCCGGTGTTGACGGGCTCGACGAGTTCCTTGCGAATCTTCTCGACGACCTCGCGATGAGAGGGCACGAGAGCCTCCAATCGACCGTGCACGCTGCCGACGGTCGATTCGATCGGGAATTGGACATTCGAGACGGAGTTGTTGTCGACTCTCTGCAATAATCGACATTAAATGTCAAAAAATTGTCGTGGCTCGGGCGCTCGAGCTATGGAATTTATAAATCGTATAGAATTGAGTTTCGGGAGATTTTACGGAAATACGTCACTTCCGGCTTGAAAATCTCATTCACTCGACGGGAAGTGACGACATACCGGAAATACGAGAGAAGTGTCGCACTTCCGGAAGTGACTTCGTAACGAAAATACGTAACTTCCGGTTTGCGAATCTCATTTCTCGACGGAAAGTGATTTCGCACCGAGAATTCATCGCTTCCGGTTTGGGAGTCTCATTTTTCGAAGCGAAGTGACTTCGTACCGAAAATACATCACTTCCGGTTTGGGAATCTCCCTTTTCGTCTGGAAGTGACTTCGTACCGAAAACACTTCACTTCCGGTTTGGTAATCTCATTTTTCGGCCGGAAGTGACGTCATACCGAAAAATACGTCGCTTCCGGTTTGAAAATCTAATTTTTCGACCGGAAGTTACGACATACTGGAAACATGTCACTTTCGGGTGAAAATTGCATTTTTCGACCGGAAGTGACTTCGTATCGAAAATACTTCACTTTCGGTATGAAAAATCTCATTCTTCGACCGGAAGTGACTTCGTACCGAAAATACAAGACTCCCGTTTTGGGAATCTCATTCTTCGACCGGAAGTGACTTCGTATCGAAATTACGTCACTTCCGGTTTGAAAAATCTCATTCTTCGACCGGAAGTGACTTCGAACCGAAAATACATCACTTTCGGTTTGAAAAATCTCATTCTTCGACCGGAAGTGACTTCGTACCGAAAATACGTCACTTCCGGTTTGAAAAATCTCATTTTTCGACCGGAAGTGACTTCGAACCGAAAATACGTCACTTCCGGTTTGAAAAATCTCATTTTTCGACCGGAAGTGACTTCGTACCGAAAATACGTCACTTCCGGTTTAAAAAATCTAATTTTTCGACCGAAAGTGACTTCGTACCGAAAATACGTCACTTCCGGTTTGAAAATCTCATTCTTCGACCGGAATTGACTTCGTACCGAAAATACGTCACTTCCGGTTTAAAAAATCTCATTCTTCGACCGGAAGTGACTTCGTATCGAAAATACGTCACTTCCGGTTTGAAAAATCTCATTCTTCGACCGGAAGTGACGTCACACCGGAAACACGTGACTTCCGATCGAAAAATAAGTTTTTCAAGCCGGAAGTGACGTATTTCCGGTATGACGTCACTTCCCGTCGAAACATGACTTTTGCGGTCCGCCAGTACATGGTGGCCGTTTTTTGTCCCCGGAAAAAAATTCCCTGACTTTACCCTGACTTTTCACTGTCCAATAAAAAAATGTTCCCTGACCAAACTTATGACGATCTCTATTTAAAAAAAAAATTAATTATCGAAATGAAAATGCCTAATTGTTGGTATTAATATTTAGTTCTATTTTTTTTTTTTTTTTTTTCAAAATGTTCCCAGTTTTTTTTAAGGCTCCCTTTTATGTACTTCGTATATATTTAAAGAAGGTCCAGCGAAAATTTACTTTTTCCCTGACCAATTTTGAAATTCCCTGACTTTTCCCCGAATTCCTGACCAATATTTTTTTTCCCCGACTTTTCCCGGTTTTCCCTGACCGTGGCCACCGTGCAGGAATTTACATGATTATCGATGCAAGCGCGAATCGAAGAAATATTATTTTTGTTATCCGTGGCAAGATAGCGAGAAATACAGCGGGGCGAAATGGACCACCGGAAAAAAAAAAACCCTACTTTGCTATCGCAGTATTCTTGATTCTCGAGACTTTCCGATGTAAAACGTTTACCAAAAAATTTATCAGCAAGTCCGAGTCTGACTTCGTCGCCACGATTATGTAAAGTTTGCCCTCCTTGGCGTAGCGCAGATTGAAGTTTGGCTGACGATTCCATTCGGCAGGCAGCAGCTCGGAGCCAAGGTCGCTCGCAGGATCGAATGTTTTCTGAAAATGTTTGGGTCGTGAAAAAAAAAATTATTGGCGAAACAGCAAATTTTTAATATATTTTTTTTTAATTTCAGGAAAAAATTCGTCAAGCATTGAGGTTACGAAACGAGCTTACCGTGTCGTCGAGGCCGACGCACTTGAAAGAATTTTTAACCAAGTACCAGTGAAGCAACAAAACGAGAACGTCCTCTTTCTTGCTAAGCTGATCGTCAACGAGGCTGTTCAGCAACTCGAAGCCGAAATAGGCGTTCGTCTCGCTTGCCATTTTTTGTTCCTGTATTTTTTTTTTTTTTTTTATTTTTTTTTTACGTTTCGCGACGCAGCCTGACTCGACAGATTTACAAATTCTCACAATTTGCAACGAAATGCGACACACGACGCAAGCATGTTTATGTTGTCTTCTTTTTTTTTTTCGTGCCGACTCGAGCCGAGCGCGGTGTTTTCAGTGCAACTACTTTCGTCGGTAAGGTCGCCTGCGACTTTACCGGCCGGTAACGTCGCCGCGAGTCGCTAAAACTTCGCGAAAATACCGCGAGTTAAGGTATTCCGAGCGTGAAGGTCCGCGTTTTGTGGGTGCCTGAGCGGGGCCCCTAATCTTTTCGAGCGTGCAAAGCTGTACCGCCGTGAAATGATTCTAAAAGCTTTTTTGTAGGTTCGATTAAACTTCGCGATGCCTAAAATACACCGTGTTCAAATTTTTTAAAATAATTTAACAATTTTCAAAATCGTACGCCCCTGAACTCGCGAGCGATCTGGCAACGCCGTGCAGCGTACCACGTGATTAAGCGCCATATTGGTAGAAAGGTCATCAAAACAATAGCTACGTCTGTCAAAAAAAAATTACACCGGATCATTTCGAAATATGACAAAAACGTCAAAATGCGCTGGCCGCGGTAGTATTGGCAGGAACAAAGGTCAATTTATGTCCTAATTGCTTGTACTAATTGCTTTATCAATGTGCATTATATCTCATTTTCGTAATACGAAAATAAGATCGGCATTAACCTCAAGCAAACATCATTGAATTTCGCGCGTCGCCGCGAAGATGATATAGCACAGCAGACGACGTACAGCGTTGCCAGCTGTAACGTTGCAGGCACCGCCATGATTCTCAGATGATATTGGACTTATTCTCGCAGTTTTAGATATTATTTTCTCGCGAAAGCCTTAATCGCGATAATTAATCTCTGACATTCAGTGAATCTATTGTGTATTTTACATTTCAGATCTCAAGATAATTAACATGAGAAATCTGCAATTGAAACTCAGACCGGAGTTTTTTCTATAAGACTCTGTACTAATATTTCATTTTTTTACGTGAAAATTATTCATTAAAAGGCTGGTAACCGAGCCTTAGATTTTTTTAACACGATCCTACGTGATGAAATTGCAATATAACAAAAAATTATTAATTTCTGAAGACTACGGTCTTATGCTCGGAATACCTTAAATGAAGAAGTTTTTTTTTTTTATCTTTGGATGAAACCCACGTGTACTCAGATGAGGAAGAGAGTAAAGTTAGAAAAAAAATAATTTATATACAGTGATTCGGTGTATGTACACGCTTAGCTTTCACACTAATAATTGGAATCGGAGTCGGTGTCCTGCTCGTAAGGATCCGGGGCGGCGCTGGCCGCGATTTCCTCCTCGCTCTCCGATTCGTCCTTCTCCTTCTTGTCCAGAGCGAAACGTCGCCACGGGAATCTGGACAAGTTGTAATAAGAAACTCCGTAAATTCTTTTTATCTTTTTCTTTCGTAACGGAAGGGGTAAAAAATGTTCGGTAATTGAATGTGTCCAAAATGACGGGTAATTTAATTTGCCTAAAATGACCAGTAATTTAATGTGTCAAAAATTATCGGCAATTGAATGTGTTCGAAATGACCAGTAATTTAATGAGTCCAAAATCTCCGGTAATTGAATGTGCCCAAAATGACCGGTAATTGAATGTGTCGGAAATGACCGGTAACTTAATTCATCGAAAATGATCGGTAACATAATTTATCGACAATGATCGGTAACTCCATTTATCAAAAATGATCGGTAACTCAATTTATCGAAAATGATCGGTAACTTAATTTATCAAAACGATCGGTAACTCAATTTATCGAAAATGATCGGTAACTTAATTTATCAAAACGATCGGTATCTTAATGTATCGAAAATGATCGGTAACTTAATTTATCAAAACGATCGGTAACTTAATGTATCGAAACTGATCGGTAACTTAATTTATCGAAAATGCCCGGTAATTTAATGTGTCGAAAGTGACCGGTAACTCAATTAATCGAAAATGATCGGTAACTCAATGTATCGAAAATGATCGGTAACTCAATTTATCGAAAACGATCGGTAACTTAATGTATCGAAACTGATCGGTAACTTAATTTATCGAAAATGACCGGTAATTTAATGTGTCGAAAGTGACCGGTAACTCAATTTATCGAAAATGATCGGTAACTCAATTTATCGAAGACGATCGGTAATTTAATGTATCGAAACTGATCGGTAACTTAATTTATCGAAAATAACCGGTAATTCAATGTGTCGAGAGT
This sequence comes from Exephanes ischioxanthus, assembly GCA_958510785.1. NCBI lineage: Eukaryota > Metazoa > Arthropoda > Insecta > Hymenoptera > Ichneumonidae > Exephanes > Exephanes ischioxanthus. Next base: position 5,069,591 of record OY294026.1, read on the forward strand.
GACCGGTAATTTAATGTGTCGAAAGTGACAGGTAATTTACCTGGTTTTCTTCTCGAAGCATTCGACGATAAATGTGCCGGAAACGATTTTCGTGTGTCCCCTGAGTTGCTGCGACTTCGGTGTGTTCTTGAAGGCGCAGACCAGATGCGTGCACTTTTTATCGGTCGTGTTCGGATCGGCGATGTATTTCCCTCCCATTTTCAGGGCCTTCCGTCTGATGTCGTCCCTCTGTGGATTTTGGTATCCGCTAAGCGCGAACGTCACGTCGTCGAACAATTTCTCGAACGCCTTCGTTGGCCTCGCAGCGATCTTGGGTTTTTTCTCCGGAGGCTCGGCTGCCTTGCCGTTCTGCGCGCGCAGCCGATTGCACACTCTGCACATATCTGGACATGTGGAAATATCGGTATTTTAAGATCTCGTAAAATTATCATAAAAATATCGCATTTTTTACCGTATTACAACGTAATTATTTTTCTCTACATTTCGTGTCGTGAAAATACGATCGCGAAAGTTTCTCGTAAATTGTGATAAATAAACGTGAAATCACCGAGACCCAATTACTTTGGTGAATTTACCGTCAAAACATATAAAAAGTCAACCTATTTAAGTATAACATTGAACCGGTTGAATAATTGTAAAATTCACCTATATAGTAGCGAAATTACCGGCAATGTTTTTTTTTCCTGAGATTACCATAAAGTTTTCCGAAAATTCCTGATTTGCAGTATTTTCACGGTAAAATTACGGTAAAGTTACCGGTCACATACCGTCCCCAGATTCCTTCGCGCACAGCGAGCATTGGCTCTTGTCCTTCCCCCTCTCCTCCTCCTCGTCCGAATCCTCGTAATACAGAGAACGCTTTTTCATTCCCTTTTTGCTCGTATCCGGTGTAACAACGTCGCCGAACGGGGTTCTCGCAACGGGCGTAGAAATCTTCGTGATCTTCGTAAGTTTCCCGATAGAGTTGACGTCCTCCTTCGGCTCCGCCACTTCCGCTTTGCCGTCAGTTTTCGCGGCGCTCGCAGCGCCCTCTGCGATCTTTTCCTCAAGGTCCGTCCTTCCTCCGTCCGGCGCTTCGGCTTCGCCGCCGCTCCCCTCGCGCCCTCTGTCGTCGCTTTCCGGCAACTTTCGCCCGCCACCGCTCTCAGCGCCCTCCGACTGCCGACGCGCGAACTTGCTCGCGCTAGCTTCTCTGATCTTTCCCTAAAAGTGAGGTAAAACAGAGATAATGAACGGCATTCGGAGACGGTAGACATTTCGCGAAAAAAAAAACAGTGTTAATGGGCTGCTGCTAAATCCTTCGGTAAAACCGTCGGTAAAACCTTCCTGTTTTACCGACGGAAATAGGTGATTTCTTAGTTTTCACTATTCATCGTTACTGTGCGACGCGTATGCTTCATATTTTGCAGGACTGTATTAATAACATAAACGATTCGGCGTGCACTCGAATTTCGGTTGAAATCTTCCGAAAAATTAAGAAAATAACTGATTATCCTTATTGGCTGGTGAAACATAACCTTATCGGCGTACAGGAATAAACAAGATGGCGCAAAAAGAAAACGGAAACGGAAATGTAGTCTTTCATTTTGCCCCTAGGATAAAACAGAAAGTAACTAGGCTTTTAACGCCGGGCCTTTCGACCATGGGTGTCAGTAGTTTTAACAAAAACTCCGCGAGAAACCAAAAAAAAACTCGACCAGAATCAAAATGAAACTCTACCGAAATACAAGACTAGACGGTAAGGCTTGTATTCCGGTAGAGTTTTATTGTAATATCCGGTAATATTATTTTGATTCTGGTAGAGTTGTTTTACTTTCTGGTAGAGACTTTGCCAGAGTTCTAATAGGGTATACAGTTGTTATTTATTTATTTAGTTCACGGGATAAACCCTTCTACTTAAATACAAGAATAACAAAACAAATCAGTAATAAAATAAATCAGTAAAATCAGTAATAAACACTTCCGGTTTGGGAATTTCATTTTTCGACCGGAAGTGATGTCGAACGGAAATACGTCACTTCCGGTTTGAAAATCGTATTTTTCGACCGGAAGTGACGTCGAACGGAAATGCGTCACTTCCGGTTTGAAAATCGCATTTTTCGACCGGAAGTGACGTCGAACGGAAATACGTCACTTCCGGTTTGAAAATCTCATTTTTCGTCTCGAAGTGACGTAGAACGGAAATACGTCACTTCCGGTTTGAAAATCTCATTTTTCGACCGGAAGTGACGTCGAACGGAAATACGTCACTTCCGGATTGAAAATCGCATTTTTTCGCCCGGAAGTGACGTCGAACGGAAATACGTCACTTCCGGATTGAAAATCGCATTTTTCCGACCGGAAGTGACGTTCATTGGAAACACGTCACTTCCGGTTTGAAAATCGCATTTTTCCGACCGGAAGTGACGTTCATTGGAAATATGTCACTTCCGGTTTGAAAATCGCATTTTTCCGACCGGAAGTGACGTTCATTGGAAATATGTCACTTCCGGTTTGAAAATCGCATTCTTCGACCGGAAGTGACGTCGAACGGAAATACGTCACTTCCGGATTGAAAATCGCATTTTTCCGACCGGAAGTGACGTTCGTTGGAAATACGTCACTTCCGGTTTGAAAATCTCATTTTTCGACCGGACTGTGCCTCAAACTTTCCTCAAACTCACTTAACTTAACTTAAACCCTTCAACTTAACTTAAATAAACTCACCTTAAGTTCCTCCTTGTAAGTCGGACGCTTGCCGGGCACCAGCTTCGAGTATTTCTCTTTGAGGTCCCCGACGCTCGATTCCTCGTCCCTCTTAAGTTTGAATCTCCCGAAGACGTCGACGCCGAGCTCAACGACGACCTCTGTGCGCAGAACTATGAACGAAAGTCCGAAAGTCTCGCGCAGATTGGCCGACTGCATGCACGTGACTTTAACACGGTCGAACTTCGTTCTGATGTTGTCGGCGTTGAGCTCCTTCTTCGTGAATAGCTGCACTTGGTCCCTGAACTTGCCGTTCGCCGCCTCGTCGTGGGTCAGAAATTGGTGATTTATTATCGGAATCCAATCGTCGGGCTCGGCGGAGGTCGAGGCCGTCACGACGACGATGCAACTTCGGTAATTCCCGATGTCCATTCCGGTTATGCACGAGGGCCGACCGAGCTGGAATATCACCGAGGCGAGAAGCTCGCCGGGCTTCGCGCATCGCCACGAAGTGTTCGATCGCTGCTGCAGAAGGTTCGAGGCCGGATACGAAGGATCCTCCGATGTGCAGCTTATTATCCTCTCCAGTTTTATTATCATCTCCGCTTTGTGTCTAGTTAACTCGAAACTTACGATTTTTTTTTTTTCAACTATATTTAGGGTTTGTTTCTTATTTAGGTTTTTTTTTTTTTTTTTTTTTGGGACAAGTTTGGGAATTCCTTTTTGGCGAGCCGAATGACAACAAGGCACGAGTCGCCGCGAGAACTGTGACAAAATGTGACGTCAGGCGTGCGTGCACGGAACTGCTGAGAGACACTGTTGTTATGTGGGAGATTGTTCGCGCGCTAAACGGCAGCAGATGCCGAGCGGTTTGCCGTAGGTTTTATCGGCTCGCCGCGAGAATCGTCTGGGGAGGGGGAAAAAAAATGGGAGCAGCGCCTCTAGCGGCGGCGCGGCGCACTCGCGCGACGGGCGCGCTTCTATGAGTTCGCTCGTCGCTGCGGCGGATTCGAGACTGGACTGCAGATTGTCATCTGCTCCAATGTTCGCATCTCTGTTTGTCCTCCTTTGTATAATTCCACTCGAATCTTACTTCAAGGTGAAGTGAAAGTCACGTGACGGGGCCACTTTATTCAATGGTGCTAATTTTTTTGAGAAAAATATGGATTCGGGCTGGATGCGAAATTACCGTGTGCTTCCGGCTCGAATTTGATTTTTCCTAAAAAAAAAAAAAAAAAATTGGCACCCCTGAGAACAGTTCATTACAGTTTTCATTACCGACCGCGATATTTCACTTCCCTTTAATCTTACTTACGAACTTTCCGCCTAACGTCAAGTGCTGCACCTTTCTGTTTTATCGACGGAGCGAGGCGATTTCGTCGAATCGACTTTGCATCATTGAGGAGATGCTGGGTTTTTAAGGCGAAGTGAAATATCACGGTCGATAATGAAATCTGCAATGACTTTTCTCAAGGGTGCAAATTTTTTTTGAGAAAAAAAAAATTCTGTTCTCAAACAATTTTTTTTTCTCAAAAAAAATTAGCACCATTAAATAAAGTTAATTTGAAAATTGCAACTATCTCTCTTACTCGTGGCTCCGTCACGTGACTTTCACTTCCCCTTAAGGCGAAGTGAAATATCACTGTCGGTAATGAAAACTGCAATGAACTTTCCTCAAGGGTGCACATTTTTTTTTTGAGGAAAAAGGAAATTCGAGCCGGATACTCGTGCGAAATATGCGATACTAGTGCGTCATACGCGTATTCTGAAGTAAGTCGCACTTACTCACTTCTCATGAGACTCACTTCAGAGCGCGCGTATAAAGTTTGCTTCACCGCACGCCTATCGCAAAGCACTATAATGCATTCATCTCAGCTACACGCCAGTATGCATCCTCGCTAGGGCAACCTATCGTGCTCTAATTGCGCCTGCGACAAATAAAATAAATAAAATAAATAAAATAAATAAAATAAATAAAATAAATAAAATAAATAAAATAAATAAAATAAATAAAATAAATAAAATAAATAAAATAAATAAAATAAATAAAATAAATAAAATAAATAAAATAAATAAAATAAATAAAATAAATAAAATAAATAAAATAAATAAAATAAATAAAATTAATAAAATTAATAAAATTAATAAAATTAATAAAATTAATAAAATTAATAAAATTAATAAAATCAATAAAATTAATAAAATTAATAAAATTAATAAAATTAATAAAATCAATAAAATTAATAAAATTAATAAAATTAATAAAATTAATAAAATTAATAAAATTAATAAAATTAATAAAATTAATAAAATTAATAAAATAAATAAAATTAATAAAATTAATAAAATTAATAAAATTAATAAAATTAATAAAATTAATAAAATTAATAAAATTAATAAAATTAATAAAATTAATAAAATTAATAAAATTAATAAAATTAATCAAATTAATCAAATTAATAAAAACGTTTATTTCGTGCTGAGGTCGCAGCCCCCTAAGAACACCGTGCCAGGTACAATAACGCACGATAAGAAATACGAAAGCAAAAAACAATAAAACGCAATAGAAAAAGAAACAAAATAAAGCAATGAAATACAATAGAAAAAGAAACGAAAATAAACCAATGAGATACAATAGAAAAGCCAAAAAGATAATTAAAAAAAAAATATAGATAAAGTAACGAGGCGAAGATAAACACTGTTGAGAATCTGAAGGCCGTTAATCGTAAAATGTAAAGTCTACAATATCATATGCAACGATCATCCAAAAAATTATCATAGTTACAAGAAAAAAAAAAAAAAAAAAAAAAAAAAAAAAAAAAAAAAAATGGAATATCGGCCGCGGCTCTGGAGGACTCGGCGTCGTTGAGCGCCCCCTGGCGGCGTCTCGGCGGAGCCGAGTGAGAGTTTCGGCCGCGCGCGTCCAGGTGGGTGAAGGCTCGCGACGAGGGCGACGCGGCCGAGACGGGAGAGGAGAGCGCTCGGGTCGGGCATGGGGGGGGGGATGGGGGGGGGGGGGGGGAGAGAGCCACCGAGAACGGAGAGGCCTGGGTCTGGCGCAGAACCGCGATGCAAAGCAATATGGCGAAGTGTGTCACGAGCTGTTCGGCGATACGTAGTGCCGTTTAGAACGTAACGACGATGAAAGGATACGCGTTATGGGTTGAAGGGGTTCACGCGGGTTAAGCCAACGAATTCAACAGCAGCAAACAAACGAAACGACACCATATGACCAAACTGTGATCGTACGGTCGCTTCGCTGACACGCGTTCGGGAGTCCCCCCCCCCCCCCCCCACCCCTCGGCCGCTCGGAGAAATAATCGGCTGGTGTTTTTCCCGAGAAACATCGAAGCAAAAAAAATTATTATATATATATATATCTATATATATATATATATAGAAAAAAAATATATTGTATAGTAAAGTGCGCGAGTTCGCTGCGGCCGCTCTTGCTGCTGGATTTTGTGAATCATGGCCACGGATAAAATAAAGGTTGCGGTGCGCGTAAGGCCGTTCAATCGCAGGGGTGAGTCTAAAACAATATATATGCGTTATACAATGATGATAATGGCTTTCGGGGATTTTTTTTTTTTTTCGGGATCGATTTTTTTTTTAACTTCGCATTTTTAGGGGACTTTGCACCATGTTTTTTTTTTTTATGGAGGGCAGTCTTGGTTTTTTTTTTTTTTTTTTTTTATTATTATTATTATTATGTTGTATTGATTATTGTGAATAATTTATAATGATGATAATAATAGTTGGGGATTTTTTCTTTCGGGAGAGGTTTTTGGAACCGAGCATTTTTAGGGAACTTTGCACTGTTTTTTTTTTTTTTATGGAGGAGAAAGACTTGATTTTTTGATTTTTTTTTTTGCTGGCGATGGAACTTTTTTTTTTCTTTTGTGGTGTCGAGTTGAGTTTTTCTTCGGAACGGCTGACAGTGACACTCGCCGTGCTCCCTCGCTCTTTCGGAATGTAACTCGGGGAGTTTTCGGCGATTCGCTGCACGCTCGTCGCAACTTTGCAGGATGGGGAATTTTTTTTTTTCTTTTCTTTTTTTTTGTATTTTTTTTTTTTTTTTTTTTTTTTCTGAAGGTTCGGCGAGCACGGGAACTGTTAATTGTGCGTCGAAACGTCACGAACGGCGTTCGATGTCGGTCCGTCGGGGTTTATTGAACGAGCGTGACAATACCGTGGCTCGCTGAATGCACGAAACGTAGAGGCGTTCGACGTCGAGCGTATTTCTTTAATCTAATCGGAACGCTCGTTCGGTTATTTATTTTTTATTTCTTTCATTACGGACTGCTTGAATGTGTGTTTTTTTTTTTTTTTTTTTTAATTCGTTTTTATGATTTTATGTATCTGAGAATTTTTTTTTTTTTATTGTTATTATTTTGCGTGGCAGACAATTTTTTTTAAAGTTTTTTGTTTTGATTATTTTACGTACGAGGTTCCACTATGGCAAAAATATTGAAAATGCAGAATGTATTGAAAATATTGAAAATATTGAAAATATTGAAAATATTGAAAATATTGAAAATATTGAAAATATTGAAAATATTGAAAATATTGAAAATATTGAAAATATTGAAAATATTGAAAATATTGAAAATATTGAAAATATTGAAAATATTGAAAATATTGAAAATATTGAAAATATTGAAAATATTGAAAATATTGAAAATATTGAAAATATTGAAAATATTGAAAATATTGAAAATATTGAAAATATTGAAAATATTGAAAATATTGAAAATATTGAAAATATTGAAAATATTGAAAATATTGAAAATATTGAAAATATTGAAAATATTGAAAATATTGAAAATATTGAAAATATCGAAAATATCGAAAATATCGAAAATATCGAAAATATCGAAAATATCGAAAATATCGAAAATATCGAAAATATCGAAAATATCGAAAATATCGAAAATATCGAAAATATCGAAAATATCGAAAATATCGAAGATGCTTTCTCGTGGAAAAAACTTTGGAAATATAAGAACATTAAAAGAACGTCATATGAAAGTTTTAATTTTCAACTCTCACAAGGACTCGATATGAAAATCTCAATGTTCAACATTTTTTAAAATGCATTTATTTTTATTATCTTACGTCGCAGACGATGTTTATTATTTATTTATTTTTTTTTTTATTTCGGGCAACCAAACTTGTGGACTTCTGAATTTTTGACATTTCGAAGGACCGATTTCACTCTCGCGTACTCGAATCAAACTGGCCTATTCGTCACTTTTTCCATCGTCGAGAGACGACGACAAAAACGACGATTTATTTTTCTCCTTTTTTTTGTCTTCCTTCGTCTTCAAGTCGGAATCGTTCTGGCCATCGAGCACAAGCTTGCGTCTTACGAGAGCGTAATTAGCACCATTGACTCGTTGTTCTCGATACCTCGAGCGTTCCTACATTCCCCCCCCCCCCCCCCCCCCTGTGTCTTCATCCTTAAACTCGCGCATCTTACGAACAGTTAGCAAAACAATTTTAATAAATAAAAAATTATAATGTTTTTTTTTTTTTTTTAAATTAAAAAAACCACCTTCATTTCACGTTAGTTTGCAGCCCCGATTCGTATTTCCAAAGCCTCTTGAACATCCGAGGCTTAACACTGATCGTTAATTCGTCTGACTTGAAATTTAAGAATTACAAGCATTAAGGTAGTCCTAGCGGACAGCCTGAGCCCACATGAGTTCAGAGAGAATTGAGAGAGAATTGCAAACACTTCTCGATGGGATAAATATTCGAAAAAAATCAAGCATATGGAAGGTGCTGAAAAGATTGATTTTACATAATAATAACTCCAAAATATTATTAACAAATGCATAAAAAAAAAATTGTTCAACAAATTCCCCGGCAACTTAACTTTTTGTTCATATAAAAACAATTTGTTAATCTTTTCGAACACGTATGAATTTTTTCAGAATTTTATCTAATTTTTGAAAATCACGTTTTTTTTATTAACTAAAAACACAATTTTCAAAAATTAGACAAAATTCTGAAAAAAATTCATACGTATTCAAAAAGATTAACTTATTGTTTTTATAAGAACAAAAAGTTAAGTTGCCGGAAGATTTGTTGAACAATTTTTTTTTCATTCATTTGTTAATAACTTTTTGGAATTATTATTATGCAAAATCAATCTTTTCAGTACCTTCCATATGGTTGATTTTTTTCAGATTTTTATCTCATCGCGAAGTATTCGCAATTCCACTCTCAATTCGCTCTGAACTCACGTGGGCTCCTTAAGCATTTAAGCACAGCTTAAATGCATCTAAGGCTTAGCATTTGAGGATTAAGTTTGGTCGTTAATTCCTCTGCCTTGAAATGTAAGCATTGCAAACATTAATCATTTTTCCTTAAATGCATTTAAGCACAGCTTAAATGCATTTAACGCTTTGCATTTAAGGATTAAGTTTGGTCGTTAATTCCTCTGCCTTGAAATGTAAGCATTGCAAACATTAATCATTTTTCCTTAAATGCATTTAAGCACAGCTTAAATGCATTTAAGGCTTTGCATTTAAGGATTAACATTCATCGTTAATTCGTTTGACTTAAAATTTAGCATTATAAACATTAATCATTTGTCCTCAACATTTGAGCACAGCTTAAATGCATTTAAGGCTCAGCATTCAAGTATCAACGTTGGGCGTTAATCTGTGAGGCTTAACTTTTAAGAACTAACATTATTGTTAATCCCCATCAATGTTAGTCAACGTGCTTCCGCATGCCCCCCCCCCTCGCCATACGAAAAGTTACCAAAACAATTTTTATCAGAAATTTAACATTTCTTTTCACAATTTTTTTAGGTTTTTTTTTTTTTAATTAAAAAAAAAGACCAACTTCGCTTCACCTTAGTCTGCAGCGCCGATCCGTATTTCTAAAGCGACTTTCGCTTTTCGCTACACGCAACGCGTCGATAGCGTGGTCGTGTTCACATGACTCATTGTAATATATATATATATCTCTCTATAATATAAAAAGATTTCGCCGCTGTCGCCGCCGCCGCCGCCGCCGCCGCCGCCGCCGCCGCCGCCGCCGCCGCCGCCGCCGTCGCCGCCGTGTCAAGAATCGAGGGGGGGGGGGGGGGGGGGGGGGGGGGGGGGGGGGTAGAATAATAAGGGCTTAAGTCCATCCTTAAAGGGCCTTGGAATAATAAGGGCTTAAGTCCATCCTTAAAGGGCCTTGGAATAATAAGGGCTTAAGTCCATCCTTAAAGGGCCTTGGAATGATAAGGGCTTAAGTCCATCCTTAAAGGGCCTTGGAATGATAAGGGCCTAAGTCCATCCTTAAAGGGCCTTGGAATGATAAGGGCCTAAGTCCATCCTTAAAGGGCCTTGGAATTATAAGGGCCTAAGTCCATCCTTAAAAGGCCTTGGAATGATAAGGGCCCAAGTCCATTTAGCTTAAAGGGACTTGGAATTATAAGGGCTTAAGTCCATTTAGCATAAGGGGATTGGAATGATGAGGGGGGTAAAAGACTTAGAATAATAAGGGCGTGAGTCTTTTTTTTTATATATGTATCTCTCTATAATATAAAAGGATTTCGCCGCTGTCGCCGCCGTGTCAAGAATCGAGGGGGGGGGGGGGGGGGGGATAGTACTTGGACGCGGTCACCCATCCAAGTATTGAACCCGTCTTTTGAAGTATTTGGAATAACAAGGGTTTACGTCCAGAAATGGGTGCGAGCGCGCGAAGCGCGCGAGCCACAATAACCCACTAGTATATATATATATATATATATATATATATACACACATGAATTATGAGCAACGCATCGTGAGGCAAGGATGAGATGGCGAGGAATTCGATTTTCTTGGCTGAAAAATTTGAGCCTGGGGAACGCGAGTGAAAAAAAAAAAAAAAATGGCAACAATGGCACGTTTTGGCTTTTGTTATAACGAGCGTGTGTAACATCTGATTACGACTCGGGAGAGTCGCTGAACCGTTTTCCTGCCAGTTCCAAAGTCCGCGATAGAAAAAAAAGTTTTCTCGCGCTTTTTCTTTCATCTCTCCCCCCCCCCCCCCCCCCCCCCCCCCCCCCCTTGGCCGGGTCACGGCGTAGCTGTGGGATTACTCGATTAATTTACCGATGCGGGAAAATCACGCAAGCGACTCGATTTCTCTTCGGGGCTCTTCTGTCGTTTCGAAATTTATGGATGGATGGACGGACGTGGGATAAGATCGAAGAAAAAAAAAAAAAAAAAAAACGTACGATTGGTGCTGTGAAAAATGAAGCCATTGTAGAGACGAGCGTTAATCGTCGGTTGGATGTTTGAGGATCGAAGCGTTAATCGTTGCACTGGGAGACTTAACATTTTATGATTAATGTTTATCGTTGATGCGTCAGACTTAACGGTTTTACGATTAATGTTTAACGTTGAAACGTCAGACTTAACATTTAACGATCGAAGTGTAAATCGTTCCATTGGGCGACTTAACATTTTATGATTAATATTTATCGTTGATGCGTCAGACTTAATATTTATTGATTAATGTTTGTCGTTGAAGCGTCAGACTTAACGTTTTATGATTAATGTTTATCGTTGATGCGTCAGACTTAACGGTTTTACGATTAATGTTTAACGTTGAAACGTCAGACTTAACATTTAACGATCGAAGTGTAAATCGTTCCATTGGGCGACTTAACATTTTATGATTAATATTTATCGTTGATGCGTCAGACTTAATATTTATTGATTAATGTTTGTCGTTGATGCGTCAGACTTAACGTTTTATGATTAATGTTTATCGTTGAAACGTCAGACTTAACATTTGTTTATTAATGTTTATCGTTGATGCGTCAGACTTAACATTTATTGATTAATGTTTGTCGTTGAAGCGTCAGACTTAACGTTTTATGATTAATGTTTATCGTTGAAACGTCAGACTTAACATTTGTTTATTAATGTTTATCGTTGATACGTCAGACTTGACATTTAATTATTAATGTTTATCATTGATACGTGAGGGTTAACATTTATTGATTGATGTTTATCATTGATACGTCAGACTTAACGTTTTATGATTAATGTTTATCGTTGAAGTGTCAGACTTAACATTTTATGATTAATGTTTATCGTTGAAACGTCAGACTTAACATTTTATGATTAATGTTTATCGTTGAAGCGTCAGACTTAACATTTGTTTATTAATGTTTATCGTTGATGCGTCAGACTTAACATTTATTGATTAATGTTTATCATTGATGCATCAGACTTAACATTTATTGATTAATGTTTATCGTTGATGCATCAGACTTAACATGTTATGATTAATATTTATCGTTGATGCGTGAGGCTTAACATTTCTTCATTAACATTAAACTTTAATACGCGAGGGTTAAAATTTAAGGTTTAACATTAATTGTTAATCCTCTTGGCTTAACATTTCTTCACTAACATCGAACTTTAAAACACGAGGGGTAAAATTTAAGGATTAACGTTAATTGTTAATTCGCGAGAGTTCAACATTTCTGTATTAAAATTGAACGTCGATCCGCTTGGCTTAACATTTCTTTACTGACATCCAACTTTGATATACGCGGGTTGAAAATTTAAGGATTAACATTAATTGTTAATCCGCGAAAGTTCAACATTTCTTTACTAACATTGAACGCCGATCCGCTTGACTTAACATTTCTTTACTTACATCAAACTTCAAAACACGAGGGTTAACATTTAAGGATTAACATTAATCGTTAATCCGCGAAAGTTTAACATTTCTTAATTAACATTAAACTTTAATCCGCTTGACTTAACATTTCTTTACTAACATCCAACATTAAAACACGCGGGTTAACATTTAGGAATTAACATTAATTGTTAATCCGCGAAAGTTTAACATTTCTTTATTAACATCGAACGTCGATCCGCTTCGCTTAACATTTCTTTACGAACGTCCAACTTTGATACACGAGGGTTAAAATTCAAGGATTAACATTAATTGTTAATCCGCGAAAGCTTAACATTTATTTATTAACATTAAACCTTAATTCGCTTGACTTAACATTTCTTTACTAACATCAAACTTTAAAACACGAGGGTTAAAATTTAAGGATTAACATTAATTGTTAATCCGCGAAAGTTTAACATTTCTTTGTTAACATTGAACGTCGATCCGCTTCGCTTAACATTTCATTACCAGCGTCCAACTTTGATACACGAGGGTTAAAATTCAAGGATTAACATTAATTGTTAATCCGCGAAAACTTAACATTTATTTATTAACATTAAACCTTAATTCGCTTGACTTAACATTTCTTTACTTACATCAAACTTCAAAACACGCGGGTTAAAATTTAAGGATTAACATTGATTGTTAATCCGCGAACGTTTAACATTTCTTTAATAACATCGAACGTCGATCCGCTTCGCTTAACATTTCTTTACCAACGTCCAACTTTGATACACGAGGGTTAAAATTCAAGGATTAACATTAATTGTTAATTCGCGAGGGTTTAAAGTTCATCGTCAATCCGCGCTAATCGCGAACTATTTACGTTGCGAAAAGGTGAACAGCGACCTTTATCGATTCGGTGCCGTCTTCGCTGCTTTTCCCGGCTCATTCGCACGTTTTAACGTTCGGCCTCGTTTTTTTTTTTTTTTTTTTTTTTTACCTCTTTCTCCCCCCGGCCAACTCGACTCTCGCAAACGAACCAACACACATCCCATCGCGAAGATATCATGCAAGGTCAACCGGACATCCAGATCTATCACGCTTGCGCTAATCCCGGAATTTATATTATGCCAGAAACTCGCACGAACGAAGACAAATATCCCGGGAATTGTCGATTAATCCCTCCGAGGACGAGAGTCCGAGGCTGACCTTTCGCCACACCACAATACACGTCCTCTGAAAATTCCCATTATTATTATACCGTAATTTGTGCCATCGTTGAATTTTTTTTTTTTTTTTCTTTTTTTTTTCTTGTGATAAGAAATTTTTTTTTTTATATATAATATTAAAAATCTTTAATACGTAACGATAATGGAAATAATGGAATAACTAAAAATTCACGTTACGATTGTACGAAATTCGTGAAATTGTTCAAATTAATTTTTTTTTTTTTTCTATCGTAAGATCACTTTTTTTTTAATATAATGAGAAAAATCTCTGGTGCCAGAAAATCGTTAGGGCGAAGAAAAATATTATTATTATTATTATTATTATTATTATTATTATTATTATTATTATATTTATATTACAGAGATATTACACAAAAACCATGCAAACAATTTTTTGAGATATTTAAAAATTATAATTATATGTAATACGTAAGGATAAAAGAAAATAATATAGCAACTAAAAATTCATATTATAATTCGAAATTTGTGAAATGATTCAATTTGAATTTTCTTTTTTTTTTTATCGCAAGATCTTTTTTTTAAAATATAATGAGAAAAATCCCTGGTGTCAGAAAGTCGTCGGGGCGAAGAAAAATATTATTACTATATATATATATATATATATATATATATATATATATATATATATATATATATATATATATATATATATATATATATATATATATATATTACAGAGATATTACACAAAAATCATGCAAACAATTTTTAAGATATTTTTTTTTTATGATAAGAAAAATCATAATTTTTTAATCAATTTCTTTAATTTAATTTTTTTTTATTTTAATTTTTTAAATATTTTATAACGAGGCAAAGGGACTCGTAAAGTAATTTGGGTTCGGGACAAATAATGTCCGGGGAGAATTACCGGCTCATTCCCTTACCGCGGCCGCATTGAACGGGCTTGTTATTATTAACGTTTTGCACACGTGTATTCACATATCTATATATATTTATTATGGGTCCATCGAGCGGAAAAAACGTCACAAGTGCTGCGACTCTATCGTGTCGCCTCAATGACTCGCTCACTTCGCTGGGCGTCGAGTTGACGAGCGACGAGTTTACAACTTTTTTTTTCTTTCTTTTTTTTTTTTTTTAATTGCGTAAGATGCATATCGTTAGATCTAACGAGAGTTCGCTAAAAACCTACCGACTTTCAGCAATCTTCGTATTATATGCATTTAACACTTTTCTCGACAATTCGAAGCCCAGCGGCAAAATGGACCACTGCCATTAATAATAATAATAATAATAATAATAATAATAATAATAATAATAATAATAATAATAATAATAATAATAATAATAATAATAATAATAATGGCGCATCCACATTGGTTTACGTGTAAATTGGGGTGGGCCATATTCACCACTTTTACCCCACCCGAGACAAAAATGCGAAAAAATAGAATAAAAAAATTGAGTCCATCTTGCCCCGTGTAATCTTCGTATTATTTGGATTTATCTATCTTCTTTTTTTGGCAGTTTGGAATCCTGGGGCAAAATGGACCAGTGTCATTAATTTGTAACAACAACAATAATAATAATAATAATAATAATAATAATAATAATAATAATAATAATAATAATAATAATAATAATAATAATAATAATAATAATAATAATAATAATAATAATAATAATAATAATAATAATAATAATAATAATAATAATAATAATAATAATAATAATAATAATAATAATAATAATAATAATAATAATAATAATAATAATAATAATAATAATAATAATAATAATAATAATAATAATAATAATAATAATAATAATAATAATAATAATAATAATAATAATAATAATAATAATAATAATAATAATAATAATAATAGCACATCGAAATTCTTTTACGTGCAAATTGGGGTGGGCCATATTACCCCATGGGAGACCAAAATTCGAGAATCTCGATTTTGCAAAAAAAAAAAAAAAACTTGAGTCCATTTTGCCCCGGGTTTCTATTTTTTCCCGTTCTTCTATACACAATATATATATCGAGGTTTCTGAACCTCTGCCATTCTGGTCGAAGAGTGCACGTGTTTGCTTTCGAGCGGTCGGTCCGGTCCGGTCCGAAAATCTTAACTACCTGGGCGATCCTTTGAGCTTTTCCCTTCGGAGCGGTTTTTCGTCCGTTCGTCGAAGGCCGTCCCACGACTCCTCCGTGGTAAACAGCTGCGGCGCCTCGCTGTTTAACACGAAAAAGATAACAATGACGATCCAACAAAACCGTAGCGATAAATCCAGGGCTCTTGGGACAGCGGCGTTCCCTCGGCTAAAGCAAACACTTGTCCTCCAATCGTTATCCACTCTGTACCGCTCTCCGGCCCGTTCCTCTCTCCGGTCAATGATAATTGCAAAAAAAAAAAAAAAGAAAGGAAATGCTATAGCAACGAATAACAGGTATCTCGTTCTGACGCAACTTCCGGTAGCGAAACCTTCGCTTTCGACCGGAAGTGACCTCATACCGGAAACACGTCACTTCCGGTCACAAGATCTTATGTTTTCGACCGGAAATACCTCACTTCCGGTTTCAAAAATCTTATCTTTTCAAACGAAAGTTGCGTCATCCGGGAAAACGTCACTTCCGGTCACAAAATCTTATGTTTTCGACCGGAAATACCTCACTTCCGGTTTCAAAAATCTTATCTTTTCAAACGAAAGTTGCGGCATCCGAGAAAACGTCACTTCCGGTTTCAACATTTTGGCTTTCGACCGGAAATACCTCACTTCCGGTTTCAAAAATCTTATCTTTTCAAACGAAAGTTGCGTCATGCGGGAAAACGTCACTTCCGGTTTCAAGATTTTGGTTTTCGACCGGAAATACATCACTTCCGGTTTTAATATTTTGGCTTTCGACCGGAAATACATCACTTCCGGTTTTAACATTTTGGTTTTCGACCGGAAATACACCACTTCCGGTTTCAAAATTTGGGTGTTCGACCGGAAATGCATCACTTCCGGTTTCAACATTTTGGTTTTCGACCGGAAATACATCACTTCCGGTTTTAACATTTTGGTTTTCGATCGGAAATACATCACTTCCTGTTTTTAAATCTTCGTTTTCGATCGGAAATACATCACTTCCGGTTTCAAAATTTTAGTTTTAGACCGGAAATACATCACTTCCGGTTTCAAAATCTTCGTTTTCGATCGAAAATACATCACTTCCGGTTTCAAAATCTTAGGTTTTCGACCGGAAGTAACGCCACACCGGAAGTACATCAATTACGTTTTCGGAATCTTGCTCTTTCGACCGGTTGTGACGTCACTTCCGGTTTCGAAATCTCTGTTTTCTTTCCTGTATGTCGTCACTCACAGTTAAAAACCAAGATTATGAAACCGAAAGTGAAATTTTTCCGTGTGACGTCATTTCCGGTTTAAGACTGCGATTTTCAAACCCGATGTGACGCCTTCCCCGTACAGTAATAAAATGTGCCACGAATTTGTAACGATTATTCGTCACGCCGACACTGCTCGTTTATCAATAACTCGTTTCATACGTTATCACTTTTTAAATGCGTTTCTTTTTTCGATAACTTTTTTCAGAGCTGGAACTCGGCACACAATGCGTCGTGGAGATGACCGAGCAGCAGACGATCCTTCAGCATCCCTCGACGATGGACAAGATCGATCGGTGAGCAATGCCAAACGTCGCCGAACGAGTCGTTAATCTGTCGCGCGACAGCTTGTATTACCCGCCCGACAAGATACTCCTCCAGTTACAAAAAGTGCTCCAAAAAATGTTGGCAAATTGCCCCAAGATATTGTACAGTCGATCTTTCTCGTCGCAGCACATTTAATTCCTGTTATTTTTCATTAAAATTTGATTCAGTTTTTGGCGTGCAGAAATCGGTCGGTTAGTCTCTAAGATCGGCGATCTCGGTCGGTAAAACAGAAAAAAAAATGTACCGAGACTTTTTATATACACTCATATTTATGTACACGTCACAACCCGAAGCAAATATTTCGGTGAATTCCGTTCAATTTTTCGGCGTGGAGAGCCGCACAAAAAGATAAATCGCTTCGGTCCTAAAAATCGGCTCGCTCGGTCGGTAAAGTAGGAAAAAATTGGGTTCTTCCTCAGATTCAGGACGATTGCATCGGCTTGTATTTACATAAAGTGCGTTAAATTTTTTAGCCTAGAGAACCGCACAAAAAGATAAATCGGTTCGGTCCCAAAAATCGGCTCGCTCGGTCGGTAAAGTAGGAAAAAAATTGGGTTCATCCTCAGATCCAGGACGATTGCATTGGCTTGTATTTACATAAATTGCGTCCAATTTTTTTAACGTAGAGAACCGCACAAAAAGATTAATCGCTTCGGTCCTAAAAATCGGCTCGCTCGGTCGGTAAAGTAGGAAAAAAAATTGGGTTCATCCTCAGATCCAGGACGATTGCATTGGCTTGTATTTACATAAATTGCGTCCAATTTTTTTAACGTAGAGAACCGCACAAAAAGATAAATCGGTTCGGTCCCAAAAATCGGCTCGCTCGGTCGGTAAAGTAGGAAAAAAAAATTGGGTTCATCCTCAGATCCAGGACGATTGCATTGGCTTGTATTTACATAAATTGCGTCCAATTTTTTTAACGTAGAGAACCGCACAAAAAGATTAATCGGTTCGGTCCCAAAAATCGGCTCGCTCGGTCGGTAAAGTAGGAAAAAAAATTGGGTTCATCCTCAGATCCAGGACGATTGCATTGGCTTGTATTTACATAAATTGCGTCCAATTTTTTTAACGTAGAGAACCGCACAAAAAGATTAATCGGTTCGGTCCCAAAAATCGGCTCGCTCGGTCGGTAAAGTAGGAAAAAAAATTGGGTTCTTCCTCAGATTCAGGACGATTGCATTGGCTTGTATTTTCATAAATTGCGTTCAATTTTTTAGCCTAGAGAACCGCACAAAAAGATAAATCGGTTCGGTCCCAAAAATCTGCTCGCTCGATCGGTAAAGTAGAAAGAAAAAAAAAATTAACGCCTCAGCTCCTTTTTTTATTTACAAAAATCCCGCGCAATTTCTCATCCTCCAATTTTTCAGAGTCGCGAAAACGGCCAAGCCGCTCCGTTAAAAAAAAAATCGGCTCGGTCGGTAAGGTAGAAAGAAAAAAAAACAACTCCTCAGCTCATTTTTTATTAACAAAAATCCCGTGCAATTTCTCATCCTCCAATTTTCCAGAGTCGCGAAAACGGCCAAGCCGCTCCGTTAAAAAAAAAAAAAAATCGGCTCGGTCGGTAAAGTAGAAAACAAAGGAAAATCGGCCTTTCAACTCATCGACCCGATCGCCTCGGCTCGAATTCCACCGTCGAAAGTTCGCTGACTCTTTTTTTCCCCCTCGGAAATTTCACCCAAGAACGTTACAGCTTTAAAAAAAAAAAAAAAAAAAAAAAAAAAAAAAAAAAAAAAAAAAAAAATGAAATTTTTTTTTACGTTTCGGACTTCGAGGGAGAGTTGGCGAAGTCGAGGAATGAAAGTAAAACTCTCGCTCTCGATGCTCGCTTCCTGCGTGGCTCGGCCACTCGGGGGTGACCCGTTTCCCCGACGACCAAACCCAGCCCGGGGTGTATCAAAACGATCGCGAAAGATTGGAGATAGCGACGGCTCCGTCAGAAGGCGGTGACGTCACGGCGAATCGATATAAACTCCTCGTCACTGGCTCTCTGGCGCGCGGGGCTCTCCGCGGCTCGTCGACTGGACACGCCACTCGTGAACTACACTCGGTCACGAAATATTTCGAGCCCGCTATGTTCGAGAAAAAAAAAAAAAAAAAAAAAATGTAAAAAATAACATTTCAGGAGAGGAGAAAAAATAATAAAATTGTGCAAAGTGATTGCAGAGGGTTTCGGGGTTTATTGCAATTATGCGCATAGCTCGCGAGAGGAAAGGTCGACTTTTGGCCTCCTCGGGCGGGAAGCTATGCACGAAATTGCAGTAAATGGAAAGTCGAGTATAAATTATTTTGTAGCTTAAAAAAAAAAAAAAAAAAAAAAATTGGTATTTAGGAAAAATGAGTTTTCTATATGGGGCAAAAAAATTGTTTTTAAAAACCAATGATAATTTAAACATGTTTTTTAATTATCATGTAAAATTTATATCAAATATATCGAATATTGAATAAGAAAGGCCAGTTCCTCTGTGCGGCTTGAAAAAAATATTCTTTTTAAAAACCAACGAGAATTTAAATATACTTTTTGATTGTCATGTAAAATAATAGAACGGGAATAAATCCCATACGCTATATTCTCCGGATTTAGGATTTCATAGCGAATAGAAGTGGATTTCGATCCTAAATCAGTCCCATATGCTATATTCTGAACATTATGGATTCTATAGCATATGGAAGTGGATATCGTAAATCCTAAGTCCCATGTAGCATATTGGAGTGGATTTCAATCTTAAATCACTCCAATACGTTATATTCATGAGATTTCGGGTTTCGGAGCACATAGAAGTGGATTTCGAAGATGGTAAATAAAAATCGAAAATGTCAAAAACTGTGACATTTTCACTCTTTGACGAAAAAAAAAAAAAAAAATTCCCGGGTGTCTCCGACACGATATTTTTTAAATGGAAAAGCAAATATATATAATATATATATATATATCGTAATAAATTCGACCTGAATCGCTTCATATCGGTCGGTCTATAAATCCATCTATACGGCACGAGTTCCTACAGCCTTTTCCGCCGTTTCTTACGTCCACGATTACGATTACGATTTACCGTCCAGTTATAGAATTCGACCCGCTCTGTCGTAATACTGTAATGATTAGATCTATATATATATATATATACATTATATATATATATATATATATATATATATTATATGGAGTTCTATATTTTTGGCTCTGAGAGGTTTTCTTTTTCCTTTTTTTTTTTTTACCGTACATTATCTCATCGTTATCTCACGGGAGATTGGATATTTCATATCGGTTGGATCGACTAAGCGATTCCGTGTAAAGCCCAATGGCATAGACGAGAGACTTCCCCTCCGGCCTTATCCTCTTCGCTTCCGATTCTCGTTGCTCTTCGACACCAAAACAAATACCATTCGAGATTTTTCTTATTTTCATTTTCATCCCAACGGAAAAATTATTTATTCGATACAAATAATTATTTATTTAATTCAAAGAAACTTGAAAAAAAAAAAAAATTAATATAAAACAAATTAGCATTCCAAATTTAATAGCCGATAAAAAATTGATTTCTATCTTAATTTTTTCAATGAATATAAACTATTATCAATAATCGTTTATTTATTTTTCTTAAAAAAAAATAAAACCTTTATTAAAAGTTTATTAAAAAAAACAGTTTATTGCCATTCATAATTTTTATTTTATTTATTTTATTTATTTTATTTATTTTATTTATTTTATTTATTTTATTTATTTTATTTATTTTATTTATTTTATTTATTTTATTTATTTTATTTATTTTATTTATTTTATTTATTTTATTTATTTTATTTATTTTATTTATTTTATTTATTTTATTTATTTTATTTATTTTATTTATTTTATTTATTTTATTTATTTTATTTATTTTATTTATTTTATTTATTTTATTTATTTTATTTATTTTATTTATTTTATTTATTTTATTTATTTTATTTATTTTATTTATTTTATTTATTTTATTTATTTTATTTATTTTATTTATTTTATTTATTAATAATTCATTATTTAAATTAAATCGAGTGAAAAATTATTTGCCATCCACCCTGTGAAGTAAATATAAAAAGTAAAAAGTAAAAAAAAAAAAAAAAAAAAAATTCCTCTCGCGGACAATTTAATCGAGCGCCGACTGGAATCGACGATCGTGGATTATATAAATCCGTGACAAATATGAGATACGAAAGCGATTAGTTCGTCGAACCGTCGTCTCGTTATCTCCGCTGGCCCTGCGTTCTGGATCCGATCCAATATCGCTCCGTTTATACGTACGGAGCCCCTACGAGTGCGCCAATTTCATCGTGGCATCGGGGCTGCAATCTCCGCCTCTCTCACTCGGGGCTCGACGATTTTTCCTGCCGTGCAACGTTCCCGACCCGCTGTGTGCCGTTCCTTTATGCGAAACTTTCGTCGATACGAATATCCAACGTGCCGCATGCGGGGCTCGGAGACGCCCTCGCACACACGGGATGTATAATAAATCTCGTCGACGGAGCCGTCTGCGGTGCCATTGTGTGCCTCCCAGACTCACCAGAAAACCCACAGTCTCCGGGGAACGAGAGCCATTTGAATTTTCGAAGACGTCTCCGAAACTCCCCCCCCCCCCCTGCCCACATCCGGGGAATAAATTATTTATTGGATCGTCGTTGCAATTGGGTTTTTAAAAAAATATTTTGGCGATCAGCAGAAATTGATCGATGATATATAAACTATATAATATATTTAAATGTTATATGTAAATTGATTTATACATAATATATGATAGTAATTTGCAATACCTGTACGAGAAGCGTGCGTAAAGTGCGAAAAGCGTGCGTAAAGTGCAAAAAGCGTGCGTAAAGTACGAGAAGCGTGCATAAAGTACGAGAAGCGTGCGTAAAGTGCGAAAAGCGTGCGTAAAGTACGAGAAGCGTGCATAAAGTACGAAAAGCGTGCGTAAAGTACGAGAAGCGTGCATAAAGTACAAAAAGCGTGCGTAAAGTGCGAAAAGCGTGCGTAAAGTACGAGAAGCGTGCATAAAGTACGAAAAGCGTGCGTAAAGTACGATAAGCGTGCGTAAAGTACGCGAAGCATGCGTAAAGTACGAAAAGCGTGCGTAAAGTGCGAGGAGCGTGCGTAAAGTACGAGAAGCGTGCGTAAAGTACGAGAAGCGTGCGTAAACCACGAGAAGCGAGCGTAAAATAGGAAAAGTGTGCGCAAAGTACAAGAAGCGTGCGTTAAGTACGTGAAGCGTGCGTGAAGTACGAAAAGCGTGCGTAAAGTAAGAGAAGCGTGCGTAAAGTACGAGAAGCTTGCGTGAAGTACGAAAAGCGTGCGTAAAGTACGAGAAGCGTGCGTAAAATAGAAAAAGCGTGCGCAAAGTACAAGAAGCGTGCGTAAAGTACGAGAAGCAGGCGTAAAGCACGAGACGCGTGCCTAAAATACGAGAACTCCGCGTAGAGCACGATAGGCGTGCCTAAAGTACGAGAAGCAGGCGTAAAGCACGAGACGCGCGCCTAAAATACGAGAAGTGTGCGTAGAGCACGATAAGCGTGCCTAAAGTACGAGAAGTGTGCGTAAGGTACGATAAGCGTGCGTAAAGTAAAATTGGCCTGCTGTGCGCATGCGTCGTGAAAAAAAGTACTTGTGATATTTTGTACTTTGTACTTGAAGTATTTTTTTGGTACTTCGCTGATATAAATTGACTTACATATTAATATAAATATGTACAATTAATAATAATCGTTACTTTTATTGCAATCATATAAAATATATATTGTCCCTAATCTTTAATATTTCGGATGTATGGGTATTGCAGAGGGGCAACGACGCGCGTAGGCTCGCCTGTGTGAGAACATTCTCGGAGCCACTCTCCTTCAGCGCGCGGCGCTCACTTAATTGGGAATAAATTTTTAATAATAATGAGGCAAGGCGAGCGAGCTATTTTGCATAGTTAATTGTCTGAGAATTCGCCTTTCTAAAAAAAAAAAACCTATTTTCATTTTATCAGACGTGCAGACGCAGTTTTTTTTTTTTGTTCGTCCCGACGATCGAGAATCCGTTTAGTTTCCAGCGAACATGAAAGAAAGCTACTTATTTTTTTGGCAATTTTTGAACATTTTTGCAGCCCGATCAGAGAGTTGAATTAATGTTCTCATCGTGGATGCGGAGTTTCCGGGACGATACGGTATGAGCGGCACGGCACTGTGTACGATGACCCGAGCGCCCAAAACACTTTGCTTAATTAAACGAGAATTATACGTCGTTGCTCGCTTCTAATTAAATTAAAGAAACAAATAAAAATGCTTCCTCGACGAGGAAGTAAAAAAAAAAAAATATTATTTACGTTCCTTCCACCGAGCGTAACACACTTGGCCCCGTTTAATTGCCGTCCGAAGTGTCTCTCGTGACAGTCGAATATTTTTTTTCTCGTGCCTCCCAACGGTACCCAGTTGCAGCTCACCTGGCAACATGGAAGCCGGTCAGGGAAAATCGTTATCAAAATAGTTTCAAAACATTTCAATTTTTTTATTTTTTTTTTAATGTCTATCGTTCACCTTTTTTTTGTAACGTCTGTGGATACGCCAGAGATCTGTTTTTTCTCAATCTCCCTCTCTCACCCGTTTTCGCGCTTCGGAATTAATAAATTATTAATTTTGAAATAAATGAGTAAATGAATAACTAAAAAATAGACGAATAATTATTAATAAAAAGAACGAGAACGAGAAGCGTGCGTAAAGTACGAGAAGCGTGCGTAAAGCACGAGAAGCGTGCGTAAAGCACGAGAAGCGTGCGTAAAGCACGACAAGCGTGCGTTAAGTACGAAAAGTGTGCGTAAAGTACGAGAAGTGTGCGTAAAGTGCGAGAAGCGTGCGTAAAGTACGAAAAGCGTGCGTAAAGTACGAGAAGGCTGTGTACAGTACGAGAAGCGTGCGTAAAGTACGAGAAGCGTGCATAAAGTATAAAAAGCGTGCGTAAAGTACGAAAAGCGTGCGTAAAGTACGAAAAGCGTGCGTAAAGTACGAAAAGCGTGCGTAAAGTACGAAAAGCGTGCGTAAAGTACGAAAAGCGTGCGTAAAGTACGAAAAGCGTGCGTAAAGTACGAAAAGCGTGCGTAAAGTACGAGAAAGCTCTATACAGTACGAGAAGCGTGCGTAAAGTAAACTGGCGTAAACTGGCCTGATGTGCGCGAGCGTCGTAAAAAAAGTACTTATGACACTTTGTACTTCGTACTTGAAGTATTTTTTGGTACTTTGCCCAGCTCTGATATAAATTGATTTATATATTAATACAAATGTGTAATAGAATGTAACAGATTATAAATATTAAAAAAAAAGTATACATATATATATATAAAAAAAATTTCATCTTTGCTGTTTCGACTCTCGGTGCTGATCCGCTCTTCTCGATTCGCGACAGTCGACTGACTTGCGCTGGGCCCTGCGTGTGTTTGTCCGCCGTGCGCTCTTACGAGGCATTCGAGAAACCTCGCGAGCGCGGCCTCCGCGACAGGGTCAAACGTTCCCCCTGCGGTCTCGAGTTGTGACTTCAGAACTGTAAAATACATAAATCGATTATCGGATTACATACGCCAGCTCCCGATGAGTCGCCGTTCTCCGAATGGACATTCCGATTTTAATACTCCAATATCGATATTTCTATTTTTTTCTTTGATAAAAATTCGCCAATTTCCACGCGCGAGATTGATTGATTTTCATTTCGACGAATCGACTTCGCCGACGAAATTTTTTTTCTTCCCACAACGAATTTGATGCATTTTTTTTAATTAATAATTTTATACAATATCGTTTGTTAATAATTATTATTATTATTATTTTTTTTTTTTTTGCAGGAACAAACCGAAGACGTTTGCGTTCGATCACTGCTTCTACTCGCTGGAGCCCGGAGCCGAGCATTTCGCGAGCCAGGAGGTCGTCTTCGACGCCCTGGGTCGCGATATATTGGACAATGCCTTCCAAGGATACAACGCTTGTATATTCGCCTACGGGCAGACAGGTAATTAATTAACAGCGATATTACCGTTATTTGTTTTTTTTTTTTTTTTTTTTTTTTTCACGCAAAAAACAAACCATCTGTAAAAAGAAACTGTTTAAGGTAGTCCTTGCGGACAGCCTGAGCCCACGTGAGTTCAGAGCGAATTGAGAGTGGAATTGCGAATACTTCGCGATGAGATAAAAATCTGAAAAAAATCGACCATATGGAAGGTACTGAAAAGATTGATTTTCCATAATAATAATTCCAAAGTGTTATTAACAAATGAATGAAAAAAAAAATTGTTCAACAAATCTTCCGGCAACTTAACTTTTTGTTCGTATAAAAACAATAAGTTAATCTTTTTGAATACGTATGAATTTTTTCAGAATTTTGTCTAATTTTTGAAAATTGCGTTTTTAGTTAATAAAAAAACGGGATTTTCAAAAATTAGATAAAATTCTGAAAAAATTCATACGTGTTCAAAAAGATTAACAAATTGTTTTTATATGAACAAAAAGTTAAGTTGCCGGGGAATTTGTTGAACAATTTTTTTTTTTTTATGCATTTGTTAATAATATTTTGGAGTTATTATTATGTGAAATCAATCTTTTCAGCACCTTCCATATGCTTGATTTTTTTCGAATTTTTATCCCATCGAGAAGTGTTCGCAATTCTCT
The DNA here is from genome assembly GCA_958510785.1 of Exephanes ischioxanthus. Lineage (NCBI taxonomy): Eukaryota > Metazoa > Arthropoda > Insecta > Hymenoptera > Ichneumonidae > Exephanes > Exephanes ischioxanthus. The sequence continues at coordinate 5,095,488 of OY294026.1, forward strand.
CGCAATTCTCTCTGAACTCATGTGGGCTCTGGCTGTCCGCTCGGACCACCTTAAAGCCTCAGAGGGTCAAAAACAAAAATAAAAAATACATACAATTAACAGCGATATTAATATTAATATACGATAACGACGATGGTGATGACAATATAATAATCAATATTATATTAATAATTATAATAATGAATAATTAACAATAACGATGATGATGACAATATAATAATCAATATTATAGTATTATTATTGTTATTTTATTATTATATTATTAGACGGTCGGATCGTTATTGGATGTTTTGCGTCGAGTCGCTCAGGAATTTAAAAAAAAATGACCACTCGGGTTTGGCCTCTCCGAGCCATGTTTGACTTCCGACTTAGTTCTCTGGTCTAATGCCATTTGCAACGACACTCGTGTGTGACAACGCGACCGTCCCGGCCGACCTGGCTGGATATGAATTATCATAAGTCGCGCGGGCGATGTGGTTGAAAGGAAAGGATTATGCACTTCTAGAGACTCGCCGATGATCGTAGCTCGCAAACACACACTTGTCGCCCAGAGGGTCATTTTTTTATATTAATTTTTATATCAATTTTAATATCAATTTTTATATCAATTTTCATATAAATGTTTATATCAATTTTTATATTAATTTTTATATGAATTTTCATATCAATTTTTATATCAATTTTTATATCAATTTTTATATCAATTTTTATATCAATTTTTATATCAATTTTTATATCAATTTTTATATCAATTTTTATATCAATTTTTATATCAATTTTTATATCAATTTTTATATCAATTTTTATATCAATTTTTATATCAATTTTTATATCAATTTTTATATCAATTTTTATATCAATTTTTATATCAATTTTTATATCAATTTTTATATCAATTTTTATATCAATTTTTATATCAATTTTTATATCAATTTTCATATAAATTTTTATATCAATTTTTATATCAATTTTTTTATCAATTTTATATCAATTTTCATAACAATTTTCATATCAATTTTCATATCAATTTTCATATCAATTTTCATATCAATTTTCATATCAATTTTCATATCAATTTTCATATCAATTTTCATATCAATTTTCATATCAATTTTCATATCAATTTTCATATCAATTTTCATATCAATTTTCATATCAATTTTCATATCAATTTTCATATCAATTTTCATATCAATTTTCATATCAATTTTCATATCAATTTTCATATCAATTTTCATATCAATTTTCATATCAATTTTCATATCAATTTTCATATCAATTTTCATATCAATTTTCATATCAATTTTCATATCAATTTTCATATCAATTTTCATATCAATTTTCATATCAATTTTCATATCAATTTTCATATCAATTTTCATATCAATTTTCATATCAATTTTCATATCAATTTTCATATCAATTTTCATATCAATTTTCATATCAATTTTCATATCAATTTTCATATCAATTTTTATATCAATTTTTATATCAATTTTTATATCAATTTTTATATCAATTTTTATATCAATTTTCATATCAATTTTCATATCAATTTTCATATCAATTTTCATATCAATTTTCATATCAATTTTCATATCAATTTTCATATCAATTTTCATATCAATTTTCATATCAATTTTCATATCTATTTTTTTAATGACAATTTTTTTTTATTGCTCCGGACTCATTGCGAATGATTTTGTGTCGGCAGGTTCGGGAAAATCATACACGATGATGGGAAGCGGCGACAACAAGGGAATAATACCTCGGCTATGCGACAACCTCTTCGACCTGATAGCAAAGCAGCAGAGCTCCGAACTGACCTACAAGGTCGAGGTCTCCTACATGGAGATCTACAACGAGAAGGTCCACGATCTGCTCGACCCGAAGCCGAACAAGCAGTCGCTCAAAGTCAGAGAGCACAACGTTCTCGGGCCGTACGTCGACGGTCTCAGCCAGTTGGCCGTCACGGCGTATCAGGTAGCGAATCGATCAGCGAATCGACTCAACCGTGCCCGAACGATTATTTCGACGCCCGCACAACATTCCTCTCGATCGCCGATTACCACGGTCGGTAACGAAAACTGTAATTCAATCTTTCAATTCAGCCTTCGGAGAAAATCGAAGCCCACTTTGAAATTTATAGACAGTTTCATTCTATTCTCGCTGTAGAATCAAGTTTCGCGCGGCGTGGAAAAAAAATTGCATTATTGTTTTTGTTACCGACCGAGTGTCGGTAATGAAAACTGTAATTCCATATTTTTTTCGATTTAGCGTTCGGAGAAAATGAAAGCCCACTTAGGAATTTATAGACACAGTGGCATTTTTTATTGACGTTGGAAAAGAAACTTTCGGCACCGTGGAAAAAAATTGCATTACAGTTTTTCTTACCGACCGAGCGTCGGTAACGAATCCGATCGACCGATTGAGAACGAGAACCGATATCGATTTAATCGTCTCTGGACGATTTTTTTACTTTCCGCGAATATTCGTCTCGATCGTCGATTCGCGCGAAGATTTTCGATCATCGGAAATTACCGCGGTCGGTAACGAAAACTGTAATTCAATTTTTTTATATTTTTTTTTATTTTTCAATACCGCTCAAAGTTTGGCGTTCGGAAAAAATGGGAACACACTGCGGAATTTACCGACAGTTGCGTTCCATATTTTCGCTGGACTGCGAAGTGTCGGTAGCGTAGAAAAAAAAAAAAATTGCATTACAGTTTTCGTTACCGACCGAGTGCGGGATGTTTCGCATTGCCTTGAATTCGTCTTGAGCGTCGATTCGCGCGTGGTTTTTAACGAGACGTTCGTTTCAGGACATCGACAATCTGATGACGGAGGGCAACAAGTCCAGGACCGTGGCCGCTACGAACATGAATTCCGAGAGTTCTCGCTCGCACGCGGTCTTCTCAGTTATTCTGACTCAGACACTGACGGACTCGAAGAGCGGCGTCAGCGGGGAGAAAGTCTCGAGGATGAGCCTCGTGGACCTGGCCGGGAGCGAAAGGGCTGTGAAAACCGGAGCTGTTGGCGATAGGCTTAAGGAAGGAAGCAATATTAACAAGTAAACATTCTTTTTTATAACTACCATTTAAAAAAAAAAAAAAAAAGCAAAGCTTCCTCTATGAGGATGCTTTGCAAAAATGAGCCATACGTTATTAAATGTTTGTTTTATTTTACCCTACAGATCTCTGACAACACTGGGTCTAGTCATCTCGAAATTGGCCGATCAAAATTCCGGCGGGAAGAACCGCGACAAATTCGTGCCCTACCGGGATTCCGTTCTCACTTGGTTACTGAAGGTTAATATTAAGCTAAAAACAAAATCGAGCTAAAATAATAATGCAGTCAAAATACAAATTAAAATTGAGGTAAAATAAAAATAAAAATTCAGTTAAAATTAAAATTGAGGTAAAATAAAAATAAAAATTTAGTTAAAATTAAAATTGCGTTACAATAAAAATTGAGTTACAATTAAAATTGAGTTAAAATAAAACTTGAATTAAAATAAAGATTGAGTTAAAATAAAACTTGAATTAAAATAAAGATTGAGTTACAATTAAAATTGAGTTACAATTAAAATTAAGTTAAAATAAAAATTAAGTTAAAATAAAAATTGAGTTAAAATAAAAATTGAGTTAAAATAAAAATTGAGTTACAATTAAAATTGAGTTACAATTAAAATTGAGTTACAATAAAAATGCAGTTACAATAAAAATTGAGTTACAATAAAAATTGAGTTACAATAAAAATTGAGTTACAATAAAAATTGAGTTACAATAAAAATTGAGTTACAATTAAAATTGAGTTAAAATAAAACTTGAATTAAAATAAAGATTGAGTTAAAATAAAACTTGAATTAAAATAGAGATTGAGTTAAAATAAAAATTGAGTTAAAATAAAAATTGAGTTCCAATAAAAATTGAGTTACAATAAAAATTGAGTTACAATAAAAATTGAGTTACAATAAAAATTGAGTTACAATAAAAATTGAGTTACAATTAAAATTGAGTTACAATTAAAATTGAGTTACAATAAAAATTGAGTTACAATTAAAATCGAGTTACAATTAAAATCGAGTTACAATAAAAATTGAGTTACAATAAAAATTGAGTTACAATAAAAATTGAGTTACAATAAAAATTGAGTTAAAATAAAAATTGAGTTCCAATAAAAATTGAGTTACAATAAAAATTGAGTTAAAATAAAAATTGAGTTACAATTAAAATTGAGTTACAATAAAAATTGAGTTACAATAAAAATTGAGTTAAAATAAAAATTGAGTTACAATAAAAATTGAGTTACAATAAAAATTGAGTTACAATAAAAATTGAGTTAAAATAAAAATTGAGTTACAATAAAAATTGAGTTAAAATAAAAATTGAGTTAAAATAAAAATTGAGTTAAAATAAAAATTGAGTTAAAATAAAAATTGAGTTAAAATAAAAATTGAGTTACAATTAAAATTGAGTTACAATTTTTGCAGGACAATCTCGGTGGTAACAGTAAAACCGTGATGGTCGCGACGATATCGCCGGCGGCGGACAATTACGAGGAAACCCTTTCGACGCTCCGCTACGCCGACAGAGCCAAGAGGATAGTCAATCACGCGGTCGTCAACGAGGATCCCAATGCCAGAATAATTCGAGAACTGAGACAGGAGGTCGAGGCTCTGAAGGAGATGTTGCTGCACGCGACTGTGAGCTCCAAAAATAAATCTCAGTTTTTAAATCAATTTGACTATTTTTATAAATTATTTCATCAATTTCATAATTTTTATAAATTACTCAATTAATTTTATCACTTTTATAAATCAATCAATTAAATTTATCATTTTTATAAATCGATAAATTAAATTTATCATTTTTATAAATCGATCAATTAAAATTTATTATTCTTATGAATTCATCGATTTATTTTATTATTCTTATGAATTCATCGATTTATTTTATTATTCTTATGAATCGATCGATTAATTTTATTATTTTTATGAATCGATCGATTAATTTTATTATTCTTATGAATTGATCGATTTATTTTATTATTTTTATGAATCGATCGATTAATTTTATTATTTTTATGAATCGATCGATTTATTTTATTATTTTTATGAATCGATCGATTAATTTTATTATTTTTATGAATTGCTCGATTAATTTTATTGCTATTGCATCGATATTAATTTCGTGCGGAAAATTGTGATCAGGGCCAGGGTTCGGTGGTCGGACAGAGGCGAACGGACATAACTGAGAAGCTCTCAGAGTCCGAGAAGCTGATGAAGGAGATGTCGCAGACGTGGGAGGAGAAATTGGTGAAGACGGAGAGGCTGCAGCACGAGAGGCAGCAAGCCCTCGAAAAAATGGGAATAAGCGTCCAGGCCTCGGGAATTCAGGTCGAGAAGAACAAATATTATTTGGTGAATTTGAACGACGATCCGAGCTTGAACGAGCTGCTCGTATACTATCTGAAGGTGAGCGTGCGAATCGAAAGTTCGAGATAAGCGCGAGATTTGGCGAGACGCTTATTCAATCGAATTATTTCAGGACATAACTCTGGTGGGCAGTCGGTCGGCGACGACGGAGCAGGACATTCAGCTTCACGGATTGGGCATTTTGCCGGAGCATTGCGTGATAACGATACAAGAGTCGGGACTCTACATGACACCGTTGAACGGCGCTCGGTGCTTCGTCAACGGCAGCCAAGTTACCGAGAAGACCCCGCTCATGCACGGGGATCGAGTCCTCTGGGGAAATCATCACTTCTTCAGGGTGAACTGTCCGAGAAGCGCTACAGGTTAGTCGAGCCACGGATTTCATTGATTTCATTGATTTCATTGATTTCATTGATTTCATTGATTTCATTGATTTCATTGATTTCATTGATTTCATTGATTTCATTGATTTCATTGATTTCATTGATTTCATTGATTTCATTGATTTCATTGATTTCATTGATTTCATTGATTTCATTGATTTCATTGATTTCATTGATTTCATTGATTTCATTGATTTCATTGATTTCATTGATTTCATTGATTTCATTGATTTCATTGATTTCATTGATTTCATTGATTTCATTGATTTCATTGATTTCATTGATTTCATTGATTTCATTGATTTCATTGATTTCATTGATTTCATTGATTTCATTGATTTCATTGATTTCATTGATTTCATTGATTTCATTGATTTCATTGATTTCATTGATTTCATTGATTTCATTGATTTCATTGATTTCATTGATTTCATTGATTTCATTGATTTCATTGATTTCATTGATTTCATTGATTTCATTGATTTCATTGATTTCATTGATTTCATTGATTTCATTGATTTCATTGATTTCATTGATTTCATTGATTTCATTGATTTCATTGATTTCATTGATTTCATTGATTTCATTGATTTCATTGATTTCATTGATTTCATTGATTTCATTGATTTCATTGATTTCATTGATTTCATTGATTTCATTGATTTCATTGATTTCATTGATTTCATTGATTTCATTGATTTCATTGATTTCATTGATTTCATCGATTTCATTGATTTCATCGATTTCATCGATTTCATCGATTTCATCGATTTCATCGATTCGTTATCGCTCAGCTATCAGCAGCGAGCCGCAGACGCCCGCCCAAAACATCGACTACAATTTCGCGAGGGAGGAATTGATGCTGAACGAACTATCGAACGACCCGATCCAGAGAGCGATCGCCAGACTGGAGAAACAGCACGAGGAGGACAAACAGGTACTCAAAAATTTATCTTAATTTTTACCGGAACTCTCCCCCCCCCCTCCCCCCCCCCCCTTCAATTTTTTATTAACTTGTCTATCCGTTGCCAGGTCGCCCTTGAGAAACAGAGGCAGGAGTACGAGAGGCAGTTCCAACAGCTGCGGAACATTCTGTCGCCGTCGACGCCGTACTCGCCTTACGTGCCCTACGATCCTCTGCGCGGCGGAAGCCAGAGTGGAAAACTGCCCGCCTGCACGCCGACGACACAGATGAGGGTCGAGAAGTGGGCGCAGGAACGCGACGAGATGTTCAAGCGATCCCTCGGGCAACTCAAGACCGACATACTGAAAGCGAACTCGCTCGTCCAGGAGGCAAATTTTCTCGCTGAGGAAATGGAGAAACAGACAAAGTTCAGCGTTACGTTACAGATTCCGCCTAATAATTTAAGTCCGAACAGGAAGGTAAAGGTCTTCATTAAACGCGCGTTATTCCATTAACTTTTATTTGGATATCTTTTTTTTTTAATTTTGTTTTGTTTTATTTTTTTACGAGTCGTCTCGAATTTTGGTTTTTTTGTCTGTTTTTTTTAAATTTTTTTTATCGATTTCTTTCGTTGATTTTTTGTCGTTTTACGATTTGTTTTGTTCGTCACACTCTTGGATGTGTAGAGTGTATTCTTTCAGCGCGGTGCTTTCGTCAGCGAGCCGGCTATACTCGTGAAGAGGCTCAACATGGGAAGCCAGGTTTGGTCGATGGAGAAACTGGAGAACAAGCTCGTCGACATGCGGGACATGTACGAGGAGAGAAAGGATTCGAATAATTGTCCACGGTTGCCGGCCGTAAAGGTAAACACCGAGGATCCTCATTTATTGTTAAATATAATTAGGTATAATTAAATACATTTAATTATTAAATATAATTACTAGTGGTAGCGAAAGAAAATTTATTGATCCATCGATCCATCGATCATTGATCCATCGATCATTGATCCATCGATCATTGATCCATCGATCATTGATCCATCGATCATTGATCCATCGATCATTGATCCATCGATCATTGATCCATCGATCATTGATCCATCGATCATTGATCCATCGATCATTGATCCATCGATCATTGATCCATCGATCATTGATCCATCGATCATTGATCCATCGATCATTGATCCATCGATCATTGATCCATCGATCATTGATCCATCGATCATTGATCCATCGATCATTGATCCATCGATCATTGATCCATCGATCATTGATCCATCGATCAATGATCCATGATCATTGATCCATCGATCAATGATCCATGATCATTGATCCACCAATGATCCATGATCATTGATCCATCGATCAATGATCCATGATCATTGATCCACCAATGATCCATGATCATTGATCCACCAATGATCCATGATCATTGATCCACCAATGATCCATGATCATTGATCCACCAATGATCCATGATCATTGATCCACCAATGATCCATGATCGTTGATCCATGATCCATTGATCCATTGATCCATTGATCTATTGATCCATTGATCCATTGATCCATTGATCCATTGATCCATTGATCCATTGATCCATTGAACCATTGAACCATTGAACCACTGAACCACTGAACCATTGATCCATTGATCCATTGAACCATTGATCCATTGAACCATCGATCCATCGATCCATCGATCCATTGATCCATTGATCCATTGATCCATTGATCCATTGAACCATCGATCCATCGAACCATTGATCCATTGATCCATTGATCCATTGATCCATTGATCCATTGATCCATTGATCCATTGATCCATTGATCCATTGATCCATTGATCCATTGATCCATTGATCCATCGAACCATCGATCCATCGAACCATCGATCACATCGAACCATCGATCCATCGATCCATCGATCCATCGATCCATCGAACCATCGATCCATCGATCCATCGATCCATCGATCCATTGATCCATTGATCCATTGATCCATTGATCCATTGATCCATTGATCCATTGATAAATGAAATATAATTAAATCGTGCGATTCTCGTAAACAGGACGAAGTGCCGGGAAAGACGCAGGATCCGTTCTTCGAGTCGCAGGAGAACCACAATCTGATCGGTGTGGCGAACATATTCCTGGAGGTGTTGTTTCACGACGTCAGGCTCGACTACCACACGCCGATAATAAGCCAGCAGGGCGAGGTCGCCGGACGGCTGCAGGTCGAGATAAGCCGGGTCTCCGGACAGTTTCCGCAGGATCGGATCTGCGAGGCGGCCTCGGAATCCTCGAGCTCCGGGGACTCCACGTCCTCCGAGCAGGAGGACTACTCCGGCTCGAGCCACATCACTTGCAGGTAGAAAAAAATAAAATGTGAAAATACCGCAATTTTTTGATTTTTTTTTTTTACTTTTTTTTTTTATTCACCGTGCGCTCGTGATATTTTACGTCACTATGAGACACTCATATTATATATATATATATATATATATGTAAAATTTAATTGCCAATGTGGTAACATTTGAAGCGATGACGTGTGGTATTTTCACCGTAAAAATACGATAAAATTAGCGGTCACATTTAACGCTCACACTTCCGTTTGCAGGGTGACGATCAAGCAGGCCAGCGGTCTTCCGCTCTCGCTCAGCCACTTCGTATTCTGCCAGTACATGTTCTGGGGCCATCCCGAGCCCATCGTCGTTCCGCCGGTGCCCAATCCGGAACTACCCGTCTCGAACTGCACCGTCGGGCAGCGAGACTCGCTCGCTTTCAAATTCGAACACACCAAGGACTTCACCGTTCCGATTACCGAGGAATTCCTGGAACATTGCGCAGGTGGTAAATTACCGTTTAAAAAATTACATAAAAAAAAAAAATCCTCCAATCGTGTTCGGCTTTATTAAATGATTTTTTTTTTTTTTTTTTTTTTTTTTTCTTCATATTTTAGAGGGCGCGTTGAGCATCGAGGTTTGGGGTCACAGAAGCGCCGGCTTCTCGCGGAGCAAACCCGGATGGGAGGTCGAGCAGCAGCAATTGGCCAAAGCACGATCACTCGCTGACCGCTGGTCGGAATTGACGAGGAAGATCGAACTCTGGGTCGAGATACAGGAGCTCAACGAGCAGGGAGAGTATTCGCCGGTCGAGGTCGTCATGAAGCCCGACACGTGGACTGGTATGCTGTTTTTTTTTTTTTTATTTTTTACTATTGTTTTATGTCGCAAATTTCATGAAATTTTGTTTGTCTCAAATTTGATGAAATTTTGTTTGTCTCAAATTTGATGTAATTTTTTTTGTCTCAAATTTGATGAAATTTTGTTTGTCTCAAATTCGATGTAATTTTGTTTGTCTCAAATTTGATGAAATTTTGTTTGTCTCAAATTTGATGAAATTTTGTTTGTCTCAAATTCGATGTAATTTTGTTTGTCTCAATTCGATGTAATTTTTTTTGTCTCAAATTTGATGAAATTTTTTTTGTCTCAAATTTAATGTAATTTTGTTCGTCTCAAATTTGATGTAATTTTGTTTGTCTCAAATTTGATGAAATTTTGTTCGTCTCAAATTTGATGAAATTTTGTTTGTCTCAAATTTGATGTAATTTTGTTTGTCTCAAATTTGATGAAATTTTGTTTGTCTCAAATTTGATGTAATTTTTTTTGTCTCAAATTCGATGTAATTTTGTTTGTCTCAAATTCGATGTAATTTTATTTGTCTCAAATTCGATGTCATTTTGTTTGTCTCAAATTTGATGTAATTTCGTTTGTCTCAAATTTGATGAAATTTTGTTTGTCTCAAATTTAATGAAATTTCGTTTGTCTCAAATTTGATGTAATTTTTTTTGTCTCAAATTTGATGAAATTTTGTTTGTCTCAAATTCGATGTAATTTTGTTTGTCTCAAATTTGATGTAATTTTGTTTGTCTCAAATTTGATGAAATTTTGTTTGTCTCAAATTTGATGTAATTTTTTTTGTCTCAAATTTGATGAAATTATGTTTGTCTCAAATTCGATGTAATTTTGTTTGTCTCAAATTTGATGTAATTTTGTTTCTGTCTCAAATTTAATAATATTTTTCCTTCGTCTCCAATTTGATAAATTTTTGATTAATTCCCAAATTTAATTATCTTTTTTGTCTTTCGAATTTAATGATTTTTGGTCCGTCGCAAATTTGATAACTCTTTTTTTTTTTGTCGCAAATTCGATACTTTTTTTTCTGTCTGAAATTGATTTTTTTTTTTTTTTTTTTGTTTTGCGAATCAGGTGGAATTTATCAGCTGCGTCAGGGCCAACAGAGACGGATACAGGTGCGTGTTAAGCCCGTTCAAAATTCGGGCACGTTGCCGATAATCTGCCAGTCGATTCTGAGCATCGCGGTCGGCAGCGTCTCGGTCAGGAATCGGCTGCAAATACCGTTGGACAGTTACCAGGACGAGGACCTCAGCGTGCTGAGGGACAAGTGGAGCGACGCCCTAATGAGGAGGCGACAGTATCTCGATCAGCAGATACAGAAGCTCATTAACAAGCAAGGTACTAAAACATTACCAAAATACAAAAAATATATTAATACTTCTAATAAAATTCGTATATTTCGTATATTCGTAAATTTTTTTTTCGTACATTATCGAGAAAAAGAAATGTATTTATTTATTATTTATCAAAAAAATAGTTTATCGAAAAACGAATGAATTACATTTTTTTGATTATTTTTTTTCATGAATTCTTGACGAGAAGAAAAATGTATTTATTTATTATTTATCAAAAAAATAGTTTATCGAAAAACTAATGAATTACATTTTTTTGATTATTTTTTTTCTTGAATTCTTGACGAGAAGAAAAATGTATTTATTTATTATTTATCAAAAAAATAGTTTATCGAAAAACTAATGAATTACATTTTTTTGATTATTTTTTTTCATGAATTCTTGACGAGAAAAAAAAATGTATTTATTTATTATTTATCAAAAAAATAATTTATCGAAAAACTAATGAATTACATTTTTTTTGATTATTTTTTTTCATGAATTCTTGACGAGAAGAAAAATGTATTTATTTATTATTTATCAAAAAAATAATTTATCGAAAAACGAATGAATTACATTTTTTTGATTATTTTTTTTCATGAATTCTTGACGAGAAGAAAAATGTATTTATTTATTATTTATCAAAAAAATAATTTATCGAAAAACGAATGAATTACATTTTTTTTGATTATTTTTTTTCATGAATTCTTGACGAGAAGAAAAATGTATCTATTTATTATTTATCAAAAAAATAATTTATCGAAAAACGAATGAATTACATTTCTTTGATTATTTTTTTTCTTGAATTCTTGACGAGAAGAAAAATGTATTTATTTATTATTTATCAAAAAAATAATTTATCGAAAAACGAATGAATTACATTTTTCTTGATTATTTTTTTTCATGAATTCTTGAGGAGAAAAAAAAATGTATTTATTTATTATTTATCAAAAAAATAATTTATCGAAAAACGAATGAATTACATTTTTTTGATTATTTTTTTTCATGAATTCTTGACGAGAAGAAAAGTCTATCTATTTATTATTTATCAAAAAAATAGTTTATCGAAAAACGAATGAATTACATTTTTTCATTATTTTTTTTCTTGAATTTATTACTCAATTAATTGTAGTTATTATTATATAATAAAAAAAAAAAAAAATTACGGAACGACTTTCGATTTCAGACAAAACCGAGCAGGACGTGGAGCGGGAACAGAGTCTCGTTGACCAGTGGGTCAGTCTGACGGAGGAACGGAACGCGGTACTAGTCCCTGCGGCCGGTTCGGGTATTCCTGGTGCTCCGGCCGACTGGAATCCCCCGTTCGGCATGGAACCTCACATTCCTGTATTGTTTCTTGATCTCAATGGTAACTGGACGACAAAATATCGACGCATCGTTACTGTCAATTAATTGGAGGTTTTTATTTGATTATTGATTGATTTTTCTTCCCTCGATCGCAGCCGACGACCTCTCCACGCACCAGTCAGGCGAGGAAGTCTCGATTACCGGGTTGAATTCAATCCTGCCAAAGGAACACGGGAACAAGTTTTACAACCTGCCGATTATCCGGCATCTCGAGAAGGACGTCTGTGCAATCGCCGCTTGGGACTCGAGCATACACGACAATCTGCATCTCAACAAAGTCACGGACGGTAATTCATCTCGACCGTTCAGACGATGCGAAAAATTCGTTCTGAAACTTTGAAACTTTGAAACTTTGAAACTCGGAAACTTTGAAACTTTGAAACTCTGAAACTCTGAAACTTTGAAACTTGAAAACTCTGAAACTTTGAAGCTTTGAAGCTTTGAAACTTTGAAACTTTGAAACTTTGAAGCTTTGAAACTTTGAAACTTTGAAACTTTGAAACTCTGAAACTTTGAAACTTTGAAACTTTGAAGTTTTGAAACTTTGAAGTTTTGAAACTTTGAAGCTTTGAAACTTTGAAACTTTGAAACTCGGAAACTTTGAAGCTTTGTAACCTTGAAGCTTTGAAGCTTTGAAGCTTTGATGCTTTGAAATTCTGAAACTCTGAAACTCTGAAACTTTGAAACTTTGAAACGTTGAAACTTTGAAACTTTGAAACTCTGAAACTTTGAAACTTTGATACTCTGAAACTTTGAAACTTTGAAACTTTGAAACTTTGAAGTTTTGAAACTTTGAAGCTTTGAAACTTTGAAACTTTGAAACTCGGAAACTTTGAAGCTTTGTAACCTTGAAGCTTTGAAGCTTTGATGCTTTGAAACTCTGAAACTCTGAAACTCTGAAACTTTGAAACTTTGAAACTTTGAAACGTTGAAACTTTGAAACTTTGAAACTCTGAAACTTTGAAACTTTGATACTCTGAAACTTTGAAACTTTGAAACTTTGAAACTTTGAAACTTTGAAACTCTGAAACTTTGAAACTTTGAAACTTTGAAACTTTGAAACTTTGAAACTTTGAAACTTTGAAACTCTGAAACTTTGAAACTCTGAAACTTTGAAACTCTGAAACTTTGAAACTCTGAAACTTTGAAACTCTGAAACTTTGAAACTTTGAAACTTTGAAACTTTGAAACTTTGAAACTTTGAAACTTTGAAACTTTGAAACTTTGAAACTTTGAAGCTTTGAAGCTTTGAAACTTTGAAACTTTGAAACTTTGAAGCTTTGAAACTTTGAAACTTTGAAAGTTTGAAACTTTGAAACTTTGAAACTTTGAAGTTTTGAAACTTTGAAGCTTTGAAACTTTGAAACTTTGAAACTCGGAAACTTTGAAACTTTGAAACTTTGAAACTTTGAAACTTTGAAACTTTGAAACTCTGAAACTTTGAATCTTTGAAACTTTGAAACTTTGAAACTTTGAAACTTTGAAACTTTGAAACTTTGAAACTTTGAAACTTTGAAACTTTGAAACTTTGAAACTTTGAAACTTTGAAACTTTGAAACTTTGAAACGTTGAAACTTTGAAACTTTGAAACTCTGAAACTTTGAAACTTTGATACTCTGAAACTTTGAAACTTTGAAACTTTGAAACTCTGAAACTTTGAAACTTTGAAACTTTGAAACTTTGAAACTTTGAAACTTTGAAACTCTGAAACTTTGAAACTTTGAAACTTTGAAACTCTGAAACTCTGAAACTTTAAAACTTTGAAACTTTGAAACTCTGAAACTTTGAAACTTTGAAACTCTGAAACTTTGAAACTTTGAAACTTTGAAACTTTGAAACTCTGAAACTTTGAAACTTTGAAACTTTGAAACTCTGAAACTTTGAAACTTTGAAACTTTGAAACTTTGAAACTTTGAAACTTTGAAACTTTGAAACTTTGAAACTTTGAAACTCTGAAACTTTGAAACTTTGAAACTCTGAAACTTTGAAACTTTGAAGCTTTGCAACTTTGCAACTTTGCAACTTGGAAACTTTGCAACATTGCAACATTGCAACATTGCAACATTGCAACTTAGAAATTCATGGTTTGCAGCGAACGAGAGGGTGTTCCTGATTCTGAAGACGACCGTGCGTCTGTCCCATCCGGCGCCGATGGATCTCGTCCTGCGCAAGAGGCTGGCTCTCAACATATACAAGAGGCAGAGCATAACCGACAGGATATTCAAGCGGATAGTCCGCACCGACTGCCTGTCCCATTCCGGCGTGACTTACGAGGTCGTCTCGAACATACCAAAGGCCAGCGAAGAGCTGGAGGATCGCGAGAGCCTGGCGCAGATCGCCGCAAGCGGCGAGGACAGTAATTTGTGCGACGGCGAGACTTACATCGGTTCGTGCGATTCGCCAACGGCAACCTCGAGCCCGAATTCTCCACGGATCTTTAATTCTTTGATTTCTTCTGTTTTTTTTTTTTTTTTTAATCAGAAAAATACACCCGGGGCGTCTCCGCCGTGGAGAGCATCTTGACCCTGGACAGGCTGAGGCAGAGCGTCGCGGTCAAGGAACTGCTACAGGCTCAGGGTCAGCCGCTCATGCGGAAGACAGCAAGCGTACCCAACTTCTCGCAGGTACTTCTGCCCCTTCGACGTCTCGGACGCACTGTATGCGCTTCACATTATGTTTTTTTTAGTTTATACGCACACATTTTTTTTTTTTTTATCTTTGCATTAAGGGGCTGCTGGACCTTCCTGTTTTACCGACGAAAATAGGCGTTTTCTTAGTTTTCACTATTCATCGTTACTATACTACGCGCATGCTTTAAATCTTGCAGGACTGTATTAACAACATAAACGATTCGGCGTGCACTCGAATTTCGGTCGAAATCTTCCGAAAAATAAAGAAAATCGAATATTATAAACTGTCGCGGAAACCAACATGGCCGCTGAAATGTTTACAGCATCTGCTCTGTTGGATATAAAAAATTCTAGATCTTGCATACGTCAAAAGGACGCGCATGCCGATTCTGTGAAGTTCTACGAATATTCAAAAATCGTCGGAAAGTTGCTCACTCAAAAGATGATCACGCATAGTGTAAACTGCGATCATTTAGTCTATGGGCTTGTGACGGGTGATCAGAGCCGATGAACACGGCACGAATGTAGTGTAGGGCACGATGCAGAGCCACCTGTACGTCGATCGTGACACTACGTTCACGCACTTTCGCAAACTATAATATTCGGTTTTCTTCTTTTGTAGTAAGTTTTCAATCAAAATTCGACTGCACACCGAAGCGTTTATGTCAATATCATAATCCTGCATGATTTGACGCACATGTATAGCATATTAACAAGGCTAAGTCGGAACTGAAAAATTGTCTGGGTCCGTCGGTAAAACAGATAAAGCAAGTTAAAAAAGAAAAAAAAAAACAGCTCCAGCAGCCCCTTAAGGGGCTGCTGGACCTTCCTGTTTTACCGACGAAAATAGGCGATTTCTTAGTTTTCACTATTCATCGTTACTATGCTACGCGCATGCTTTAAATCTTGCAGGACTGTATTAACAACATAAACGATTCGGCGTGCACTCGAATTTCGGTCGAAATCTTCCGAAAAATAAAGAAAATCGAATATTATAAACTGTCGCGGAAACCAACATGGCCGCTGAAATGTTTACAGCATCTGCTCTGTTGGATATAAAAAATTCTAGATCTTGCATACGTCAAAAGGACGCGCATGCCGATTCTGTGAAGTTCTACGAATATTCAAAAATCGTCGGAAAGTTGCTCACTCAAAAGATGATCACGCATAGTGTAAACTGCGATCATTTAGTCTATGGGCTTGTGACGGGTGATCAGAGCCGATGAACACGGCACGAATGTAGTGTAGGGCACGATGCAGAGCCACCTGTACGTCGATCGTGACACTACGTTCACGCACTTTCGCAAACTATAATATTCGGTTTTCTTAATTTATGGTAAGTTTTCAATCAAAATTCGACTGCACACCGAAGCGTTTATGTCAATATCATAATCCTGCATGATTTGACGCACATGTATAGCATATTAACAACGCTAAGTCGGAACTGAAAAATTGTCTGGGTCCGTCGGTAAAACAGATAAAGCAAGTTAAAAAAGAAAAAAAAACAGCTCCAGCAGCCCCTTAAATTTTTTTTTTTTTTTTTTTTTTTTTAAGGGCTTGACGGACTTGTTTTTTAGCTGTTTAGCTGCCTTCTTTACCGACCGAACTTGCCGATTTCTTAGCTTCAATTTATTTATTTATTTATTTATTTATTATGGAATATTAGGGGCAGAAACCAATTATTCAAGAATTTACTGTTTAGAATTGTCAATGTACTGCGTTTATGCTACAAATCATGCGGTCGGAGTTGGGGACTGTTCGAGATCGATACTGGAGAAAATTCTGAGAGAATTGCGAACACTTCTCGATGGGATAAAAATGTGAAAAAAAAAATCAAGCATATGGAAGTTGCTGAAAAGATCGATTTTGCACGATAATAATTCCAACATGTTGTTGACAAATTAATGAAAGAGAATTTTTCAACGAATCCGGCTAGTAGAGAATCGACAAATATCGATTTTACGAAATCGCCTCATTCCGGTAAAACAGGAAGGTTTAAAAGCCCCTTGGGATCTTTTTTTTTTTGGGAATTTTTGAAAACATTTTTTTTTTGAAAAATTAGAAATTTAGAAAATTTATACGTTTTTTTTTTACATGAATTCGAAGAAATCAGTCGATTTTGGACTATCGCTTGACCATTTTTATATCCGACACTGCATTTTCGAGACTTTTACAGATTTTTGCAAAGAGTTTTCATTTTTTTTTTTTTTTTAAGTCTGATGAAAAACAGTTCGGAAAAATATCGTTACATCGATGCAAAGTCGACTCTGCGAAATCGCCTCGTTCCGTCGGTAAAACAGGAAGGTCCAGCAAACCATTAGGATCTTTTTTTCGGGAATTTTTTTAAAACATTTTTTTAGAAAAATTAGAAATTTAGAAAATTTATACGTTTTTTTTTTTACAAAAATTAGAAGAAAAAAATCAGTCGATTGTGGGCTATCGCTTGACCATTTTTATGTCCAACACTGAATTTTCGAGAATTTTGCACATTTTTGCAGTTTTCATTGTTTTTTTAAGTCTGATGGAAAAACTCTTCGAAAAAATATCGTTACATCGATGCAAAGTCGATTCTACGAAATCGACTCGTTCCGTCGGTAAAACAGGAAGGTCCAGCAAACCCTTAAAATCTATTTTTTTATTTTAAGGTAGTCCTTGCGGACAGCCTGAGCCCACGTGAGTTCAGAGCGAATTGAGAGTGGAATTGCGAATACTTCGCGATGAGATAAAAATCTGAAAAAAATCAACCATATGGAAGCTACTGAAAAGATTGATTTTCCATAATAATAATTCCAAAGTGTTATTAACGAATGAATGAAAAAAAAATTGTTCAACAAATCTTCCGGCAACTTAACTTTTTGTTCATATAAAAACAATAAGTTAATCTTTTTGAATACGTATGAATTTTTTTCAGAATTTTGTCTAATTTTTGAAAATTGCGTTTTTAGTTAATAATAAAGCGTGATTTTCAAAAATTAGATAAAATTCTGAAAAAATTCATACGCATTCAAAAAGATTAACAAATTGTTTTTATATGAACAAAAAGTTAAGTTGCCGGGGAATTTGTTGAACCATTTTTTTTTTTTATGCATTTGTTAATAATATTTTGGAGTTGTTATTATGTAAAATCAATCTTTTCGGCACCATCCATATGCTTGATTTTTTTTCGAATTTTTATCCCATCGAGAAGTGTTCGCAATTCTCTCTCAATTCTCTCTGAACTCATGTGCGAATTGAGAGAGGAATTGCGAATACTTCGCGATGAGATAAAAATCTGAAAAAAATCAACCATATGGAAGGTACTGAGAAGATTGATTTTGCATAATAATAATTCCAAAATGTTATTAACAAATGAATGAAAAAAAAATTGTTCAACAAATCTTCCGGCAACTTAACTTTTTGTTCATATAAAAACAATAAGTTAATCATTTTGAATACGTATGAATTTTTTTCAGAATTTTGTCTAATTTTTGAAAATTGCGTTTTTAGTTAATAATAAAGCGTGATTTTCAAAAATTAGATAAAATTCTGAAAAAATTCATACGCATTCAAAAAGATTAACAAATTGTTTTTATATGAACAATAAGTTAAGTTGCCGGGGAATTTGTTGAACAATTTTTTTTTTTTATGCATTTGTTAATAATATTTTGGAGTTGTTATTATGTAAAATCAATCTTTTCAGCACCTTCCATATGCTTGATTTTTTTTCGAATTTTTATCCCATCGAGAAGTGTTCGCGATTCTCTCTCAATTCTCTCTGAACTCATGTGCGAATTGAGAGAGGAATTGCGAATACTTCGCGATGAGATAAAAATCTGAAAAAAATCAACCATATGGAAGGTACTGAGAAGATTGATTTTCCATAATAATAATTCCAAAGTGTTATTAACAAATGAATGAAAAAAAAATTGTTCAACAAATCTTCCGGCAACTTAACTTTTTGTTCATATAAAAACAATAAGTTAATCATTTTGAATACGTATGAATTTTTTTCAGAATTTTGTCTAATTTTTGAAAATTGCGTTTTTAGTTAATAATAAAGCGTGATTTTCAAAAATTAGATAAAATTCTGAAAAAATTCATACGCATTCAAAAAGATTAACAAATTGTTTTTATATGAACAAAAAGTTAAGTTGCCGGGGAATTTGTTGAACAATTTTTTTTTTTTATGCATTTGTTAATAATATTTTGGAAAAGTTATTATGTAAAATCAATCTTTTCAGCACCTTCCATATGCTTGATTTTTTTTCGAATTTTTATCCCATCGAGAAGTGTTCGCGATTCTCTCTCAATTCTCTCTGAACTCATGTGCGAATTGAGAGAGGAATTGCGAATACTTCGCGATGAGATAAAAATCTGAAAAAAATCAACCATATGGAAGGTACTGAGAAGATTGATTTTGCATAATAATAATTCCAAAATGTTATTAACAAATGAATGAAAAAAAAATTGTTCAACAAATCTTCCGGCAACTTAACTTTTTGTTCATATAAAAACAATAAGTTAATCTTTTTGAATACGTATGAATTTTTTTCAGAATTTTGTCTAATTTTTGAAAATTGCGTTTTTAGTTAATAATAAAGCGTGATTTTCAAAAATTAGATAAAATTCTGAAAAAATTCATACGCATTCAAAAAGATTAACAAATTGTTTTTATATGAACAAAAAGTTAAGTTGCCGGGGAATTTGTTGAACAATTTTTTTTTTTTATGCATTTGTTAATAATATTTTGGAGTTGTTATTATGTAAAATCAATCTTTTCAGCACCTTCCATATGCTTGATTTTTTTTCGAATTTTTATCCCATCGAGAAGTGTTCGCAATTCTCTCTCAATTCTCTCTGAACTCATGTGGGCTCAGGCTGTCCGCTAGGACTACCTTAATTTTTTTTTTAACGTCCATTAGCCATCGATTGTGGAATGTATGGATTGTCGGTTTGACGATTTATCGGTACGATAAATGCAATAATTTTCCGCAGATAATGCGGTTCGACACCTCGATGGATTCTCTGAACGTGACGCGATCGGAGAGCGTGACGGATCTCAATTCAGAGCTGAACGGCCTGCCGCATCCGCGAAGGGCCTCGGTGGGCCACGCGAGGAACGAGGAAAGCTTCCTCGCCACGCCGCCGAAGCCGTTCGGCATAGGTAAGCAGATCGTCGGCCGCCTCGATTTTTTCTTAACAGAGAGGAAAATCCACTTATTTCGTAGAAAACTCGTCAGGCGATTAAAAAAAAAAAAAAAAAAAAAAAAAAAAAACAAGTCGATAAAAATAATTCGTCGCGTCGCAACAACTTTTTTCTCGATCGATCTCACGATCTCGAACAAACGACTCGTTCGAATTTAATCGTTTAATTTAATTTAATTTAATTATTCAATTAAATCGACCCGAATTTCGGTCGATTAGGCTAAAATTAGACCCGCGTCATTCGATTCATATCCTCGTTCTAAATACAATTTTTCTCGAAACGATAAATATATATATATTCATATATATTTTATATAAATATATATATATTTTTTTTATCGCGGTGAAAAAAAACGAATTCGAATTTAATTTAATTATTTAATTAAACGAAGCCGATTTGACGAATCGACCCGAAATTCGGGTCGATTGGGCTAAAATTAGACCCGCGTCATTCGATTCATATCCTCGTTCTAAATACAATTTTTCTCGAAACGATAAATATATATATATATTATATAAATATATATATATTTTTTATTGCGGTGAAAAAAAAACGAATTCGAATTTAATTTAATTATTTAATTAAACGAAGCCGATTTGACGAATCGACCCGAAATTCGGGTCGATTGGGCTAAAATTAGACTCGCGTCATTCGATTCATATCCTCGTTCTAAATACAAGTTTTTTTCGAAACAATAAATATATATATATTTTTTATATAAATATATATATATATTTTTTTAATTTCGATGAGAAGTAAAGGGTTTGCGTTTCTGATATGTGGCTTATGCTGTGTTTTCTATATTCCACCCTGTCATGCCGACGATCACTTGTGAATTATATTTCGCCCTAGTTTTTTTTCTTTTTTTTTTTTTTTAATATACTGTCTATGAGGATTGTCGACCGTTGCGTAATTTTTCAAATATTTCCTTCCTCTTTCGTTATTGTATTGGAGATGTTAATTTTTGGTTTTTGATATCTTGGCCGAACCGAGGGTTCGTCAAGGCGGCCGACGGACCCCTTGGCTCCGATGCTCGGTCGGTAATGCGAAATTCGATCCTGTGTAACGCGTTATTTTACAATTTTTTATAATAATTTTTTTTATTAAAAAATGGAAAAGAATTTTTGATATTTTATTTAAAATTTGGGAATAAAACTGAAACTAAAAAGAATTTGGAAATTCGAGAATTTGGGAATTCAAGAATTTGGGAATTCAAGAATTTGGGAATTCAAGAATTTGGGAATTCAAGAATTTGGGAATTCAAGAATTTGGGAATTCAAGAATTTGGGAATTCAAGAATTTGGGAATTCAAGAATTTGGGAATTCAAGAATTTGGGAATTCAAGAATTTGGGAATTCAAGAATTTGGGAATTCAAGAATTTGGGAATTCAAGAATTTGGGAATTCAAGAATTTGGGAATTCAAGAATTTGGGAATTCAAGAATTTGGGAATTCAAGAATTTGGGAATTCAAGAATTTGGGAATTCAAGAATTTGGGAATTCAAGAATTTGGGAATTCAAGAATTTGGGAATTCAAGAATTTGGGAATTCAAGAATTTGGGAATTCAAGAATTTGGGAATTCAAGAATTTGGGAATTCAAGAATTTGGGAATTCAAGAATTTGGGAATTCAAGAATTTGGGAATTCAAGAATTTGGGAATTCAAGAATTTGGGAATTCAAGAATTTGGGAATTCAAGAATTTGGGAATTCAAGAATTTGGGAATTCAAGAATTTGGGAATTCAAGAATTTGGGAATTCAAGAATTTGGGAATTCAAGAATTTGGGAATTCAAGAATTTGGGAATTCAAGAATTTGGGAATTCAAGAATTTGGGAATTCAAGAATTTGGGAATTCAAGAATTTGGGAATTCAAGAATTTGGGAATTCAAGAATTTGGGAATTCAAGAATTTGGGAATTCAAGAATTTGGGAATTCAAGAATTGGGAATTCGAGAATTTGGGAATTCGAGAATTTGGGAATTCGAGAATTTGGGAATTCGAGAATTTGGGAATTCGAGAATTTGGGAATTCGAGAATTTGGGAATTCGAGAATTTGGGAATTCGAGAATTTGGGAATTCGAGAATTTGGGAATTCGAGAATTTGGGAATTCGAGAATTTGGGAATTCGAGAATTTGGGAATTCGAGAATTTGGGAATTCGAGAATTTGGGAATTCGAGAATTTGGGAATTCGAGAATTTGGGAATTCGAGAATTTGGGAATTCGAGAATTTGGGAATTCGAGAATTTGGGAATTCGAGAATTTGGGAATTCGAGAATTTGGGAATTCGAGAATTTGGGAATTCGGGAATTCGAGAACTTGGAAATTCAAAAATTTAGAAATTCAGGAATTTTAAAACGAAATATTTTAAAAATTATATGACTATTAGGATTTTTTTTTAAATTCAAAGATGCAAAAGTTTAAATAGTTCTCGGAACGAAACATAAAAGTTTCGTCGATCTTCCTCGACAAGCTCGACGACACTTTTCGCGCACTCGCCCTTAAAAAAAAAAAAAAAAAAAAAAAAAAAAAAAAAAACCATTTATTATCTCACACTAAGATAATTTCTCTCGTATTTATTATTATTAATTAATTAATTAACAGCTTATGTCCACACTATGCTATGTCAATACGCTATGTTCAACTTAGAAAATCTTGCACTAGAATTAAATTTGCCTATATTTATCGTACCGAAACATAATTTACAACATTTTTTACATATTAATAATAGTTTCACCGTTTGCGTTTAGAAACGGAGCTGACGATTATCGTGTGCCCGAATAAATTAGTTCAGAGTAATTTTTTACACGAGGAATAAAGTTGAGCATGGCTACTGTCATCTTGTCTCAGATCGGCCTAGCCTTTTTTTGCAGCCAACATTTAAGCTCCAACCACTTATAAAAAAAAATTGCAAAAAAAAAAAAAATCAAAAATAGACTCAAAAAAAAAAAAAATGATTTTTTTGACAGAAAGAATTTTATATTTTTTTCCGAGTGAAAAAAAAAAAAAAAAAAAAAAAAAAAAATCCTCGTAAAAATTTTGTTTAATGACGTCGATTATAAATAATTGACCGAAATGAAACTAATCGATTTCTGTGATTACTTATCTGTTCCTCTGTTTAACACAACGTCTACGTTCTACCACTATTTTGGCGAACCCAAGGCTCCATTCTCAGCTCAGGTAAAATGGAGTCTTGATACAATTAATTGATGACGTGTTTGAGGCGACAGTGATTTTTTTAATTTTTAAATAGTAAATTAATGATAAAATAATGTCTCGTGAGTGGTTGAGTCTGTCTGTTGTTTAGTTGATTCCAAGCTCGGCTCTGATAATTAACTTCTGTGCACCGATTTCAACGGCAATGACTCGGGAGATGGCGAGACGTTACGACGATCCCCCCCAAAAAAAAAAAAAAAAAAAAAAAAAAAAAATGGAGCATTGCCGCATATGCATATTTATTGTTTAATTAATTTATCTGTTTTATTTATGTGCACATTTTTTTCGTAGACGCCTCGGAGCTTGGTGGAATTATTGTGAATTCGTTGGTGCATGCGGAATGGCCTGGGAGTTTTATTGTAAAGCGAATGCGTGAGATCCACCGTTTCGTTTATCATGCTGTTTTACCGACGGAGATAACTGGGGCGGCGAGCGAGGGAAAACGGACTGTTTTCACAACTTTTTTGCGGGGCAAACATTTTTATTGAACATTGAAGGGGTTGGAATTTGAAGGGGTTGGAAATTGAAGGGTTTGGAAATTGAAGGGTTTGGAAATTGAAGGGTTTGGAAATTGAAGGGTTTGGAAATTGAAGGGTTTGGAAATTGAAGGGTTTGGAAATTGAAGGGTTTGGAAATTGAAGGGTTTGGAAATTGAAGGGGTTGGAAATTGAAGGGGTTGGAAATTGAAGGGGTTGGAAATTGAAGGGTTTAGAAATTGAAGGGTTTGGAAATTGAAGGGGTTGGAAATTGAAGGGGTTGGAAATTGAAGGGGTGGGAAATTGAAGGGGTTGGAAATTCAAGCGGTTGGAAATTCAAGCGGTTGGAAATTGAAGGGGTTGGAAATCGAAAGGGTTGGAAATTGAAGGGTTTGGAAATTGAAGGGTTTGGAAATTGAAGGGTTTGGAAATTGAAGGGTTTGGAAATTGAAGGGTTTGGAAATTGAAGGGTTTGGAAATTAAAGAGTTTGGAAATTGAAGGGTTTGGAAATTAAAGAATTTGACAATCAATGAGTCTGAAAACTTCAGAATTCGAAAATTAAAAAAAAAAAAAAAAATTAAACGAACATTGGAAGTCGGCCGTTTTACCCCGCTCTCGCCCTACACCGCTGTACCGAGAACAATATCGTCTTAGCCTTAAAAAAAAAAAAATAGCACAGTCGTAGCTGGAACGAATCGCGAGAACATTAATGTTTAATTGTTTGCACACATGCATCAACGTATTAGTCGTTTTTTTATTTGAAAAAATCTCGCTTATCATTGTCCGAGTTGTGATCGTTTATTATAATTGTGACATTCCGACGGCTTCCAGACAAGCGGAACTCGCCTAATATTTAAGCGTCGAAAAAAAAAAAAACTCATTTCATGTACTAGTTTAAAGTCAACAAAAAAAAAAAGCAAAAACAAAAAACAAAAAAAAAAATACAACAGAATAATTTTCGAAGCCTGCAGTGTGCATGACGACCGATAGAATTTTTTGGAGGCAGCACCGCATGCGCGTCGATTTCACAATCAAAAGAAAAAAAAAAAAAAAAAAGTTTGACTTTAAACTAACGAGTCGAGAAAAAAAAAAATCATCCCGATAAATGTCGCTGAATTGCATTGTATAGACGAATATCCTCGAGTCCGGGCAGGACGGGGATTTTTTTTTTTAGAAACACGCCTCGACGATTTGTCGAACGCGATCGAGAGATTGCGCAATTTTTATTCGTCGGCCGATGAGAGTTCATGTTGTTTTTTTTTTTTTTTTTAGCAACCTCGGCCGAGCGACGACGACGACTCGTCGGCAATTTTTGTACATAAAATAGTGACTTTATTTTTATTTTATATATATAAAAAAAATATTATAACATAGCGTTAAAAAATCGTAGATATTTTACATCGAAAAAAAAAAAAAAAATGCAGCGAGGCAAGAAAAGGAATTTTAATCGACGAATCTATGTCAATTTTCCAGCGAGACCAACTTTTCTGAATCTCAACCTGAACCTCAACTCACTGACGCGACTGCAACAATCTACATCCGCCAAGTGTAGGTGACACTCGCTGTCGATCACAATTCCAGACTCGAAATCCCAGCTTAAAAAAAAAAAAAAAAAAAAAAAAAAAAAAAAAAAAACTATGAAATAAAAAAAAAAAAATCGAAACAATTTTTTTTTAATAAAAAAATGTAAAAAAAAATGTTTTCTGATAAGAGTCTGGAATCGCTGATTCGGTCATTATTCGATAGAGTTGTGTAGTTTTGAGTCTCACTTTCGTTTCCTCGATTAGACCTCGTTTAATTTAATATTTTTTTTTTTTTTTATTAACCGTTTAAATCCCCGTAGAATTTATGTGCGAAACCTTTCACCGAATATTTATGTTTAAAAAAAAGATTATACTTTAAGACACCGCCGTTATTTTTTAATTTAATTTATTTTTACTAGTCACTAGTAGCATTTTTTTAAAAAATATTCTTTAATGTATTTTTTGTTCTCTGTATTATTTTTAATGTAATTTTTTTTACTAGTCCATCAGAAACGACCTGGCACCCTTAGCGTTGAATCACTTAAGGTGGTCCTTGCGAATGGTGTTCACTTCGCGTAAGTTTCGGAGAAATGAGACAGAATCCCAAACACTTATCGATGGTATTAAAATCGAAAAAAAAATCAAGCATATTAAAGGTGCTGAAAAGATTAATTTTGCATAATAATAATTCCAAAATGTTATCAACAAGTTGATGAAAAATAGAATTGTTCAACAAATTTCCCGAAAATCTATATTTTTTTTTTAACGTTAATGATTCTTTCATTTTTCTCAATACGCACAAATTTTTTCAGATTTTTTAATTCACTTTGGATTTTGGGACTTTCTACACATTTTTCTCATATAAAAAGTGAAAAATTGAAAGTGAATTAAAGGTGCTGATAGGGTTAATTTTGCATAATAATAATTCCATAATGTTATCAACAAATTCATGAAAAATAGAATTTTTCAACAAATTTCCCGAAAACCTAAATTTTTTTTCAACGACAATAATTCGTTCATTTTTCTGAATACGCACGAATTTTTTCAAATTTTTCCATTCACTTTGGATTTTGTGACTTTCTACACATTTTGCTCATATAAAAAGTGAAAAATTCAAAGTGAATTAAAGGCATTCAAGCATATTAAAGGTGCTGAAAAGGTTAATTTTGCATAATAATAATTCCAAAATGTTATCAACAAATTCATGAAAAATAGAATTGTTGAACAAATTTCCCGAAAACTTAAATTTTTTTTTAACGTTAATGATTCGTTCATTTTTCTGAATACGCACAAATTTTTTCGGATTTTTTAATTCACTTTGGATTTTGTGACTCTCTACACATTTTTCCCACATAAAAAGTAAAAAATTCAAAGTGAATTTAAAAATCTGAAAAAATTCACACATATCCAGAAAAAATGAACGAATCATTTTCACTAAAAAAAAAAAAAAAAATTAGCTTTCCGGCAGATTTGTCGAACAATTTTATTTTTCATCAATTCGTTAACAACATTTTGGAATTATTATTGTGCAAAATTAATCTTTTCAGCACCTTTGATATGCTTGATTTTTTTCAGATTTTTATTCCATCCAGAAGTGTTTGCAATTCCGTCTCATTTCTCCGAAACTTATGCGAAATGAAAATTCTTAACTTATGCGAAGTGAATTGAGAGAGAATTGCAAACACTTCTCGATCGGATAAAAATTCGAAAAAAATCAAGCATATGGAAGGTGCTGAAAAGATTGATTTCACATAATATTAACTCCAAAATATTATTAACAAATGCATAAAAAAAAAAAATTGTTCAACAAATTCCCCGGCAACTTAACTTTTTGTTAATATAAAAACAATTTGTCAATCTTTTTGAATACGTATGAATTTTTTCAGAATTTTATCTAATTTTTGAAAATCACGTTTTTTTATTAACTAAAAACGCAATTTTCAAAAATTAGACAAAATTCTGAAAAAATTCATACGTATTCAAAAAGATTAACTTATTGTCTTTATATGAACAAAAAGTTAGGTTGCCGGAAGATTTGTTGAACAATTTTTTTTTTCATTCATTTGTTAATAACATTTTGGAATTATTATTATGGAAAATCAATCATTTCAGTACCTTCCATATGGTTGATTTTTTTTCAGATTTTTATCTCATCGCGAAGTATTCGCAATTCCACTCTCAATTCGCTCTGAACTCACGTGGGCTCAGGCTGTCCGCAAGGACTACCTCAATGGTCAGTCAAGAAAATCCTCGCACACATTCCATTAGAAATCATGTGCATAAAAAAAAAAAAAAAAAAAAAAAAAAAAAAAAAAAAAATTCCTGACGATGAAACGAGTGAAAAAAAGGGGCCAGATCGTCACCGCTTAATTACACCGTTTATTGAATCGCAAGCTTCGTAAGCCCCGTTTAACTTAGTTTGTGTTACGTTTTAGCATCGCCAAATATCGTTGGTAGTAAGTTGGGCCTTCGAATGACGACCCTGCACGAGGAGACTTCGAACATCGGCAATCAATTGGCCTCGCCGGTCCAGGACGACGACGAGGACAAGAGCGACGCCGATTATTCCGAGTACGAGTCGTATCAGGTGAGATTTTTTTTTTTTTTTTTTTTTTTTTTTTCGTGCTTATTTAATTTCCCCAGACCGCAAAATCACAGCTAGAATCGAAGAGCTCATCACAGCCACGTTTCATCTGCACAGAACACTTAGAAAAAAAGACGCAAATTTAATTTCCACGTTGCTTCCTGAGTTTCTTTTTTTATTTCGATTAAAATAACGTTTTTTATTTTTATAAAATTTTCTTATTTTAATCGAATTTAGTAACGATGGAAATAAAATTCTACGAGGAAGCGAGCATTTTTTTAATTTATTTAACAAGTATTTCCTGGAGATTCGAAAAATTATTTTTCTAAGATTGATTAAAATTTTTATAAAATCAATATAGTTTATTTTTTTTTAAATCGATTATTTTTAAATAAAAAAAAACGAAAATTCTGTTCTTAATTGACGAAGCACCGTCTGCGAAAAATCATCAACCAATTTTGGTTTCCGCGTCGCTTTCCGAATTTCTTTTTTATTTCGATTAAAATAACATTTTTAATTTCAATAAAATTTCATATTTCAATTGAATTTCGTAACGATGAAAATAAAATTCTACGAGAAAGCTAGAATTTTTTTTTTTTTAATTAACAAGTGTTTCCTAGAGATTGGAAAAATTAGTTTTCTGAGATTAATTCAAATGTCAATGAGATTAAATTTCACAGAATTAATTAAAATTTTTATAAAATCAATATAGTTTATATATTTTTTTTTAAATCGATTATTTTTATTAAAAAAAAAAAAAAAAAAACGAAAACTGTTCTAAATTGACGAAGCGCCAGGAAAAATTCATCAACCAATTTTGGTTTCGTCATCGATTCAAAAATGTGAAAAAAAAAAAATCGATATTTATTTCCTTTACGAAAATAAATTTTCTCTGCGAGAAAAAAAATAAAATAAAAATATGGTCTCGATGAATATTTATTAAAGACATGTTAATTATGTGTATGCGTGTGTGCGCGTCTCGTGCAGGCGCCGTCGAAGCCGGTGAAGCCGCTGACGACATCGCGCACCCTGGACTCACTGACGGAGCTTCAATCGGCGAAGATAAACACGCCGAGCATGAGCAGCAGCGGTTACGGCTCGCAGGCCGTGTCGACGACGAATCTCACCTCGGAGGACTCGATGTCGATAAAGTCGATAAGCGTCGACGAGACGCCGGACGTTGAGTACAGGAACCTCCTCGACGGCAAGAGAACGGACGCGAAGATGGACAGTTCGCTGGTCGAGGAAACGCCCGAGGAGTATCTCGGCGAAATAAATACCGAATTGGAGAATTTGACAGTTTTGGAAAAAGCTTGTACTTCCGGTTAGTCATAAAAAAAAAAAAAAAAAAAAAAATCTATACGAAACGTTATTAATTGTAACATCGACGATAAATTTAAGCGTCAATTTAAGGGGCGGAAAATCCCTCGCGAGCCGACAATTTTACGTAGATTGGCGTGGCAATTAAATTTTCATTTTTTTTTTTTTTTATTGCAGAGGAGACGAGAAAGAATGTGGACAATTTCAGTCAGCGCCGGAGTCCGATTTCGGGTTACGAGAAGAGGGAGAAGAGTCAAATCTCGCGGACGTTCGACGACCCGGATAGAAAAGAGATATTCCCGCCCGAGATCCACACGAAGATCCTGGAGGTGACGAGCAGCAACGACATGGACGTCAGTCAGACCTCGAATTCGGGAGACGACAGCCCGCTCGAGGGGACTTGGATAGTTCACACCAAACTCCCGCCTGGAAAGGTTCGACTTATTTTACTTACACTTATATCTGCACTTGCATTTACGCTCGCACCTACGCTTACATTCACGTTTGCACTTACACTTGCATTTACGCTTGCACTTACACTTGCACTTACACTTACACTTACACTTGCACTTACACTTGCACTTGCACTTGCACTTACACTTACACTTACACTTACACTTACACTTACACTTACACTTACACTTACACTTACACTTACACTTACACTTACACTTACACTTACACTTACACTTACACTTACACTTACACTTACACTTACACTTACACTTACACTTACACTTACACTTACACTTACACTTACACTTACACTTACACTTACACTTACACTTACACTTACACTTACACTTACACTCACACTCACACTCACACTCACACTCACACTCACACTCACACTCACACTCACACTCACACTTACACTTACCTTACACTTACCTCACACTTACACTTACACTTACACTTACACTTACACTTACACTTACACTTACACTTACACTTACACTTACACTTACACTTACACTTACACTTACACTTACACTTACACTTACACTCACTTACACTCACTTACACTCACTTACACTCACTTACACT
This sequence comes from Exephanes ischioxanthus, assembly GCA_958510785.1. Classification (NCBI taxonomy): domain Eukaryota; kingdom Metazoa; phylum Arthropoda; class Insecta; order Hymenoptera; family Ichneumonidae; genus Exephanes; species Exephanes ischioxanthus. The sequence goes on from OY294026.1 coordinate 5,126,090, forward strand.
CACTTACACTCACTTACACTCACTTACACTCACTTACACTCACTTACACTCACTTACACTCACTTACACTCACTTACACTCACTTACACTCACTTACACTCACTTACACTCACTTACACTCACTTACACTCACTTACACTCACTTACACTCACTTACACTCACTTACACTCACTTACACTCACTTACCCTTACACTTACACTCACTTACCCTTACACTTACACTTGCACTTACACTTACTCATGCTTACACTTGCACACTTACACTTACTCAGGCTTGCTTACACTTACTTACGATTTCTGTACATTTTCCATCAGGTGGTGAGGAGGCGAAAAGCTTCAAACACTCCCGGAAGGCCTCTGAGCTCTCAACACAGGGCGTCCTTTCCCATGGTTCGTCCGTCGCTGTCCGAGAGCAAAGTCGCAGCCCGGCTGGAGCAGTCGTTGCAGCCGAGCATGAATTACGAGAACGGCGACGACAACAGCTCGTCCGAGCGCATCGATGGTAAATCATCAAGCGACTTGCAGTCGATTGCAATAAAACATGTGTTTTAAATTATTTGTCGCACGATAAATTTGTTAATTTTTATTCGTAGACGACGCGAGCGACAAGAGTTCGGCGTTCGGTTCCCGTCCCGACTTGACGAGGATCGAGGCGCCCCTGCCGGACTGGGTCGTCGTCGGGGAGTCGGTGATGGTTCGCCCTTACAGCTACTGCGGCGTTATAGCATACGTCGGCCCGACGGAATTCGCTTCCGGCAATTGGATTGGGGTCGAACTCGACGCGCCCACAGGTAACGGACGATACCGAATACTTAGCGGCATACGGTACAAATTGAAAAAATTGAAAAAATTGAAAAAATTGAAAAGATTGAAAAGATTGAAAAGATTGAAAAGATTGAAAAGATTGAAAAGATTGAAAAAATTGAAAAGATTGAAAAGATTGAAAAAATTGAAAAGATTGAAAAAATTGAAAAAATTGAAAAAATTGAAAAAATTGAAAAAATTGAAAAGATTGAAAAAATTGGAAAAATTGAATAAATTGAAAAAATTGAAAAAATTGAAAAAATTGAAAAGATTGAAAAAATTGGAAAAATTGAATAAATTGAAAAAATTGAAAAGATTGAAAAGATTGAAAAGATTGAAAAGATTGAAAAGATTGAAAAGATTGAAAAGATTGAAAAGATTGAAAAGATTGAAAAGATTGAAAAGATTGAAAAGATTGAAAAGATTGAAAAGATTGAAAAGATTGAAAAGATTGAAAAGATTGAAAAGATTGAAAAGATTGAAAAGATTGAAAAGATTGAAAAGATTGAAAAGATTGAAAAGATTGAAAAGATTGAAAAGATTGAAAAGATTGAAAAGATTGAAAAGATTGAAAAGATTGAAAAGATTGAAAAGATTGAAAAGATTGAAAAGATTGAAAAGATTGAAAAGATTGAAAAGATTGAAAAGATTGAAAAGATTGAAAAGATTGAAAAGATTGAAAAGATTGAAAAGATTGAAAAGATTGAAAAAATTGAAAAAATTGAAAAAATTGAAAAAATTGAAAAAATTGAAAAAATTGAAAAAATTGAAAAAATTGAAAAAATTGAAAAAATTGAAAAAATTGAAAAAATTGAAAAAATTGAAAAAATTGAAAAAATTGAAAAAATTGAAAAAATTGAAAAAATTGAAAAAATTGAAAAAAAAAATGAAAAAATTTATATATACTTTTTAATTAACAGGAAAGAACGATGGTGCGGTTAACGGGCATCGGTACTTCACCTGTCGATCGAAATGCGGAATCTTCGTGAAGGTCGACAAACTGATACAGGACAGACGCGGAAGAGCGCTGAGGAGTTTCACCAAACAGGAGACCGCGCCCTCGGCTCCCTCGTCGTCGATGCGACGAAGTGTCAGCAGAGGTAATTACAATAAATCCTATTAAATATGTATATAAAGATGTATATATATATTTTTTTTAATTCACGAATACGTCACTTCCGGTCTTGAATATTTTTTTTTTTTTTTGCAAACCGGAAGTGACGCGTTTCTGATGAACCTCCGAAAATCTTAACTTCCGGTTTCTAAATTTCGTAGTTAGTGTTATTTATTTATTTATTTATTTATTTCACCGAAAAAAAAAAATAACAAAATCCTTTTACAAAGAAACTAAAATATAGTCTATTAAATTTGATGTAATTATGAATTATATAATATATTAACATTCTGAAGAGATTAAAAATTGATTATGTTTAATAAAAATTAAACTATTGTTAACAATTATTTATATATTTATCGCCGGTACTGATGTCGAAATAGAGTTTAAAAAAAAAATAATTAAGATATGTTAAAATAAGCATTAAAAAAAATTTCTTTCAACAGGCGAGGGGCTGCATTCGCTGCATCGAAGTCGGAGCCGAGGCGAGGGTCTCTCGACGGCCGGCACTCGCGTCTCGCCGCGCGGAAAGTGAGGCGAAAAATCTCGGCGTGCGAAGAAGAAAAAAAGAAACGAGACAGAATGAGGGAATGAGGCTCGAAGGGTAACAAAGGTGCGAGTTCCGTCGCCGATCCCGGTTTAGCAGAGTCCGGTGAGAGATCGTGAGAGGGGCAAAAAAAAAAAAAGATAAATGGAAAAAAAGAGAGGAAAAAAGAAAAAGTTAAAATTCATAAATAATATACTAGTTGCTACATGCCTACGATAATGTGTAGCGGCAATGTTTTCAAGTCCTCTAGACCTTAGGGCAGCTATTATTGAATTATCGTCATTATCGAACTCCTACAGCGGATAACCGGACGAGTCGACACGACCGCCTGAATCAATGAAATATTTCGTGTTCTACTAAATACGATTTTTCGTAATTTATTAAATATGATTTTTTGTATTTTATTAAACACGATTTTTCGTATTTTATTAAATACGATTTTTCGTATTTTATTAAATACGATTTTTCGTATTTTATTAAATACGATTTTTCGTATTTTATTAAATACGTTTTTTTGTATTTTATTAAATACGATTTTTCGTATTTTATTAAATACGTTTTTTTGTATTTTATTAAATACGATTTTTCGTATTTTATTAAATATGATTTTTCGTAATTTATAAAATACGTTTTTTCGTATTTTATTAAATACGTTTTTTTTTGTATTTTATTGAATACGATTTTTCGTATTTTATTAAATACGATTTTTCGTATTTTATTAAATACGATTTTTCGTATTTTATTAAATACGTTTATTCGAATTTTATTAAATACGTTTTTTCGCATTTTATTAAATACGATTTTTCGTATTTTATTAAATACGATTTTTCGTATTTGATTAAATATGATTTTTCGTAATTTATTAAATATGATTTTTCGTAATTTATAAAATACGATATTTCGCATTTTATTAAATACGAAATTTCGTATTTTATTACATACGATATTTCGTATTTTATTAAACACGATATTTCGTAATTTCATTAAATGCGAACTTAATAATTCCGCGATGACAGCAAAGTGAATTTTTTGCACCGGACGGGTGAAAAATCCAGACAATTGGTTATCCGGTTGTCCACTGTACGTGAAAAAAAAAAAGCTGAGAAAAAATACACACACATTACACACGCTGTCGTAGCAATTCGAAAAAAAAAAACAAAAAAAAAACAAAAAATGAAAAAAAAATTAGAATAATCGCGTAGAGAGACGATTTAATGCATTCCAGAAAGTCGAGACTTTTATCACCGGGGGCTGACGACGAAACCAGGGGCAGTCGGACACTTGTCGTTTAATCAGGATAATATACATATTATAATAATGTTATCGATCGTGTACCGTTTTATTACTTAATTTTATAACTTGGTGAACGTATTTTTTTTTTTTATTAATTAATTTCACGCTTCGACGAGAATTTACGATTAAAAAAAGATGCAATCAAAAGTCAGTATCGGGAGCCGAACTTAAAAAAAAAAAAAATCCCGAAACCCTCTCACAGGCCGTCCCATTAATTACAATTTAAATACGCGCGTCGAGACTCAATACGAGATATCGTATTTAATAAAATACGAAATATCGCATTTAATGAAATACGACATATCGCATTTAATAAAATACGAAATATCGCATTTAATAAAATACGAAATATCGCATTTAATAAAATACGAAATATCGCATTTAATAAAATACGAAATATCGCATTTAATAAAATGCGAAATATCGCATTTAATAAAATACGAAATATCGCATTTAATAAAATACGAGATATCGTATTTAATAAAATACGAAATATCGCATTTAATAAAATACGAAATATCGCATTTAATAAAATACGAAATATCGCATTTAATAAAATACGAAATATCGCATTTAATAAAATACGAAATATCGCATTTAATGAAATACGAAATATCGCATTTAATAAAATACGAAATATCGAATTTAATAAAATGCGAGATATCGTATTTAGGAAAATGCAAAATATTGTATTTAATAAACTGCGAGACTGCGCAGTCTCCGATTTCAGGGTATAAAAAAACCGTTCACGTTGCTGATACATAAAAAAAAAAAATACACACATACAGAGGGAGGTTTACACAATGTTTTTACACATTACATAACGATATGTATTATTACAAGAAAAAATAACTTAAAAAAAAAAAAAAAAAAAACAAGCACTTTCCAAAATTGCCGATCCGGGCAATTTCTAATAGATTGGACAAGTGTGCCGCGCCGTCGAGTATAATTGAATTAACGAATACATTTAACGACAAGCCCGACATTTTTTTTTTTTTCTTCGCGCATTGATATCGAAAATACCTTATCGAACTGATAAAAAAAAAAAAAAAAAAAAATTATATCGCGCGGCGTTCTGTGTAGATTATTTAAAGATTTTATATATATACAGTTGTTTAATATGAATATTGTATTTTTTTAGCGCAATTTGTCGAGTTCCTTATTTTTTAATTATTTCGAATTATTTCTTTAATTATTATTATTATTTTTTTTTTGTCTCGTTTATATTGTTCTCGTTCTTATCACTCCCCCCCCCCTCCCCCCCCCCCTCCCCCGATTATTATTGTACCATAAATCTTGTCTCCGCTCCCCCCTACGTTATTTACATGAATACGAGAGATTGATTTCTACATTATAAAAAAAAAACGAAAAAAAAAAAACACTTGTCGGAAAATAGTTAGTAACGTTAGTTAGTAATTTAGCACGTAGGACGGCGCTGAAACGTGCAAAAAAAAAAAAAAAAAAAAAAAAAAAGATAATTCACGTCGTTTTTTGAACATTCGTTTGACAATTGATTTAAAAAAAAAAGGCAATCTGTGTTTTTAGGTGTCCACCGTAAATTAGGGATGCAATATTAGGATTATTCGTTTTAGCCGATAGCTAATAAAATAAACGAGCTTGCTTCATTGTATCAATTGCGCAAATATCGTTATCATTAACATATATATATATATATATGTTCGTATATATATATATATTATTTTTCAATCTTTTATGGGGTATGAATCGATGATCGGTCGATTTATTTTTATTTTTATTTTATTCTATGGTAGTTTTCGTCCGCATGTGAAACTGTCTATTTACTATAAGAATAATACATCCGATTGAGGGACAATTTTAATTTAAATTTTATCTTTAATTCAATTTATTATTATTATTTTTTTTTTTTTTTTTTTTTTTTTTTTTTTCATTCCGCCGACCTTATCCTAGTCTCTTGAATAAATGCGAAGATTTAAAACGACGAAAAAAAAAAAAAAAAAAAAAACCAGAACGATCGCCGAGCCGCGGACAAAAAAAAAATGTATCACACCCTTTGAGGCTAAAAATCAAATCGTGACGGACTATAATATTTTTTCGTATCCACGAGTATGAAAAAAGTGTGCGACGCCGAGTAAAAGAAATTAATCTAAAATATGTACGGGGGAGAATTTTCATCGAGAGATTAAACTTACCAAAAATAAGAATTTACGAAGTAAAGTTTGTCCATATTGTGAAAAAAAAAAAAAAAAAAAAAAAAAAAAAAAAAAAAAAAAAAAACCAATGGAGAAAAAAACAAGAACAACTATTCCTGTCCAATTAGAACAATACTAATCACTGACGATTAAATTAACAAAAAAAATATATATATATTAATTAATACATGTAATATTTATTGAAAAATAATAATAATTATAGAAGAAAACATTTTTTTTTTTTTTCTTGGAGTGGCGCGCGTGTTTGCTCGCGCGCATGCGTCGCGCGAGCGTCTGTCCATTCGTTGGCAGTCCACAATTCTCTCGATAGCGGAGGAAAAACCAAAAAAAAAATAAACGCCAACAAAAAACACTCACACACATTACACAAATCGATAAAAAAAAAAAAAAAAAACAAAGAATAAAATGTCACTGCGATGCTAAAACAAACATTATTGCGAATAAAACAATTAATTTCCATTCAGCTCTGAATTATAATATTTTTTTTCGTAATTTTTGCATTGTCCCGAAGTTCGCGCGTGCGCGCGCGCACCGCCCGACGGATCCGCGCCCACTGCGCAACTCCGCCCCGCCGACGCGCGCAAGCCCGCCGAATTCAAACGCCTAAAACCTAAGAACACAAAAAACCGGAGAAACAAAAGAATAAAAAAAAAAAAATAAACAAGAAATATACGATCGTGAACTCTGGGCCCCTCATTGAACATGCAGGAACGTCTATTTTTGTCTATGTATAAAATTGTATAGACTAAAGAAAAAAAAAAAACTAAAAAAAATTATAGAAGGGACCAGGATCGTATAGTGCTCAAAAAAAAAAAAAAAAAAAAAAAAAAAAAAAAAAAAAAAAAAAAAAAAAAAAATCGGCATATCTTTGAAACAGACCCAACACAGCACATAACGAAAAAAGCCTTCGTTGCCACTCGCACTATACCGTCCCGGATCCTTCCCCCCACCCCCTCACCCCCGATCGCTATCGCTAATAATTAAATGTAATTGAATCGTATTTCCCGGATAATAATTAACGACTTATATCGACATAAAAGGCATCCGATAGTGTTAACGTCGCTTGCATTTAGCCTATTCCATCCCAAGATCGATAAGACAATGTCCATTTTTAATTATCAATTATATTATATTATATTATAGTGAAAATAATTATAACGATAGTCATAATCTATATACATATATATATATATATATAATTGTTTACGATATACTCGACACGTACTAAAAAAAAAAAAAAAAAAAAACTGAATCCTAGTGTGTAACTGTTTATGACCAATCAGAAAAAAGAACTGTTCCCTCCGCGGAGGACGCGCGAGTTTCAAACGTATCGTTCGAGTTTGTATTTATTGATAAAAAAAAAAAGCCGCGCCACGGTCCAAGTTCCAAATAAAAATTACAAAAAAAAATAAAAAAACGGTCGCACGGTTTCATTCGAGAAATATTGTTCCATTAAAATCTCACTAAATCAAGGCTGTGAACGGAACTCTCTATCCCTGTCTCAATCACGATCGTTCGCGATCCCAATATGGCGGCGATTTGTTTGCGTGTCCTACGAGCCGCGACCGTGTCTGTACAGAGAAAAAAAAATATTCCACGATAAACGTTCATCTCTTTGCGTTCCTGGATTGTTATTTTTTTTTTTTTTAATATATTAATTCAATCGCTTAGTTTCGCGTATAACCAAAGTTATTTGAAACACGAATGAAACGCGCGGCGACTCGCGACGCGCATGCGCGGAGATCCGAGCGCGCATGCGCGGCCGACCGGCAAAGCAGCGAACCGATGTGCAAAAACAAAAACAAAACGCAATGGTACTAATTACTTTATTTTCATTTTTTTTTTTTTTTTTTCATCACAGTAAATATAAATAATAAATAGACTGTATCTTATAATAGAAACTCCTCGCATGAAGAATTTATCGTAATGTATTATAATAACAGCGTTATGAGAATAACAAACCGGGCGGTCTCGCGAGATTCCCGCACAGAGGGCGCCAGCGTACTCGACGGAATCGGCGATTCCGTCGACGACGCTGATTGGCGATTGCTGTTAATCGCAACAAAATGAAACGGACCGGATTGGTGCAGAGGGATGCGAGCGTCCCAATTAAAAAAGAAACAGAGTCATGTATAATCCAATCGTCGATTTTCATTATCAAAATAAAAATGTAATTTAACGCCCTCTCGATGAGCGTGTCTACGGCTGTAGGTAAAGTCGCATTATCACTCGTGAGACCCGACACTTTATTTATCTTTTCCCTTCTTCTCTCTTTGCATCTCCAACTCAAATACGATCGAAAATATCTCTGTGTATACTTGTATGTGGATATATATATATATATATATATATATATATATTCTGCAGTGAGGACGAATATAATTCCATAATTCCAATTATGAATTCTCGTTCCCCTCACAGCGTTGAGCTTTCGTGAGCGTGCTCGACGGGGCAGCAGCAGCAGCGACGTCAGCTGTGCCGAGGCGAATCTCCGAATAAGAAGCTGGACGATGATAATCGGCAAATAGCTTATGCATGCGTAATTTTCGCCGGACTAAAAAAATAAGAGAAAAAATGGCTTGATAGTTGAAAATAAATTTAAAAAAAATGCTCGAAAGAAAACATAAATAAAAAATGGCTCAAAAGATAGGGACTTAAAAAAAATTGCTCAAAAGATAGAAACTTTTAAAAAATTGCTCAAAAAATAGAAACTTAAAAAAAATTACTTAAAAGATAGAAACTTAACAAAAAAATTTCTCAAAAAATAGAAACTTAAAAAAAATTACTTAAAAGATAGAAACTTAAAAAAAAATTGCTCAAAAGATAGAAACTTTAAAAAAATTGCTCAAAAGATAGAAACTTAAAAAAAAATTACTCAAAAAATAGAAACTTTAAAGAATGGCTCAAAAGATAGAGACTAAAAAAAATGGTTCAAAAGACAGAAACGTAAAAAAAAATTACTCATAAAATAGAAACTTTAAAGAATGGCTCAAAAGATAGAGACTTTAAAAAAATGGTTCAAAAGACAGAAACTTAAAAAAAATTGTTCGAAAAAAAGAAAAAAAAAGTCAAACGGTGTCCACTTTCTCGTAGGGCGGCTGTCGCAACGCGGCGTACTCCACGCGTTTCTGTAAATCATGCCAACGAGATCGGGCCAATTTTCATTGAGCCCCGTGCGCAATTGGTTAAATTGTCGTAGATTTCCTGCCCGGCGTTTCAGCTCTCAGCCGCGGCGGACCCGCGGAGATAATAGCGTCGAGATCTAGATTCCGCCGTCGTCCGTGTTCTTACACGTTACGACCGGGAGGCAGACATTGTCAAGTGGATAACGCGGCTACGCTTGCGTAAATCCGCTGCGATGCCCGACGGACACCTAATCCACGGTAAATCATCGCAGCCGGACGAGTCATCGAACCTTCCGCAACGTTGAATTATTAATTTGCTCCTTCGGACTCATCCCCCGTGACCTAATACGCATTCCCATGTGATTCATCGATCTTTGATCGAACATCTCGGAGAAAAGAAATCGAGTCACAAAAAAAATAAAATAATAACAATAATAATAATATTTGCAATAGCAAGAGCTATAGCAATGGCAATAATGGGAATGGTAATAATGGTAATGGTAGTAATGGTAATGGTAGTACTGGTAATGGTAGTAATGGTAATGGTAACAATGGTAATGGCAACAATGGTAATGGTAATAATGGTAATGGGAACAATGGTAATGGTAACAATGGTAATGATAACAATGGTAATGGTAACAATGGTAATAATGGTAATGGTAATAATGGTAATGGTAATAATGGTAATGGTAATGATGGCAATGGTAATGATGGCAATGGTAATGGTAATAATGGTAATGGTAATAATGGTAATGGTAATAATGGTAATGGTAATAATGGTAATGGTAATAATGGTAATGGTAATAATGGTAATGGTAATAATGGTAATGGTAATAATGGTAATGGTAATAATGGTAATGGTAATAATGGTAATGGTAATAATGGTAATGGTAACAATGGTACTGGTAATAATGGTAATGGTAATAATGGTAATGGTAACAATGGTACTGGTAATAATGGTAATGGTAATAATAGTAATAATGGTAATTGCGATAATGGTAATGGTAATAATAGTAATAATGGTAATTGCGATAATGACAATAATAAACCTCATCATAAAGGCAAAGTGATATGATTAAAAGCAGAAAATAATCGTGCCATTTAAAAATATTTATTACGAGGAAAATCTAAATGTTCAAAATATACGTTAATATCGATGCCATTACCAATGTTACTTAAACTCAATAAAAATTTATAATAACCCTTTAAGCAGTTGATGCGCTGGGCGCGTCGCGATTCCATAGCGTTACGGAAAGTGAGTCGATTGATGAAATTTACGCCAATAAACTGAAATAAAGTAATTTAGGGATCGGGCGCGGACCGCCCGATCGTTTGCATTACCAATAGTAGCGATCAAGCTTCCTCCATGAGGAACCAAAAACGGGATATCGAGTGTAACGCAAGCCGGTCGAAGAGTGACTCGTATATACTCGGAAAATCATTGGCACGAGACGCCCCGCAACAATCGCACTCTCTCGGGATTCTTCCCGAACGGTCTCTGTTTTACCGACCGAGACTTCTTTGTTCCCGCGCGAGAAGTCTGGCCGGAGCGATGATGATAGTGGTACGAGCAAGAGCGGCGCGTGCCGGACGATAAATCATCGCGCCGTCTCGGTCGTCGTTTACCGTGAATGCAGCGACAGCTTTTCGAGTATTGGGTGTTTTGTATACATATATATCATAACACTTTACTCCCGTTCGAGGCACACTCCAGTTGTTGGTACGCGCTAAGAGCGTGACTCAGATGTTTAACGTTCGCTATGCATCGTGCGACGCCGGCGGAAAAAAAAAGACACCGCCGAGGGCGCCTCGTCGGGGCGCACGTTCATTCGTCACTTTTCGGCGCATTCGAGAAGATTTATCTAACTCTATGTCTAGATGGACAGATGGATTCGTTTATTTCGTGTTCCGAGGCGTAAGCCACCCAACACCGTGCATAAAGATACAAACAATCCTTACAACCCAAAAAAGACAAATGATAAGAAAAATTGAATATAATAGAATATAATATGATAAAAATACGCAGAAAAAATATAATGAAAAATACGTAAATATAAGAACACGTAAAAAAACATAATGAAAAATAAGAAAATATAAAGTACGCAAAAGGAAAGATATACGAAGAGAAAATATATGAACGCAAACGAAAGCCGATGCCGAAGAAGCAGCAGGCAGAAATCCGAGAGCAAATCGTGAAATCGTGAAATTAGATTATTATTTTTTTTTTTTTTTTTTTTAGTGACGTTGCGTAAAACGTTTCGCGGGTAAAATCGAGAAACGCTTGGCGATAGGTCGAGGGGGCGGGGTTGGGGATGTAGTTTCTAATAGAATAATAAGGGCTTAAGTCCATCTATAAAAGGTCTTGGAATTATAAGGACCTAAGTCCATCCTTAAAGGGCCTTGGAATTGTAAGGGCCTATGTCCATTTAGCTTAAAGGGACTTGGAATAATAAGGGCTTAAGTCCATTTAGCATAAGGGGATCGGAATAATTGGGGGGGGGGTCAAAGACTTAGAATAATAAGGGCGTTAGTCTTTTTTTTTTATATATGTATCTCTCTATAATATAAAAGGATTTCGCCGCTATCGCCACCATGTCAAGAATCGAGGGGGGGGGGGCAACACTTGGATGGGTGACCGCGGTCACCCATCCAAGTATTGAACCCGGCTTTTGAAGTATTTGGAATAATAAGGGTTTACGTCCAGAAATGGGTGCGAGCGCGCGAACCACAATAACCCGCTAGTATATATATATATATATCTCTCTATAATATAAAAAGATTTCGCCGCCGCCGCCGTCGCCGCCGTGTCAAGAATCGACGGGGGGGGGGGGGGGGGAGACTTGGAATAATAAGGGCTTAAGTCCATCCAGATGGGGTCACTACTTGGATGGGTGACCGCGGTCACCCATCCAAGTACTGAACCCGTCTTGGAATTATAAGGGCTTCCAAAGACCAGTTTAATATCTGGTAAAGTCGTGGTAGCCGCCGTCGCCGCTGTGTCAAGAATCGAGGGGGGGGGGAGAATAATAAGGGCTTAAGTCCATCCTTAAAGGGCCTTGGAATTATAAGGGCCTAAGTCCATCCTTAAAGGGCCTTGGAATTATAAGGGCCTAAGTCCATCCTTAAAGGGCCTTGGAATGATAAGGGCCTAAGTCCATCCTTAAAGGGCCTTGGAATTATAAGGGCCTAAGTCCATCCTTAAAGGGCCTTGGAATGATAAGGGCCCAAGTCCATTTAGCTTAAAGGGACTTGGAATTATAAGGGCTTAAGTCCATTTAGCATAAGGGGATTGGAATAATGAGGGGGGTAAAAGACTTAGAATAATAAGGGCGTGAGTCTTTTTTTTTATATATGTATCTCTCTATAATATAAAAGGATTTCGCCGCTGTCGCCGCCGTGTCAAGAATCGAGGGGCGGGGGGGGGGGGATAGTACTTGGACGCGGTCACCCATCCAAGTATTGAACCCGTCTTTTGAAGTATTTGGAATAACAAGGGTTTACGTCCAGAAATGGGCGCGAGCCACAATAACCCACTAGTATATATATATATATATATATAATTAACTTAGGCCCTTTAGTTCCTCAGCGGTCGAAGTGTAAGTCGGCAAAAGTTGACCGATTAATTTACAGTTGAACCCAACGATTTCAGCAAATGGAATAAAACCGTCTCGTTTGCATCGGCATCATCGACTATCGCCGGTCGCGTTTGCTCGAGTCACGAGTCGGTTGTGCGCATGCGTGTGGGTGCGCGCGCACGCACACACCGCGAGGCTGTCTGACTACTGCGGCAGAACTACTCATCGTCTCCCGGCAACACTGGCGGCTCTGTCCGATCCCATGACTCACGTAAACCCGAACGATTTCGCGGTAGAACCGGCAGCGAGAAATAAAAGAACGCACATACGTGACGTCCAATCTTCGTCACCGGCATTGGAAAAATTTCGATCGGTTCCGGTGATTGACTGCTGGACTCGGGATCGACGGAGGATGCCCGGCGCAATTTGCGAGATGCATGGGCTCGCGACGAGTCGATGGAAGAATTAATCGTGCCATTCCAGCGGCGTTGCAATGCACATAGAGAAAAAAAAAAAAAACAAAAAAAAAATTCTCACTAGATACGAAACGTAGAACCTTTGGCGACTTGTATAATAATAAAAATGTATTATGTAATGCTACAAACGTAGCCGTGTTATTTAGATGTCAGAGCCGGGCAGTACTCGAAGTACGAAAGTACGCTTGTGGACTTTAAGTACGAAAGTAGTCTCTAGGACTTCAAGTACTTTTGGTAGTCTCTTGATACTCTCTTGGTACCCCCTTGGTACCCCTATGGTAGCCCGTGATACCCCTGGGTGCCCCCTATTGGTACCCCCTGGGTACCCCGTGGTACCCCCTGGGCACCCCGAGGTACCCCCTTGATACCCCCGTGGTATGTGTAATAATTTAATTAAGGGTTAATAAATAATTTATTAACCCTTAATTAAATTATGTACCCCTTATAGTACCCCCGTGGTACCCCTGGGTACGCCTATTGGTACCCCTTGGGACCCCCGTGATACCCCGTGTACCCCGTGGTACTCCTATGGGACCCCAGTGATACCCCCGGGTACCACCGTGGTACCCCTATAGTACCCCAATGGGTACCCCCGTGATACCCCAATGGGTACCCCCGTGATACCCCTGGGTACCCCGTGATACCCCCGTGATACCCCCGTGATACCCCTGGGTACCCCGTGTTACCACCCGCGTGCCCCTTGGGACCCCGTGATACCCCTGGGTGCCCCCTATTGGTACCCCTGGGTACCCCCGTGGTACCCTTGTGGTACCCCTATGGTACCCTTGTGGTACCCCTATGGTACCCTTGTGGTACTCCCTATGGTACCCCCGTGGTACCCCCGTGGTACGCCCGTGGTACCCCCGTGGTATCCACGTGGTACCCACGTGGTACCCCCGTGATACCCCCTATGGTACCCCCGTGGTACCCCCGTGGTATCCACGTGGTACCCCCGTGGTACCCACGTGGTACCCCCGCTGTACCCCCGTGGTACCCCCGCTGTACCCCCGTGATACCCCTATGGTACCCCCGTGATACCCCTATGGTACCCTTGTGATACCCCCTATGGTACCCCCGTGGTACCCCCTATGGTACCCCCGTGATACCCCCTATGGTACCCCCGTGGTACCCCCTATGGTACCCCCGTGATACCCCCTATGGTACCCTTGTGATACCCCCTATGGTACCCCCGTGGTACCCCCGTGGTATCCACGTGGTACCCCCGCTGTACCCCCGTGGTACCCCCGCTGTACCCCCGTGATACCCCTATGGTACCCCCGTGATACCCCTATGGTACCCTTGTGATACCCCCTATGGTACCCTCGTGGTACCCCCTATGGTACCCCCGTGATACCCATATGGTACCCCCGTGATACCCCTATGGTACCCTTGTGGTACCCCCTATGGTACCCCCGTGATACCCCTATGGTACCCTTGTGATACCCCCTATGGTACCCTTGTGATACCCCCTATGGTACCCCCGTGGTACCCCCTATGGTACCCCCGTGATACCCCTATGGTACCCTTGTGGTACCCCCTATGGTACCCCCGTGGTACCCCCGTGGTACCCACGTGGTACCCCCGTGATACCCCTATGGTACCCTTGTGGTACGCCCTATGGTACCCCGTGATACCCCTATGGTACCCTTGTGGTACTCCCTATGGTACCCCCGTGGTACTCCCTATGGTACCCCCGTGGTACTCCCTATGGTACCCCCGTGGTACCCCCGTCGTACCCCCGTGGTACCCCCTTGCTACTTTTGGGAAAAATAGTCTACTACAAAAAACCGGGACGGGTCCCCCTCTTTCGTTTTTCTTTATATTGCGTTTCCATGCGGGAATTCGAGCGGATTTTTCCTGCTCGACGGTAAATTGGGACATTTGACCCGTTGGCTGTATTCTCGGTACGCAATACGGCGGTGTCGCCTCGGGAGTTTCTCCGCGAGACGGGGGGGAGGGGCGGGGGGGGGGGGGGGGGGGGAGAGCCGACCGACAGTTAACTAATCACGATATCGCGCTTGGAAAACCACAGGCTTTAGCTACGAATAATCTAGGCTTTGTCGCGTTTTTTGTCCCACGTTTTTCTTCTAACCCCGACTTGTTACGTATAGAGAAACAGATGTCTGAGCGAGATCGCGTGAATAATGCATATTTTACAACATCGACCGCTCAGAATCGATACAGCACAAACCGTTTAATGCACAGGGTATTTAAAGAAATTTTATACTTTTTTTTGTTCCCATTCCACTTTGCCCCCTGTTTAACCTATATATATCTATATATAGACATTGTAATAATTACAATAATTTATTAACCCTTAAATATACAAATCGACCCTCAGAGTCTTTCAAAGAAATAAAAAAATAAAAAAATTGCTGTCCCATTTTGCCCCCTTCCGGCTTATGTGTGCATATATTTATTTAAAAAATAATTAAATCAATTTTGTTCGCAGAAGGATTCACTCCGAGGATCTCCCTGTGTAAATTTTTATAAATTTTTTTTTTGCCATCCCATTTTGCCCCGTTCAGCCTATATATATAAAAATAATAATGAAAATAATTTATTAACTCTTAAATATACAAATCGACCCTCAGAGTCTTTCAAAGAAATTAAAAAAAAAAACAAAAATTGCTGTCCCATTTTGCCCCCTTCCGACTTATGTGTGCATATATTTATTAAAAAAATAATTAAATCAATTTTGTTCGCAGAAGGATTCACTCCGAGAATCTCCCTTTGTAAATTTTTATAAACTTTTTTTTGCCATCCCATTTTGCCCCGTTCAGCCTATATATATAAAAATAATAATGAAAATAATTTATTAACTCTTAAATATACAAATCGACCCTCAGAGTCTTTCAAAGAAATTAAAAAAAAAAAATTGCTGTCCCATTTTGCCCCCTTCCGGCTTGTGTGTGCATATATTTATTAAAAAAATAATTAAATCAATTTTGTTCGCAGAAGGATTCATTCCGAGAATCTCCCTGTGTAAATTTTTATAAATTTTTTTTTGCCATCCCATTTTGCCCCGTTCAGCCTATATATATAAAAATAATAATGAAAATAATTTATTAACCCTTAAATATACAAATCGACCCTCAAAGTCTTTCAAAGAAATAAAAAAAAAAAATTGTTGTCCCATTTTGCCCCCTTCCGGCTTGTGTGTGCATATACTTATTAAAAAATAATTAAATCAATTTTGTTCGCAGAAGGATTCACTCCGAGAATC
This sequence comes from Exephanes ischioxanthus, assembly GCA_958510785.1. Classification (NCBI taxonomy): domain Eukaryota; kingdom Metazoa; phylum Arthropoda; class Insecta; order Hymenoptera; family Ichneumonidae; genus Exephanes; species Exephanes ischioxanthus. The sequence goes on from OY294026.1 coordinate 5,142,443, forward strand.
TCTCTGTGTAAATTTTTATAAATTTTTTTTTGCCATCCCATTTTGCCCCGTTCAGCCTATATATATAAAAATAATAATAAAAATAATTTATTAATCCTTAAGTATACAAATCGACCCTCAGAGTCTTTCAAAGAAATAAAAAAAAAAAAATTGTTGTCCCATTTTGCCCCCTTCCGGCTTGTGTGTGCATATACTTATTAAAAAATAATTAAATCAATTTTGTTCGCAGAAGGATTCACTCCGAGAATCTCCCTGTGTAAATTTTTATAGATTTTTTTTTGAGATCCCATTTTGCCCCGTTCAGCCTATATATATAAAAATAATAATGAAAATAATTTATTAACCCTTAAATATACAAATCGACCCTCAAAGTCTTTCAAAGAAATAAAAAAAAAAAATTGTTGTCCCATTTTGCCCCCTTCCGGCTTGTGTGTGCATATATTTATTTAAAAAATAATTAAATCAATTTTGTTCGCAGAAGGATTCACTCCGAGAATCTCTCTGTGTAAATTTTTATAAATTTTTTTTTGCCATCCCATTTTGCCCCGTTCAGCCTATATATATAAAAATAATAATAAAAATAATTTATTAATCCTTAAGTATACAAATCGACCCTCAGAGTCTTTCAAAGAAATAAAAAAAAAAAAATTGCTGTCCCATTTTGCCCCCTTCCGGCTTGTGTGCATATATTTATTAAAAAATAATTAAATCAATTTTGTTCGCAGAAGGATTCACTCCGAGGATCGCCCTGTGACTCAGAAGATCCGACAAAGTATCGTCGGCGCTTTATCCTGCGGTCGAGAATCGAAGGCGCTCAAGTCGCGCGTTTCTACGCGCGGACTTCCGCCCTTTTGATTCCTCGCCCTCGCTGCGCACGGTTTCTTATTGGAAAACCGTTTCGGCCCGAAGTTCCGACGCGGAATCGCGACAAAAGCCCGACCGCACCCACAAACACGCGCTCGCAGGGCGTTCCTCTTTGTTCCGCGCGATCGCAACGATACGCGCAACTGAAACGGAAGCTACAACATCGCTGCGGTTTTCAGCGCCGTGTCCGGCGAGCGACTTCCAAAAATCCTCCCGATTACTCACTCAACGGTGGGACTATTATTGTTTTTTTTTTCTCTCTAATCTACGCTCGCCCGCAGCTCTTCCGATCGCAGCAAGCTTTCTTTTCATGACTTTTTATTTAGATTTTTTTTTAATCAGAATTTCGTGAAATTTCGTTGATCTTTTTTCCCCAGAATTTCATGAGATTATAGTTATTTGTTGCTCCAGATTTTCGTGAAATTTTATTGGTTTTTTTTTTCAGAATTTAATGAAATTCTAGTTATTTGTTGCTCCACATTTTCATGGAATTTTATTGATTTTTTCCCACAGAATTTCATGAAATTCCATTTATTTATTGCTCCAAATTTTCATGGAATTTTATCGATCTTTTTTCACAGAATTTCATGAAATTCTGATTGCCTATTGTTCCAAATTTTCATGAAATTTTATTGATTTTTTCCCCAGAATTTCATGAAATTCCATTTATTTATTGCTCCAGATTTGCATGAAATTGTATTGATTTTTTTCCCCAGAATTTCATGAAACTTCATTTATTCATTGCTCCAAATTTTCATGGAATTTTAGCGATCTTTTTCCCCAGAATTTCATGAAATTCTATTTACTTGTTGTTCCAAATTTTCATGAGCTTTTATTGATTTTTTTCCCCAGAATTTCATAAAATTCCATTTATTTATTGCTCCAAATTTTCACGAAATTTTATCCATCCTTTTCCCCCAGAATTTCATAAAATTTTATTTATTTCTTGCTCCAGATTTTCATGGAATTTTATCGATATTTTTCCCCAGAATTTCATGAAATTCTATTTATTTATTGCCCCAAATTTTCACGAATTTTTATCGATATTTTTCCCCAGAATTTCATGAAATTTTATTCACTTTCATTCCCCAGATTTCCGGGAAATTCTATTAATCTTCTCTTCTTCAGATTTTCACGAACTTCTTTTATTTTAATTATCAAGAAAAAAAAAAAAAGAAAAAAAATTGTGGATCGTCGTTCGAGCGCACAAAGCTTTTCGCGTGTCGATACGGTGATGCAGACGCTATCGTGCCGGAATACGTCGAGACGATCAACGACCGAGGGTCGATGCAAAAGAGATTCCTCGAAGTGACTCGACCTGGAAAAAAAAAAAAAAAGAAAGAAAAAAAAAAGTTAAAGAAACACTTGCGATGAATCAGCTCGGATCGGCGCGGGATTTCCTAGGATCTAGCGGTCTATTTCCTCGTTTCATCCGGCGATTTTTTAAGATCTGTGAAGTAACGAAAGAAACGATGAGACGGCAAAAATTAACATTGTTTTTTTTTTTTTTTTTTCAATAATCGGTTTTTCGTCCTCTTGTTCGAGAAAAACAAAGGAACGCCCTCGGATGAAAATTCAATGCACTCGAGACCGCAGTCGATAAACGCGCCTCGGCAATATCCGACCTTGAAAATTTGTCGCTTCTTATGATACAAAGCGGAACGAAAAGGAAGAAATACATCCTCGAGACAATAGACAAAAGTACGCGTGAAAAGAATAACAAGACTCGTCACCGGGTATAACCGGGGGTAACAAATTTTTTCAAAAAATGTATCGTCTATAAAATTATTATATCAAATATTTTTCATATGATATTTATATTTTTCATTTTTTATTACACAATTTATTCATTTTATATTTTTCATTTTTATTACACAATATATTCATTTTACATTTTTCATTTTTTATTACACAATATATTCATTTTACATTTTTCATTTTTTATTACACAATATATTCATTTTACATTTTTCATTTTTTATTACACAATATATTCATTTTACATTTTTCATTTTTTATTACACAATATATTCATTTTACATTTTTCATTTTTTATTACACAATATATTCATTTTACATTTTTCATTTTTTATTACACAATATATTCATTTTACATTTTTCATTTTTTATTACACAATATATTCATTTTACATTTTTCATTTTTTATTACACAATATATTCATTTTACATTTTTCATTTTTTATTACACAATATATTCATTTTACATTTTTCATTTTTTATTAGACAATATATTCATTTTATATTTTTCATTTTTTATTATACAATATATTCATTTTATATTTTTCATTTTTTTATTACACAATATATTCATTTTATATTTTTCATTTTTTATTATACAATATATTCATTTTATATTTTTCATTTTTTTATTACACAATATATTCATTTTATATTTTTCATTTTTTTATTACACAATATATTCATTTTAAATTTTTCATTTTTTATTACACAATATATTCATTTTATATTTTTCATTTTTTATTATACAATATATTCATTTTATATTTTTCATTTTTTTATTATACAATATTTTAATTTTCTTTACTTTCATTGTATAATGTTCAATATTTCATTGACAAAAAGAAATTATCTTGCACGAGCTCAGCATCACCGGACATAAGCGAGGATATCACAATTTTTTTTGCAATTTGTCGTCGGTATCTACGATGTTACGCGACATTTATTTATTTTATTATCGTTTTTTTTTTTCTGTATGTAATTAATTGATTTATTTTTTTCAGTGCGTCGACTCACTTGCGACTGATTCACTAACTCGATGCAATTATCCCCTCCAGCTCCGCGACGAGACCGGTGAGATTTTTACATCCTCCTTCCTTGCACAAAAAAAAAAGAAAACTAAAATTTTATTTCATGTACCAACATTTTCTCAATATAATATATAATATATAATATATAATATATTATATATTATATATTATATATTATATATTATATATTATATATTATATATTATATATTATATATTATATATTATATATTATATATTATATATTATATATTATATATTATATATTATATATTATATATTATATATTATATATTATATATTATAATTTCATGGGAATTTCGATTAGAAAATTCCCTCGAAATTATTACTATTATTATTATTTAATTTTTTTATTCAGTGCGTTGACTCATCTGCGTGCGATTCACTGACCCGACGCAATCGTCCCCTCCATCTCTGCGAGGAGACGGGATGGGATTTTTCTGTCCTCGTTCGTTATGCCGAAAAAAAAAAATAATAAAAATACGAGCTCAGCGGGACGGCGATGAAGATCTGGCCGATACAATCCAATATTCGGAACATCGGAGTTTGGGAATCGGAAGGGCGTATCTTCCGCAAATTTATACGTTAAATCGTGCAAGATAAGCCCTTGTGTTTTTAAGGAGCCGATTTAAGCCTTTCGGGCTTTGAAACGACTCGGACGGACTCTCCGAACTGGATGATCTTCTGCGGGGCCACGAAGGTTCGAAACTCTCCGGGTGCGCACTGGGAAAAGGGCTTTGCCAATGGTGATTCGACGATTACAAGGAATTCGCATAATCGCATTCGGCGCAACCGGCACAATTTCAATATCGCGACCCTCGATCGAGCCCGAACGATTTCGTTGAAATTGCGACGCAGATCGGTGCGCGGAATTTTAATTTGTATTTCTTTAATTTTTTTAATTTGATTTATCGATTTGAATTTCTGGTCTAATTTTGAATTTCTGGTCTAATTTTGAATTTCTGGTCTAATTTTGAATTTCTGGTCTAATTTTGAATTTCTGGTCTAATTTTGAATTTCTGGTCTAATTTTGAATTTCTGGTCTAATTTTGAATTTCTGGTCTAATTTTGAATTTCTGGTCTAATTTTGAATTTCTGGTCTAATTTTGAATTTCTGGTCTAATTTTGAATTTCTGGTCTAATTTTGAATTTCTGGTCTAATTTTGAATTTCTGGTCTAATTTTGAATTTCTGGTCTAATTTTGAATTTCTGGTCTAATTTTGAATTTCTGGTCCAATTTTGAATTTCTGGTCTAATTTTGAATTTCTGGTCTAATTTTAAATTTCTGGTCTAATTTTGAATTTCTGGTCTAATTTTGAATTTCTGGTCTAATTTTGAATTTCTGGTCTAATTTTGAATTTTTGGTCTAATTTTGAATTTCTGGTCTAATTTTGAATTTCTCGTCTAATTTTGAATTTCTGGTCTAATTTTGAACGTTTTGTCTAATTTTTGATTTTTTGTATATTTTTAATTTTTTGTCTAATTTTGAATTTTTGGTCTAATTTTGAACGTTTTGTATATTTTTAATTTTTTGTCTAATTTTTAATTTTTTGTCTAATTTTTAATTTTTTGTCTAATTTTTAATTTTTTGTCTAATTTTTAATTTTTCGTCTAATTTTGAAATTTTACTCTAATTTTCACTTTTTGTTGTAGTTTTTAATTTTTGTTGCAGTTTTGAATTTCTGTTGTAATTGTTGTATTTTAATGTTTGTTTATTTATTTTTCAGGGAGGAAAGATCGCGGGCCGCGAGTACAAAGCCATAACGAAATCACGTCGCGTCGCTCGCTCTCGGATCGCGCATCTGTCTATCCGCGCGTTGCATATAGCAGAATGAGGAAATGCATAGTCAACGACATGCGTACGCGCTCAGCTATGCAGCCTCCTTGGAGGCAGTATAACATTGGCTGTCATTGCACGGCTGTATGATCGACAATGAGTCTACGAAGATAAAAGCCGGAAACGAGAAAAAGCATTTAATGCGAAGCCTCGAACGCACGGACGGAGGAATCTCCAAAGGTGCACAGAAAAAAGCAAAGCGAATTTCAATTTCAATTCTCTAAACTTTAATTCTCTAAACTTCAAGTCTCTAATTTTCAATTCTCTAATTTTCAATTCTCTAATTTTTAATTCCCTAATTTTCAATTCTCTAATTTTCAATTCCCTAATTTTCAATTCCCTAATTTTCAATTCCCTAATTTTCAATTCTCTAATTTTCAATTCTCTAATTTTCAATTCTCTAATTTTCAATTCTCTAATTTTCAATTCTCTAATTTTCAATTCTCTAATTTTCAATTCTCTAATTTTCAATTCTCTAATTTTCAATTCTCTAATTTTCAATTCTCTAATTTTCAATTCTCTAATTTTCAATTCTCTAATTTTCAATTCTCTAATTTTCAATTCTCTAATTTTCAATTCTCTAATTTTCAATTCTCTAATTTTCAATTCTCTAATTTTCAATTCTCTAATTTTCAATTCTCTAATTTTCAATTCTCTAATTTTCAATTCTCTAATTTTCAATTCTCTAATTTTCAATTCTCTAATTTTCAATTCTCTAATTTTCAATTCTCTAATTTTCAATTCTCTAATTTTCAATTCTCTAATTTTCAATTCTCTAATTTTCAATTCTCTAATTTTCAATTCTCTAATTTTCAATTCTCTAATTTTCAATTCTCTAATTTTCAATTCTCTAATTTTCAATTCTCTAATTTTCAATTCTCTAATTTTCAATTCTCTAATTTTCAATTCTCTAATTTTCAATTCTCTAATTTTCAATTCTCTAATTTTCAATTCTCTAATTTTCAATTCTCTAATTTTCAATTCTCTAATTTTCAATTCTCTAATTTTCAATTCTCTAATTTTCAATTCTCTAATTTTCAATTCTCTAATTTTCAATTCTCTAATTTTCAATTCTCTAATTTTCAATTCTCTAATTTTCAATTCTCTAATTTTCAATTCTCTAATTTTCAATTCTCTCAATTACAATTTTTATTGATTTATAATTATTCCACGGATCTGAAAATTTTTCAATTTTTTCAAATTAAAAATTTTTTTTTCAATTTTTTTTTTCGATACTCCATTTTACCCACTGCAGTGTAGAGCCGTCCCATTTTGCCCCGGCCTCTCCGATTATCAGGCGTTTATATTAATCTTTCGTCCCGATCCTCGTTTCAGATGGAATTGACCAGCCGGAGCCGCCTCGTTCGCCAAATCCCTTGGACTCCGCGATTCTCTGTGCTGGCCATTGCCGGCCCAGCGTCGGAGGAATCCTTGCCACTTGCGCTCGCTCGAAACACCTTCTTATCAATCCGATCGAACCCCCTAAATCACCACCGGGGCAGGTCGAGCGGCGCTCAACCTGGCCACCACAGAAATTCGGGTCGGCCAAAAGCTCGATACAGGGATTGAAAACAAGTATGTTGCAAAAACATATATAAAAAAAATTCTTTCTATAATTTATATACTTGTCGTATTATACGCGTTTATATAAAATATATACAGAATTATATGTAACAAATTTTTAATAATTTTTTGTTTGAAAATTAATTAACGGTATTGGAACACTTTTTTGTTTATATAAATTGTTTCTGAGATTTTGAGCAAAAGATTATTATTATTATTATTATTATTATTATTATTATTATTATTATTATTATTATTATTATTATTATTATTATTATTATTATTACTTAAATTCTGTAAACATTAATAATAATTAATGTTTACAGAATTTAAGTTTCCACTTATAGAAAATATAAGTGGAAACTTAAAAAAAAAAAATTCTTATATAAATATAAGAAGAATATAAAAATATAACTATCAATTTGGTTTTTAAATTGATGTGTAATTTTCATATCTTGTATTTGTATTTTAAAAGCAAAGTACATTAATGTTCAATCAGCGTAAATAATATGTTGGCGAATTTCAATTTCCAATAGCACCAAATTTACAATTAATTTTTACAGTCAAGACAAATCCGAAAAACTGTATAATAATAATATAAAATTATATAATAAAATTCGCTTAAAGATTGAGCAAATAGTTTTTACATTTACATTTAAGAAAAATTTAACACGTGCCCCAATATATAAGTTACGTATAAAAAAAATAATATATATGAATTATAATTTTTCGTGTACAGAATGTATTTCAGATATTTAAAAAATATGAAAATATGGCAATATAAGAAATATGAGAAACATGAGAAACATGAGAAACATGAGAAACATGAGAAACATGAGAAATATGAGAAATATGAGAAACATGAGAAACATGAGAAACATGAGAAACATGAGAAACATGAGAAACATGAGAAACATGAGAAACATGAGAAACATGAGAAACATGAGAAACATGAGAAACATGAGAAACATGAGAAACATGAGAAACATGAGAAACATGAGAAATATGAGAAATATGAGAAATATGAGAAATATGAGAAATATGAGAAATATGAGAAATATGAGAAATATGAGAAATATGAGAAATATGAGAAATATGAGAAATATGAGAAATATGAGAAATATGAGAAATATGAGAAATATGAGAAATATGAGAAATATGAGAAATATGAGAAATATGAGAAATATGAAAAATATGAGAAATATGAGAAATATGAGAAATATGAAGAAAAAAAAATGAAAAATATGTCTTTCTCGTATAAACATTTTTTTCGCAGGAAGGAACCGATCGTCAGGAGAAGATCCGCAGTTCGCGTAGCTGCTGAGCGTGCAGCGGGCCGGACAAGGACGCTAGGATCGGGCACCGACGGCGGTGAGGCGAGCAAGCTCGGCTGGCAGTGGCAGTGAAGGAGACGCTCCGGTGGCGAACCTCGGTCGCGTGGTTCACCGTGGTCGGGGCGAGGAGCGTGGTGGGAGTCCCGGATAAAAGACTCGTTGCCGTAGCGTTATTGAATCAGAGTGGAGGTGAACTCCGGGACAGCCTCGCGGAAGCTCCGGTTCTCTCGATCTAAAAAAAATTTTTTAAATAAAATAAAAACTCAACGGACACCTGTGAGTCGGATGAAAAAAAAAAAAAAAAAAAAAATACCGAGCACTCTCGCGACGAATAATTATCGTGATTTTCGAAAAAAAAATTTCGTTCCGTTGGTTTTTTTCGACGACCGGCTGTTTTCTGAGCCGAGTTCGCGGCGTCACAGTTCGGCCGAGTAGAAACAATTTTTTTTTGTTTTTTCGTTTCCATCGATTTAACTTTTTCGTTAAAAACAAAGAATACATCGAAGGATCGAAGTGGGGAAAACATAATTGGTAACAAAAAAAAAGGAATCAGTTCTACGGAGGATTACGGCGAGTTTCCATTGATCGTGAGCGAGTCCAGTTCATGGGAAAAAGAATCGAGTCCGAGGAAACGCTGTGCCCCGAGCCGAGAGCCGGACGACTGCCGAGCCGGAGCCCTTTTCACGTGCGGAATATATATCGGGGGATCGATAGTGTCGTGGCAACCTGATGTTGCTCGAATGCGAGGACTGACTCTGCCCTGACGACCACCGATTTCACCCTCCGCACTACGGGCCGATTGTCCGCCGATTCGGAACGAAATCCGGAGTCGAAGGAGATCGATCGATAGATCGATACATCGATATATAAATCGATAAATAAAACGGTAAATAAATCGGTAAATAAGACGGTGAATAAATCGATAAATAAATCGGTGAATAAATCGGTTAAAAAATCGGTAAATAAATCGGTTTAAAAAATCGGTAAATAAATCGATTTAAAATCGATAAATAACACGGTGAATAAATCGATAAATAAATCGGTTTAAAAAATCGATAAATAAATCGGTTTAAAAAATCGGTAAATACATCGATTTAAAATCGATCAATAAATCGATTGAAGATCGACAAATAAATCGATTGAAGATCGACAAATAAATCGATTGAAGATCGACAAATAAATCGATTGAAGATCGACAAATAAATCGATTGAAGATCGACAAATAAATCGATCGAAGATCGACAAATAAACCGATCGAAGATCGATAGATAAATCGGGGGAGAGCGAGTGTGAGCAGTTTTCGGGACCAAAGACGCACTCTGGGTGGAAAAAAAACAAATAATAATAATAATTTTTTTTTGCGCGCAAGGATTAAATTTTTTTTAAATGGAAGGGTGTAAGTTGGCGGGTAATCTTCTTCGCGTGACTGTGCTCGTCGTGGTCGCGTGCGTGAGGATCGAGGAGGCGAGCCCCATCGTTTCGGACACCGGAGCTATGGTGAGTCGAGAATTATTATTATTATCATTTTTAATTTTTATTTTTTTGATAGATTTTTATGGTTTAGAAAAAATATGAAATATTAATCGTGATTTATACGCGTTGTGTGAAACTTTGAGAGAGCGCGGTTTGGGGCGAAATAAAAATTGGAACGTAGGAGAGTAAATAAAGGTGATAGCAGAATAAACATCGCGAAATGTAGACTCGGTGCACCTTTTAAATCGGAACGGAGATGCGCGCATGCGCGCGAGATAACAAACAATCGTCTTTTATACAAGGCGGAAGCGCGCTACGAGCAGGAAGCAATTCAGTAACTTTTTTAATGACATTAAAACGTTTCAATGGAATTGTTACAATTTGTTAAATTGTGGGAAAATATATTAATAAATTTTGATAAAATATGTTAATGAATTTTGATAAAATATGTTAATGAATTTTGATAAAATACGTTAATAAATTTTGATAAAATACGTTTGTAAATTTTGATAAAATATGTTGATAAATTTTGATGAAATATGTTAATAAATTTTGATAAAATATGTTAATAAATTTTGATAAAATATGTTGATAAATTTTGATGAAATATGTTAATAAATTTTGATAAAATATGTTAATAAATTTTGATAAAATGTATTAATAAATTTTGATAAAATGTATTAATAAATTTTGATAAAATGTATTAATAAATTTTGACAAAATACTATTAATAAATTTTGACAAAATACTATTAATAAATTTTGACAAAATACTATTAACAAATTTTGACAAAATACTATTAACAAATTTTGACAAAATACTATTAACAAATTTTGACAAAATACTATTAACAAATTTTGACAAAATACTATTAACAAATTTTGACAAAATACTATTAATAAATTTTGACAAATTCCTATTAAAAAATTTTTTTTGAACTGCATTAATAAATTTCCCCGAAATGTATTCATTTTCGGATGGATATTTTTCAATGGAATTCAATGTCCCGATTCGAAGTCATTGAATAAAAAAAGATCGTAAAAATCTGATACCGAGATAGTTACAAGATGTTGCGATCTGAGACCACACAGAGTTTACCCGCTCGTAATCGGAGCGGAGTGCGCGTACGAGCGAAAGATAACAATTGTCTTGCGCACAGGCGGAACTGTGCCGCGTCGAATCGGTGGGACTCGGAGAATTCGGGGCCGCGTCGGGGATCAACAAATTGCTCAAGTGGCAAATACTGAAGATAAAGGCATATTTTTTTTTTTTTCGAGATAAAGTCACGAGAGATTCGAATCTCTCGTTCGTCTTGCCGACGGAATTTCACATCTATATGTACTAATTTCCCACTGCGTTAGAAGTGCCATCGCACTATCAAGTGTTGTATAGCGAAGAAAAAAAAAAAAAAAAAACAAGAGCGGGGCAAAATGGACCACTTCTGAAAATGACGCGCATTCCATTAAAAAAAAATTACAATAAAAATCCATTTTGCTCGACTCTCAGCCGTGTCATCATTGATCGAATAATAGCGGAGAAAAACGAGCGCGGGGCAAAATGGACCACTTCTGAAAATGACGCGCATTCCATTCAAAAAAAATTACAATAAAAATCCATTTTGCTCGACTCTCAGCCGTGTCATCATTGATCGAATAATAGCGGAGAAAAACGAGCGCGGGGCAAAATGGACCACTTCTGAAAATGACGCGCAGTCCATTCAAAAAAAATTACAATAAAAATCCATTCTGCTCGACTCTCAGCCGTGTCATCATTGATCGAATAATAACGGAGAAAAAGGAGCGCGGGGCAAAATGGACCACTTGTGACAATTACTCGCAGCCCATTACAGAAAAATAATAGTAAATCTCCATCTTGCCCCACTCCCACCTGTGACATCATTGATACTGAGCAATAGCGGAGAGAAAACAAGGCGGGGCAAAATGGACCACTTCTGAAAATTGCGAGCAGTCCATTAAAAATAATGATAATAAAAATCCATTTTGCCCCACTCTACAGCTATGTCGTCACAATTATAGAAAAATAACTGAGACAGAAACGAGCGGGGCAAAATGGACCACTCGAACTAATTGCTCGCATTATATTCAACAAAAAAATAGTAAAAATCCATTTTGCCCCACTCGCGGCTCTATCACGAAATGGACCATATTTGCCAATCAATTGTCGCCCATGGAAAAAAAGTCTATTTTGCCCCAATGGCGAAACGGACCATTTTTGACAATTACTCGTTGACTATTGAAAAAAGAATCCGTTTTGCCCCGATTGGATTATTTTTGCCAATTACTCGTAGATCATCGAAAAAAAGATCCATTTTGCCCCATTGACGAAAAAGGAACGATTTTTTACAATTACTCGTAGATGATCGAATTAAAAAAGTCCATTTTACCCCAATGGCGAAAAATGGACGATTTTTTCCAATTACTCGTAGAGCATCGAAAAAAAGATCCATTTTGCCCCATTGACGAAAAAGGAACAATTTTTTCCAATTACTCGTAGCTCATCGAATTAAAAAAGTCCATTTTACCCCAATGTCGAAAAATGGACGTTTTTTTTCCAATTACTCGTAAATCAATCGAAAGAGTCCATTTTACCCCACACTCCGTTGCATCATCACAACGATAGTAGAAAATTGTTTATATCGTATCCTAGGTCAACGCCCTTTAAGGACTCCGCGAAATAAACCTGCAAAGTACATATACAAAAAAAACATACCTATATACACATAGTGAAAAAAAAGAAGTTACAAATCGAAGAAAATGATCGAGCTGAAATGCTGAAAAGAAGCAAAAAAAAAAAAGATTTCACACCTCAGGCGTTTACGAGACCGATGACAAAATTATCCATTTTGCCCCAATGGTGGAAAATTGACGATTTTTTCCAATACTCGTAGATCATCGAGTAAAAAAGTCCATTTTACCCCAATGGCGAAAATTGACGATTGTTTCCAATTACTCGTAGGTCATCGAAAAAAGATCCATTTTGCCCCATTGGCGGAAAATTGACGATTTTTTCCAATACTCGTGGATCATCGAAGAAGTCCATTTTACCCCACACTCCGTTGCATCATCACAACGATAGTACAAAATAGTTTATATCGTATCCTAGGTCAGAGCCCTTTAAGGACTCCGCGAAGTAAATCAGCAAAGTACATATACAAAAAAAAACATACCTATATATATATATTTACACATAGTGAAAAAAAGAAGTTACAAATCGAAGAAAATGATCGAGCTGAAATGCTGAAAAGAAGCAAAAAAAAAAAGACAACGATTTCACACCTCAGGCGTTTACGAGACCGATGACGTAAAATACAGGATCGTGACGTCAGAGGGAGCCGCGTTACTCGCGATTTCTCGTCTGATGGACTGCAGGTAGCGACAAAGTTCAGCCTCGCTGGCTCCTCGATGACTCTCCGCTTGGGTAACCTTCGTCCCGCAGCCGCGCGGAGATATGGAGTCGGCTCTACCCGCCGGCTAACGGGGCACGACAGACGAAATAGATCGTTCCCGAGAAAATCGGAACGAAAATTAACTTCGCCTAAACTCTACGAAAAACGAGGTCGTCCCAAAGTCCCTGAACTTTGCTCGTCCCCAAAAAGTCCTCAAAGCGTTAAATTAAAATGAATAAATAAAATCGTCCAATTTCCAATAAAAAATGTTTACAATTAAATTAAAAAAAAAAAAAAACAATAATACAATTTTTTCGCAAATTAATTCTCGGTTCATTAAATGAACGTGTTTGTGGATCTAAATTTTGAAAAAACTCTATAATTTACCTGTTCATAGAATTATCCTCGGTTCATTAAATCGATCAGTTTAAGAATGGAAAAAAAATTTAATTTAATTCTGCATAAATTAATTTTCATTTCTTATATTTCGAATAGCGTAGATGAGCGCCTCGACAAGGCAAATTCCGTCGTGGCCCACTGACCTCTTTACGAATATCTCGCGCGGTACAGGTGGGGCGATTTGGACGTGAAAAAAAAATTCTCGGACGAAAAAAAAAAAAAAAAAATGATGTCGAAAAAAAATTGTTCGTAAGATCGTCGAATAATTCCGCCCACGTGAGAAAATTACTTTCCATGTGCAAGTTGCCGAGAAAGGATTCGTCAGGGATCGATTATTTTGCCAGGAAACAAGCAGCGCCGAGGGGCGAGGGGGGGGAGATCGTCGCATAATCGCGTGACTAATCGCACAATCGTTAAAGAAATGAGGAAACATTGTTTCGAAGAAACTCGAAGGGTCGAGTCCGCGATCGCGAAGAAATTGAACTTTGCTTGAAAAAAAATAAAATAAAAGAAAATAATCGTAATAAGATAAAGCGTTGAGCTGCTCGCAGTAGAAGAGGCGTTTTCGATCAGACGAGCCGTCGTTCGACGAAACCTCGCTTTCTCACTAACTTAATTCTAAAATAAAAAAAAATTGCAGTCACTTTTGAGCAATAAATAAGTAATTTATTTAAAAATAATTAATGACGATCCAAGTAATTTGATAATTTATATATATTTTAATTCTAATTAATCGAGTAAATTTATCATTTTTTTTTTAAATCTACTAAAAAACCATTTGAGCCGCGAATGAAAAAAATGACTCATTCGTCGAATAAATTTTTTTAAAATGCCAAACAGGTGAGAAAAAAAAAAAACACTTAATTTATAAATCAAAAAAACGTTGGTCAGTTTTAAGTAATGAGTCAACAATTTACTTAAAAATAAATTAACAACGATGCAAACAAATTGCCAATCAATTTTTTTTTTTTTATTCCAACTTAATGTATAATTTATTTAAATCCACTAAAAAACGATTCGCGCCCCAAATGAAAAAAACTGCTTTATTCGTCGAACAGATAAAAAATAAATAAATGCCAAAAACAGGTGAAAAAAAAAAAAAAAAAAAAAAAATCCTCGTCAATTCACGAGCTCGAGTCGAAAAATCGGCGACACGTTTTTGAGCATATCGGCCGAGTAAGTCGTCGATGCTACCGGGAACTGGTAAATAATTTATGTATACGCCTCGACGCGGAAATATATAGTCGGGGAAGCCGGAGCGCGATCGTGAATCCCCGGTTGGCCTTCTTCGTCATCGTACGTCGTTTTCATATACGACAGTCCGGACACGAATATGCGACTCGCCGCCATTGGAATATTAACGATCGACGACGATCTATCGTTTCCCTGCGAGTCTTCCCTTCCCCGCCCGAGTCGATGTACCTCGCTAGATACGTTTTTGGCCAGACCGGACACTCGAATCTCTTCGCAGTTCTGTCCGAGGATTTCGAGTGATAAATCGACGACCTTTAACGAGTCGGTAATTATAACTCTGCTTTACCGACGGAGTCTTCCTGAATTAATTCGATCGTCTCGACTCCAATAAAAGGAAAAAAAAAAAAACAATAACAATTGTTGGAGAAAAATTTACCCAATGGCAATGGCAATGGTTTCGAATGTTTTTTAAAATTATCATTCGTGTTGTTCGGTGCCGAAAAATTGTGAATAAACAATTCTAAATTCGATTAACGAAACATGACATTGTTGTTATTGTTGTTGTTATTGCTATTGTTGTTATTGTTGCTATTATTGCCATTGTTGTTTTTGTTGTCATTATTGTCAACCAGAAGAGAACTGTTGTTACAGTTTTCTCTTTTGGTTAGCAACAATAGCAACAATAGCAACAATAGCAACAATAGCAACAATGGCAACAATGGCAACAATGGCAACAATGGCAACAATGGCAACAATGGCAACAATGGCAACAATGGCAACAATGGCAACAATGGCAACAATGGCAACAATGGCAACAATGGCAACAATGGCAACAATGGCAACAATGGCAACAATGGCAACAATGGCAACAATGGCAACAATGGCAACAATGGCAACAATGGCAACAATGGCAACAATGGCAACAATGGCAACAATGGCAACAATGGCAACAATGGCAACAATGGCAACAATGGCAACAATGGCAACAATGGCAACAATGGCAACAATGGCAACAATGGCAACAATGGCAACAATGGCAACAATGGCAACAATGGCAACAATGGCAACAATGGCAACAATGGCAACAATGGCAACAATGGCAACAATGGCAACAATGGCAACAATGGCAACAATGGCAACAATGGCAACAATGGCAACAATGGCAACAATGGCAACAATGGCAACAATGGCAACAATGGCAACAATGGCAACAATGGCAACAATGGCAACAAAAGCAACAAAAGCAACAAAAGCAACAAAAGCAACAAAAGCAACAAAAGCAACAAAAGCAACAATATCAACAATAATAACAAAAGCGACAATGAGGAGAACAATAAAAATAATAACGACAATAAGGAGAACGATAATAATAATGGAGGTTCGACTGTGGAGACCGAGTAAATCGAGCCTGGCAATAAATTCCTATGTAAATCTATGTAAATGGGCGGTTGCATCTTTTTTTCGCAAACAATCTATCGAATCCGAGGCGGAGAGAATGTGTTCTCCGAGCGGCGATAAAATTGCGCGGATTACCGATACGGCGACGATAGAGAGAGAGCGGGAGACGATGTAGCTGGATTGGAAAAAAAAAAAAAATGTGGAAAAAAAAGTAAATTCTCGAAGAAGAAGTCATGGCCAGAGGCCTCGGGCGACGCGAGGAGCGCGATAAGGATAGCGCTCTTCGCGCGCAATTTCCCGCCCGACTCGATCATCCTCGGTGTTCGTAATCTCCGGCAAATACAAAATTATTATCGCGATATCGCGCACTTGCCGGGACGCACGATGATGCATTTTACTTCGTCGCTACGCTTTCGCAAAATCTAGTTCTTTATATATGTCTAAATTTTTATTATCATTTTTATTACGATTTTTTAATAATTGTATAACAATTTTTATTATGATTTTTATAACAATTTTTATTATGATTTTTATAACAATTTTTATTATGATTTTTATAACAATTTTTATTATGATTTTTATAACAATTTTTATTATGATTTTTATAACAATTTTTATTATGATTTTTATAACAATTTTTATTATGATTTTTATTATGATTTTTATTATAATTTTTATTAGAGCTTTTATTATAATGTGTAACAGATGTGTAACAATATTTTGTTGTATATCGCTGTCAGCGCTGAGGCTGAGCGCCGGCTCGCGATCCCGAAGGGTTCCGAGAAGAGCTATTAAAAGACTACACGACCGACGGTCGGGTTCAAAGATCTCTTTGTTCGGAGAAGAAAAAAAAAAAACAATCGACTGCGGCAGCGAAAAAAAAAAAAAATAGTCCATGTTGCTACCTAAAAAAGAGAAAAATAATCAAATGTGCGTATTTACGTATTTACTCGAGCGATGATTAATCCCACGACGTTTGTCGACTTTATGTACATACTTTGCACTACTTCCGGCTGGGCTGAATCATCAGCTTTTTTTTTTCGCTACTGTTAGCTCGGACAGTTGAGTTGTGATTCACCAACTTGCCTCTATTACTATATACACATGTTTTTTTTTTTTTTAGCGGATGAGTCCGCTTTAAATTTTTCGCAATATTCAAAAGTTGCGATAAGTTTATGATATCTGCATATATTTTTCCGGGTGGGATGGAGGGACGGTAAAAATACATTTTTACTGGAAGTGCAAGAGGCACGTGGGCAGCACTCGGAGCCTCCTCGAGACTCTGTCAACGAACCCGTAAAAAAAAAAACTATAAAAATAAAAAGATTTTTAAAAAAATCACGACGAGGCGCCGTCGCCGTCTTCGCAAAAGCATGCGCACAAATGCACACATATATATAGTACATATTTATTCTGTGGTACTAAAAAAAAATCTCTGCGCGCAAATATCGTTCCTTTCACTTCTCTTTTAATTCGCTATCCTGCAAACTGCCCGGAAAGTTCAAAATAAAATTGAAAAAAAAAATTAATAAATAACGATCGATACATTAAAAAATTAATGAAATAAATACATTTTCTCGGCCCTTGAGCGAGCCGTCTTTGATGGCAACCTGATCAAAAAAACTTCACCGCGAAGAAATAAAAAAAAAAAAAACCTGCCCTAGTCGATAGATTGAAAAAAATTAAAATTTAATCATTTCATTCAATTATAATATAAATAAAATAAATAAAATAGAATAATTGAAATTTTAAAAATATTATATTCGATTTTTAAATATTATATATATAATATAATATTTAAATATTATATTATATATTATATATATAATATTTTTTAAATATTATATTTCGATATAATAACGCAGTCGATGCCGAGCAAAAAAATAAGATAAAAATTCATTAATTTAATTCGATGATAAAAAAACAAAAAAAACAAAACAAATGAACAAATGTTTCTCGAGAGGGAGAACGGCGATCGGATGAATGATATTCGGGTTGATAATGGCGCGCGCGTCCGCGGTACTCGACAATAAATAAGTATTTTATAAGTACGGTATAATAACACGGTTGACGCGCGAGTATCGCTGTACGAGGGCTGGCTCGGTCCTCGAATACAAAGGCGAGCGTAGCTCCGCGGCTGTAGCCGATGCGCCCGAGATACCTTTTGTGTATTCAATAAGCGTCTGGAAGAAGATGCGAGGGCGCGCGGAATACCGATGGCGACGGACTCGACAAAGACCTCTTCAAGGTCGAGGTCGTCGAGGCAAAGCTCCGAGCGATTCGTTACACCCGCCCGTCACGGTGCATCGCGAACGCGCGCGCAACTCGAACGATGAAAAAAAAAAAACAAGTGCACATTAAAAAAAAAAAACACCAAAAGACCTAAAATTTTTTTTATTTACATAATTTTTTTTATTTACATAATTTTTTTTATGTACATAATTTTTTTTATTTACATAATTTTTTTTATTTACATAATTTTTTTTATTTACATAATTTTTTTTATTTACATAATTTTTTTTATTTACATAATTTTTTTTATTTACATAATTTTTTTTATTTACATAATTTTTTTTATGTACATAATTTTTTTTATTTACATAATTTTTTTTATTTACAATAATTCATTATTTTCGTGAAAATTCGTCGACTTCGCAAGGGCGGCGGATTAGGAAAAAAAAAAAAAAGGAATTGTTCGTGAAACTTTTGTCGCTCCGCTACGCTTATCGGTATTTTCCTTTTTATCAAAAATCGTGTGGAATGAGAATGCGCCGAGTGCGATAAGGCGGCGCGCCGATTAGCCGGCGATGAGCGAACGTGACGATCGCTGGGTCTTCGAAGGCGTTCACGCGGAGTTGTGTGCACAGGCGGGGAGGGTGAAATTCACGCGAGGCAATTTATTTTGTATTGTTACGTGTAGAGCAGCGCGAGCGTTATCTTCGGGATTCCGTAACTTGCGTCATGTCGATGTCGAATCACCGTAAGTTTCGGTATACGGAGCGTGACTTTTCCATGACCGATGATTCGACGATTGTCTCGCACGTACAATGCGTTTTACAATCGGAGCAAAGAAACACGTGGACTTTAAACGATGTCATTAAAATTACTACGGCGGGTTGTTGTCCCGCGGTCTATGGAAC
This sequence comes from Exephanes ischioxanthus, assembly GCA_958510785.1. Lineage (NCBI taxonomy): Eukaryota > Metazoa > Arthropoda > Insecta > Hymenoptera > Ichneumonidae > Exephanes > Exephanes ischioxanthus. Next base: position 5,161,860 of record OY294026.1, read on the forward strand.
TTGGAAACCGCGAGGATTGGGATTTTCGAAGTTTTATTCGGAAAAACGTCACTTCCGGTTCGAGAATCGCATTTTTAGGTATAAAAATAGAAACACGTCACTTCCGGTTCGAAAAATGATTTTCAAACTGCAAGTGACGTATCTTCGACCAAAAATTAGGTTTTCCAACCGGAAGTGACGTATTTTCGGTCGGAAATAAGATTTCCAAACCGGAAGTAGCTCATTTCCGGTCGAAAGTGAGATTTTCAAACCGGAAGTGAGGGATTTTCGGTCGAAAATGAGATCTTCAAACCGGAAGTGACGTATTTTCGGTCGAAAATGAGATTTTCAAACCGGAAGTGACGTATTTTCGGTCGAAAATGAGATTTTCAAACCGGAAGTGACGTAATTTTTTTTGTCGAAAAATGAGATTTTCAAACCGGAAGTGACATATTTCAGGTCGAAAATGAGATTTTTCAAACCGGAAGTGACATATCCCCGGTCGAAAAATGAGATTTTCGAACCGGAAGTGATATATTCCCGGTCGAAAAATGAGATTTTCAAACCGGAAGTGATGCGTTTCCGTTCGGAAAACGACTTTTCCGGACCGGAAGTTATGTATTTCCGTTTAAAAACCGAAAGTGAAGTATTTCCGATGTGGCTTCACTTCCGGTCGAGAAATCCGATTTTAAAACCAGAAGTGAAGTATTTCCCGTATGGCTTCACTTCCGGTCGAAGAATCAGATTCAAAAACCAGAAGTGAAGTATTTCCGGTATGGCTTCACTTCCGGTCGAAGAATCAGATTCAAAAACCAGAAGTGAAGTATTTCCGGTATGGCTTCACTTCCGGTCGAAAAATCAGATTTAAAAACCAGAAGTGAAGTATCTCCCGTATGGCTTCACTTCCGGTCGAAAAATCCGATTTTCAAACCGGATGTGAAGTATTTTCGGTATGGCTTCACTTCCGGTCGAAAAATCCGATTTTCAAACCAGAAGTGAAGTATTTTCGGTATGGCTTCACTTCCGGTCGAAAAATCCGACTTTAAAACCGGAAGTGAAGTATTTCCGATATGGCTTCACTTCCGGTCGAAAAATCAGATTTAAAAACCAGAAGTGAAGTGTTTCCGGTATGGTTTCACTTCCGGTCGAAAAATCCGATTTCAAAACCGGAAGTGAAGTATTTCCGATATGGCTTCACTTCCGGTCGAAAAATCAGATTCAAAAACCGGAAGTGAAGTATTTCCGGTATGGCTTCACTTCCGGTCGAAAAATCAGATTCAAAAACCAGAAGTGAAGTATTTCCGGTATGGCTTCACTTCCGGTCGAAAAATCCGTCTTTAAAACCAGAAGTGAAGTATCTCCTGTATGGCTTCACTTCCGGTCGAAAAATACGATTTTCAAACCGGATGTGAAGTATTTCCGGTATGGCTTCACTTCCGGTCGAAAAATCCGTCTTTAAAACCAGAAGTGAAGTATTTCCCGTATGGCTTCACTTCCGGTCGAAAAATCCGATTTTTCAAACCGGATGTGACCTATTTCCAGTGTGACGTCACTTCCGGTCGAAAAATCCGTTTTTAAAACCAGAAGTGAAGTATCTCCCGTATGGCTTAACTTCCGGTCGAAAAATCCGATTTTTCAAACCGGATGTCACCTATTTCCAGTGTGACGTCACTTCCGGTCGAAAAATGAGATTCTCAAACGGGAAGCGACGTACTTCCGGTCGAAAGAGATTTTCCACGCACGGTAGTGCGCAGCGCCCTTGCGCATCGCACTGTCGTCCACGACTCATCGACACCCACGGAATAGTACAGGAGCAGTAAATCGGGGCCATCGGTCACGACTTATCAGCGCCCGAGGGCCAAGACGGACCGCTCGCGTTTCTCTCTGTCACGTCCGTTCTCGGGAACGCCGCAAATCTGCGCGACTCTCTCGGTTTAATTGAACACGATTATAATCGATCATTCGCTCCGCGTGACGCGACGATCGAGTGACGGAAGTCGGTGGGATTCCGTCGATCGATCGATGTAACGCACACATCGACGGAAATAAAATTGTGTCCGCTCGACGACGGGTTTTCTGGTCGCGCGACGCGCGGCGGGGCTCGGGAGAATTGCCAGTCTGTGCCGAGGCTCGAATTCCGGGAAGCCGGATCGGCTCGGCCCCTCGCTGAATCAGAGACAAGAGCAGCCTCCGCGCCGGCACTCCTTCGATACGTTCCCCACGCTCGCTACGACGCTCGGCTCGAAGGCCCGCTCTCCGACATCAATGAAACGCCCACTCGCCAAAATCGATTTATGAATGAACCGAAAGCATTTACCCTCGAGGCAGAAAAAGAATTCAATCATTTTTTTATTTTTTATTTTTAGTACGCAAGTTTTTTTTTCTTTTTTTTTTTTTTTTTTTTTGCGCGATTGATGCACCGAGCGCAGCACAAGGCCGACACTGTTCGGACGCCAGGTCACTCCTCCCTATAGTTCGGTTGATGCCCTGCGCGCAGGCGCACTGGCGGGCAGCAAAACACTCCTCCGAACGTTCGGCGAATTATAGATTTTATTTTGTTTTATTTTATTTTATCAGTGAGAGCGCATTTGTTGACAGTGTCGTGTAGTTTGGACAATATCAGGTACATCTCTCTGTGTAGGTACAGCGTTCACATAGACATTGCCAATTGGCCGTCGATCGCAGTCCTTCAGCCATATTTTATTTTATTTTGTTTTGTTTTATTTTATTTTATTTTATTTTATTTTATTTTATTTTATTTTATTTTATTTTATTTTATTTTATTTTATTTTATTTTATTTTATTTTATTTTATTTTGTTTTATTTTATTTTATTTTATTTTATTTTATTTTATTTTATTTTATTTTATTTTATTTTATTTTATTTTGTTTTATTCTATTTTATTTTATTTTTTTACGGGACATGCCCTTTTACATAAGAAATTCAGATAACAGTGTATAAATGAAATTAGATTGGAATTAACAATTTCGTGGTTTTTCTACAGTTTGTTCAATAGTCTTCACGAGTAATATGATTTTTAACGTATTATTGCGCGTATGTCACTCGTAGCGGAGCACGAGTGTTTTATTTTATTTTATTTTATTTTATTTTATTTTATTTTATTTTATTTTATTCTATTTTATTTTTATTTTATTTTATTTTATTTTATTTTATTTTATTTTATTTTATTTTATTTTATTTTATTCTATTTTATTTTATTTTATTTTATTTTATTTTATTTTATTTTATTCTATTTTATTTTATTTCGTTTTGTTTTGTTTTGTTTTGTTGGACGCGGAATGATTAGTTTTATGAATTTGGCCGAGGATAAGAAATGTGTGTAATATCCGGTATTTAACCCGGTGTGATATCTTTTAAACGAGCGGCGTGGCCGGGGCACCTTGAATGGCCTGGAGTTATACATCGATGACTCTTCCGTTGCCGACTCGGCTGCCAAAGGCTCCCAAGGACTCCGCGATATGGAGCATTACATTAAATCACCGACCCGTCGAATCGGTACTATGGGATTTTTTTTTATTTTTGCCTCTCGACGATAGTGTTCGATTACAGGGAACGTGAAAACTGGTTATCGGAAACGCAAATTCTAAGACATTTTTTTTATCTATCGTCTATCGACGATATCGCCGGAAATGTCCATTAGCCGGATAAGATTTTTTAGCCCTACTCAAGATGCGCCATTTTGTATTATTGATCGCATTTTTCCTCTTACTAAAAGCTTATTTTCCCTAGGAAATATATATATATATATATATATATGGAGCATTACATTAAATCACCGACCCGTCGAATCGGTACTATGGGAATTTTTTTTATTTTTGCCTCTCGACGATAGTGTTCGATTACAGGGAACGTGAAAACTGGTTATCGGATACGCAAATTCTAAGACATTTTTTTTATCTATCGTCTATCGACGATATCGCCGGAAATGTCCATTAGCCGGATAAGATTTTTTAGCCCTACTCAAGATGCGCCATTTTTTATTATTGATCGCATTTTTCCTCTTACTAAAAGCTTATTTTCCCTAGGAAATATATATATATATATATGCAAGCGATGCACAAGTTGTAATGATGAACATTTTTAAAATTTATTTTCCAGAGATACCTCTCGCAGTTCGGTTACCTACCGCCGGTAAATCCAGCGAGCGGTGGGATAATCTCGGAGGAGACGATGTACAAGGCGATCTCGGAATTCCAGTCGTTCGCGGGCCTCAATGTCACAGGTGAGGAGCAGCAGAAATCTTACTTGTGTGCGTCGTTGGGCGAGTCGTCTCGTCCATAACCTCAAAGGCGTCCGCGCCGTACAAGACTCTCTCTCTCTCTCTGTAGTCTTATTTATCTCCCGTGGAATCGACTCTCACGCGTTTTGCCCTGCGGCACGCGTGTCGACGGGCTCGCCGATGTGAGGGTAATTGTCGTTGGTACGAGCGACGCGTCTCGGCGTTTAGCGCCCGGTTTGTGCGCCGAGTGAATCATCCGTTAATTCACCGGATGCATTCATCCGAGGCGCGGAGTGTTCTCTCTGTGCTCCGGAGATTCTCCGCCCAAGGACTCGAGCGCGGGATAATGGAATTTTTCCTCACCTCCGTCACGGAAACTCGAAGGAAAAGGAAAAGTGAAAATAGCGATGTCGCTGTTTTATCGACTTGATGGGCGTTTAACAGTCGGTCTGAGGTTCGGATTTTAAGACGCTAAGTTTGGACTTGAGGTCGCTCTTGAGATCGAACTTAAGATCGAAGAATTGGCCAGGACTTCATTGCGTGCTTAAGTTGATCTTCAAGTTCGGACCTAAGTTTGATCTCAAGTTCGGACCTAAGTTTGATTTCAAGTTCGGACCTAAGTTTGATCTCAAGTTCGGACCTAAGTTTGATTTCAAGTTCGGACCTAAGTTTGATCTTAAGTTCGGACTTAAGTTGATCTTCAAGTTCGGACCTAAGTTTGATCTTCAAGTTCGGACCTAAGTTTGATCTTAAGTTCGGACTTAAGTTGATCTTCAAGTTCGGACCTAAGTTTGATCTTCAAGTTCGGACCTAAGTTTGATTTCAAGTTCGGACCTTAGTTTGATCGTAATTTCGGACCTAATTTTGATCGCAAGTTCGGACCTAAGTTTGATCTTCAAGTTCGGACCTAAGTTTGATCTAAAGTTCGGGCTTGACTTTGATCTTAAGTTTAACTTACGGTCGCTAAGTCTGAACTTCAATTTGATCTTAAGTTTGAGGTCAAGTTTAAACTTAAGATCAAACTCAAGTTCAAACTTAAGATCGAACTAAAGATCGAACTAAAGATCGAACTAAAGATCGAACTAAAGATCGAACTAAAGATCGAACTAAAGATCTAACTAAAGATCGAACTAAAGATCGAACTAAAGATCGAACTAAATATCGAACTAAATATCGAACTGAATATCGAACTAAACATCGAACTAAATATCGAACTAAATATCGAACTAAAGATCGAACTAAAGATCGAACTAAAGATCGAACTAAAGATCGAACTAAAGATCGAACTAAAGATCGAACTAAAGATCGAACTAAAGATCGAACTGAAGATCGAACTGAAGATCGAACTAAAGATCGAACTAAAGATCGAACTAAAGATCGAACTAAAGATCGAACTAAAGATCGAACTAAAGATCGAACTAAAGATCGAACTAAAGATCGAACTAAAGATCGAACTAAAGATCGAACTAAAGATCGAACTCAAGATCGACCTTACGATCAAACTTACGATCGAACTTACGATCGAACTCACGATCGAACTCACATTAGACCTTAAGTTCAAATCAAGATCAAATCGATCTTAAGACTCTTTCGACAATGCAAGACAATGGCATTTTTCCTCACCTCCGTCGCGGAAACTTAATAAGGACGTGAAAATAGCGATTTCAATATTTTACCGACTTTTAACGTAAATAAATAAAGTTCGTTATTATCCCTATTTTTTTTTGTACCTCGTACGTAATTTCTAATCGCGGCATCGTGCGGGATTCCATAATCGAGGTTAAACGACGCTCGACAAGTGGGCAGGTGCGATTTTATCGACTCCGTAAAGTGTCAGCTCTCCGGCGCAGCTGTGCGATAAAATACTCGAAGTTTGTCCGCCGCAACGTCTCGTGCAAATGTACGGAAAAGAGTCGTCCCTTTGGAGACTCGTCGTTCGAGTTTATACCAATAATAAATAACATATACACATATCTATATCTACCGAGAACAGTTTCGACGGCACCCGATGATTCAGAGAGAGAGTTCGATGAAACGAGGAGGCTCGTTCGAGCTCCCCCGGCGCTTAAATGGTTGACTCACCGGGCGCGCGCGGACCCTGCGAGATGAAGCCGCGTCCGAGCCGACCGCGTAACTGATAGGGACGACTCTTTCGCACGTGTTCGGGTATCGTCACGCGTGAACGTGATGTGTAACCGCTTCCGAGAGTAAGAGAAAGGATCTCGGTTAATCTCCGCACACGTCGTCCGAGTAATCGCGCCGAAAAGGAAAGCAAAAAAAATAATAAAAAAAATAGTGTGCGGCGAAGCGGTAAGATAACCGGGCGACACTAGCGCCAGCGGCGGCGGCGATCGGAAGCTCGAACCGAGTCAGCTGTTCCCTCCGCACACTCACGTCTATTATTTACATATAAAATTTTTTATCGTACCGATAACAAAAAGATTTTTTTAAAGATTTAATATTACAATAATGAAATGATAAACGAGCATGTGGGGGTTTTTTCTCGAGCGCGGTAAAAAACGAATAAAAATAATTAAAAAATACAAAAACCGTAATGGGCCGAAGCGATACAAGAACCAGCCGAGCGACACTAGCGCCAGCGGCCGCCACCCGAAGCTCTTCCCGGGTCAGCTGTTTCCTTCGCACACTCCCGATTATTATTTTATATATAAATTTTCATCATGTGGATAACAAAAAATTTTTTTTTAATGATTAAATATCACGACAAAAATAATAATAATAAAAGACCATGTGGCTTTTTTCTCGAGCGAGCTGAAAAACAAAACAAAACAAAACAAAAAATATAAAAACCGCAATGAGTCGAAGCGATATAAGAAGTAGCCGAGCGACACTAGCGCCAGCGGCTGCACCCGAAGCTCTTCGCGAGTCAGCTGTTTCCTTCGCACACTCCCGTCTACTATTTACATATAACATTTTTGTCATACAGATAACAAAACGATTCTTTTTAAAGATCAAATAACACGACAATAATGAAATGAATAAAAATAAAAAAATAAAAAACCGAGTGTGTGGGTTTTTCCTCGAGGGAGCTGAAAAACGAAATAAAAAAAAATACAAAAACCGTAATGGGCCGAAGCGATACAAGTAGCCGAGCGACACTAGCGCCAGCGGCTGCCACCCGAAGCTCTTCGCGAGTCAGCTGTTTCCTTCGCACACTCCCGTCCATTATTTGCATATAACATTTTTGTCATACAGATAAAAAAACGATTTTTTTTAAAGATCAAATAACACGACAATAATGAAATGACTAAAAATAGATAATTAAAAAAACGAGTGTGTGGGGGTTTTACTCGAGCGAGCTGAAAAACGAAAAATATACAAAAACCGTAATGGGCCGAAGCGATACAAGTAGCCGAGCGACACTAGCGCCAGCGGCCGCCACCCGAAGCTCTTCGCGAGTCAGCTGTTTCCCTCGCACACTCCCGTCCATTATTTGCATATAACATTTTTGTCATACAGATAAAAAAACGATTTTTTTCAAAGATCAAATAACACGACAATAATGAAACGAATAAAAATGAAATAAATAAAAAAACGAGTATGTGGGTTTTTTCTCGAGGGAGCTGAAAAACGAAATAAAAAAAAATACAAAAACCGTAATGGGCCGAAGCGATACAAGTAGCCGAGCGACTCTAGCGCCAGCGGCTGCCACCCGAAGCTCTTCGCGAGTCAGCTCTTTCCTTCGCACACTCCCGTCTACTATTTACATATAACATTTTTGTCATACAGATAACAAAACGATTTTTTTTAAAGATCAAATAACACGACAATAATGAAATAAATAAAAATAAATAAATAAAAAAACGAGTGTGTGGGTTTTTCCTCGAGGGAGCTGAAAAACGAAATAAAAAAAAATACAAAAACCGTAATGGGCCGAAGCGATACAAGAACTAGCCGAGCGACACTAGCGCCAGCGGCTGCCACCCGAAGCTCTTCGCGAGTCAGCTGTTTCCTTCGCACACTCCCGTCCATTATTTGCATATAATATTTTTGTCATACAGATAACAAAACGATCTTTTTTTTTAATCAAATATTACGACAATAATGAAATAAATAAAAAAAAAACGAGTATGTGGGTTTTTCCTTGAGCGAGCTGAAAAACGAAATAAAAAAAAATACAAAAAACCGCAATGGGCCGAAGCGATACAAGAAGTAGCCGAGCGACACTAGCGCCAGCGGCCGCCACCCGAAGCTCTTCGCGAGTCAGCTGTTTCCTTCGCACACTCCCGTCCATTATTTGCATATAACATTTTTGTCATACAGATAAAAAAACGATTTTTTTTAAAGATCAAATAACACGACAATAATGAAATGACTGTTGAGAACCAAGCCTGGCCTTCGCTACTTTGTCAGGAGGTTGGCCCGTGGAGGCGCGAAGGATGAAGGTGGGTGCGCACCGTCGACCGCACATGAGCGGGAGTAAATGAAAGACACCCGTAGCTCGTATAATTGCACAAAATAAGGACTTTATTGGTAGCCACGCGAACCGCGGGAAATGGGAAACCGTACTATTAGAAAATAACGAAAACTAAACTTAAACCGATTACCGTCGCTCGTGTACGTACAAGTCGCGTTTCCGTACTCGAAACCCGACTCGCTGGGACTCGTGCCCCGAAAAGGTGGTCGCTCGTGGACCCGTCGCACTTACGACCGTTACCGTAACTTTATACCGGAGGATCGTACCTCGAAATCGTATACGTGTACGTAGAGTTAGCACGTCTGCCTCGTTAGGCATCCGTTGTCGCACTGTCGAAAATCGTCGAGCGCTCGTGATTCTGCTTCCGCGCGTCGCGGGTCGGGCCGCGCCGTCGGTAACGAAGGAATCGTCGCTAACACTCGGGCATCCTGGTGATCACTCGTCCTCGGGTGGTCCGTTTAATTCGTACTCCCTTAATCGCGTGGGAGCCTTTCGTACGCGCGTCGACCGCCGTGGTTCTGGTACGGCGGCATTCAGCTCGCTTTCGGGCGGGCGAATCTGCTCGGTGGTTCCTGTCGAAATTATCTCGTCGACCCCCGTGGTCTCGCTGGCGTCTGCCGGATCGCGCTCGTCGTCTCCGCTTTCGTTGTCGTCGTCTTCGACTTCCGTTTCGTCGAGTGGGCGGTTGTCTGGTCCCTCGTCGAGGGGAGGCTCCCAGAGCTTCAACTGGTCTGCGTGAGCCGTAGATGCGTATCGACGTCCAGTTTCGGTCTCTGCTAGATCGGTTACGCCGTACGTGTCGCCGCGCAAAATTCTATCAATCGCCAGTGGTCCTCGAAACTTCCGTTGGAGTTTTTGGCTCTCGCCGGTCTGAACCGGCGCCGCCTTCATATAAACGATGTCACCTATGTTAAAGCGTGCGCAGCGTCGTCGCTTATCGTAGCGGTTTTTATATCGGTCTTGCTCTTCTGAGATCCGTTCGTGTACCTCTTGCTGAACTTCCTCGGGGAGTCGATAGGAGGAGCCTTCAGGGGAGTGGAGGCGTCTCATCCCTCCTTCGTCGTGACTTGGAGTGAACCCGAAGAGTGCTCGGAAGGGACTCACACCCGTCGTCTTGCTGGGCGACTCGTTCAGGTCGCGTTGGACTGCTTTCAGACGTACGTCCCAGTCCCGTCCGTCTTCGTGCTGGACGTTCGCTTGGATCGCTGGGAGTAGGGTGCGATTTAATCGTTCGATTTGCCCGTTTGCTTGGGCATGGCGTGGTGAATTGAGCACGTGCTCGATGCCGTGCTTCTTCACGAACGCTGCAAACTTCTTCGACGTGAAGGCCGTTCCGCGGTCCGAGATTATGCGTCGCGGTGCGCCGAAGTCCAAGACGAAGTCTTCGAGCACGCGGACCACACTGTTCACTGCCGTGTCCCGTACGGCCTTTAGTACTACGTATTTTGTGAGATTGTCGATTGCCGCGAATACATATTTGTTTTTTCGTGCACTCGTAACGAAGGGACCTTCGTGGTCAATGTTTATCGTCTCGAAGGGTCGTTGACCCGGCGGGATCGGGTGAAGCATCCCCGCTTGTTTTCCCGTCAACGCTTTTGACATTATACATTGCAGACACGCACGGACGTGTCGCTTAATATACGCGCGCATACCCGGAAAGAAATAATGTGCTCGCATCTTTTGAATCGTCCTGTCCACCCCAGTGTGACTTTGCATATCATGAAATCTCACCGCGAGGCTCTTCCGCAAAGCTCGGGGGATTACGTATTTTAATTCGTCGTCTATTCGTTTATATAATAGCCCGGCTATTAGTTCGTAGCCGCGAATCTCGTTTCTTTCGTGCGCACTTCGGTCGCCAACCCGTTTCCCGAGAATATCGCATTTGCGCCGTAATTCGTCGTCGGTGCACTGATACACGCGCACTTCATCGTCGGGATTCACGATCGTATACACCGTATTCTCACTCGCATCCATCTCACACTCGTCATTCACGTCCTGCGCCGGAGCTCGGCTAAGAGCGTCTACGTGCGCCATTCGTTCGCCCGGACGGTGTTCGATCTCGAAATCATACTCGCTCAACGTCGTGTACCACCGCACAATTTGTGGATTTTTCGTTTTATTCGCGCTCAAATAAACTAAGGCTTGACAGTCGCTGACAACCTTAAACGGTATGTTAATTAAGAGCGTTCGCAACCGTGTTACTGCCCACACGATGGCCAGTAATTCGAGTTTCGACGAATGATAATTTCGTTCGGCTTCATTCGTTCGTCGGCTTATCGCATATACGAGATGCATGCGCCCGTCATCTCCTTCTTGAAAAAGCATCGCGGCTAATCCTAACGCACTCGCGTCAGTGTGGAGCTCTGTTTTTCTTTTCGGATTGTACAGCTGCAGTATGGGACTTTCTCCGAGAGTTTCCTTGAGATCCACGAATGATCTATCTTGGGCTTCGCCCCACGTAAATTCGCAGTTCTTTTTCAACAGTCGTGTTAATGGCTCTGCGCGTTCCGCAAATTTTAGAACGAATCTTCGGAAGAAACTCGTCAGTCCCAGAAAGCGTCGTACTTCATGTACATCTTTAGGTCTCGGAAAATCGATTATTCCTCGCAATTTACTTGGCCCGGGCTCGATGCCGTCCTTTGAAATAACGTACCCCAGATAAGTGATTTTGTCCATCAAGAATTGACACTTCGGTAATTTTAACGTAAGACCCGCTTTTCGGAGGGCTTCTAGGACTTGAATTAACCGATCGCGTAAGTCTGGCCAATCTCTTCCCGGCAGGAGTATATCGTCAAGATAAAACAAAATCACTTTGTTCCGTAGTGGCCCGAGTACACGCTGCATGAGCTTGGAGAAATAGAACGGCGCGTTCATTAGCCCGAAGGTCATCCGCGTGAACTCGCCTGTATCATCCGGCGTAATAAATGCGGTTTTCGCCCGTGCGTTTTTCGATAACGGTACTTGCAAGTACCCGTGCGCTAAATCGAGCGTGATGAATAATTTCGCGTTTCCTACGAGCGCGACGTGATCGTCGATATCTGGCAGCGGAAAATGGGTGCGCTCGGTTTGCCGGTTTAATCGTCTGAAATCAACGACAAGGCGTGACTCGCCGCTCTTTTTACGCACCAATAATACCGGACTCGCGTAAGGCGAATTCGTTTCCGTGACAATTCCGGCGCGCTTCCATTCGCCGACGATATCTCTCATCTCCTCGCGTTCGTTGACACTCGCTCGGTACGGTTTCGAAAACACTGGACGACTATTCGGTACTTCGTCTATGTCCATTTCAATCACATTCGTGCAACCTAGCTCGTCGAGATTGCTCGCAATACAATCGCGATACTCATTTAACACTTGCACTAAATCTTCGATGACTTCTTCCTGTTGATTCTCGCCCACGATGAGATCCTCGCGTTGTATCGTCGTTCTTCGTGGTGATGGGAATTTCGTTGGCAACTCCGTAATGTCGTCGCAGCGTAGTACAGTGCCCTTGCACAGTGTCTGCGCGTGAGCGTCGAAGTTGATGGTCGGTAGTTCGTACTCGTGGTCCCGATCGACGACTCGAACGAGTTGAATCGAGTTCGCTGGCAGCTGTTGCGAGCTCGTCGCGTCCACGTTGATTGTTGCAGCCCTCTTTTGGCCCTCGTTCTGTAGTCGTGATGCTTCGGCGTCAGTAAACGTTAAGTTACCACCAACTTTGTGGTAATCCACGTTCGGTGCATCGGTATACGTGCGACCTACAATGAGAGGAGTCGGCTGACTGTTGTCTGGCACTACCCGTAATTCAACATCCTCGACCGTAACCCCGTCGATAGTCATATGTGCTCGCACGGTACCTGGAGATGTTACTGTAAAGTTTTCCGGTCCGAAACTCCGTAGTTCTGTCGGACGAGGCTCCATTCGGAGTCCCAGCAGGAGAGCGGTCGACACGGTGATAGTGCAGTCGGAACTTCCCTGGTCGACTTGTCCCTGGACGGAATGAGTGTCGAGTCCCACGCTCTTCAGATACTTTGCGAGCGTACTCAGCCCACACGTGAAGATTTGATTCACTGTTGGTGGCGATGCCGTCGCCGTACAGGATCCTTGCGAATGGCCCTTCTGCTTACAATTTCTGCAAAACAAATCGCGCTTGGGCTCCTTGCACTCTCTCGATAAGTGTCCGTACTGGTTGCAGTTGAAGCATTTAAATTCGCCTGCTTCGTTTTTAATCGGCAGGTTGGCACCTGGAGTGCTTGGCGAAGGCACGCTTACGGAGCCTTGCGGCGTAGCACTTTTTGTAGCGGTAGTGGGTTTACCTTTCTCCGTATTAAGCGGCTTACTCACTTTAATTCGCTGGATCCGTTGGTTTTCGAGCTTCTCATACGACAGGATGTCGTGATAGAGTTCTTCGTGTCCTCGATGAACTCTGGCTGCCATTGCATTGCAGCAATCCTTCGACCATAGCCCTACGAGGACCTGCTCCTTCGTGTCGTTGACATCTAGATTCAATTCAACACACAACTTTACCTTCGCGTGGAAGTACGTCTGGGTTGATTCTTCTTTTGCTTGAGCTCGAGCCGCCATCCGTTGCCACTTGGACGCGAGACTTTCGTGTGTTACAAAAGTTCTCACAAAAATCTCTCGAAAGTCCTCCCACGTTTGGAGATTGTACGCGTGCATCCGGTACCAATCACGTGCACCTCCTGTCAACCGCATCCGTGCGGTTTCGAGAGCGATGTTGTCCGGCCATCTATGCAAGGTTCGCATGCTGTCAAGCATGGTTAACCATTCGCGAGCTGATGACGGTCTACCTTCGCCATCGAACGCGTCGATGTTTTTCGACAGGTCGGGCATGACCTGATAGCACAACCCCGGATCGTTTGCTGGAGCGCGGTTTCCCCATTGAGCGCCCGTGAGCAGCCTTTCCATCCACATGTCTCGCCGTCTATTTTCCTCCATCATTAAGCGCATTATGTCGTTGACGTTTGGCTGCGCCTCAGTTGTAGGGGGCGGTGGTGGCTGGTACCATGGCGGCGGGAACTGAAACGCTTGAGTTCCGAACGGCAGAGGTGCCGCCCGGTTCTGAGGGTGGGGTTGATTCGGTATATTACCGACCTGTTGACCGGCTACATTGCCGAATGGTGCTCCCTGCCCTACGTCCAGTAGTTGACCCGCTACGTTACCGGCGGGAGGTAAGTGGCCGCTGTCCAGCCCGCCAGCTTGAGGAGTCGATGTGTTACCGACCGCGCCTTGCGGGGTTAGTACCGGTGGTAACTGAAGAGATCGGCGTGGCTGAAAGTTCGCTCCCTCGGAATTCGAATTACGTAGAAATTGGTTGGAGCGTCGAGGATTTCGCGGAATCGCTCCGGTTGAACCCTGCTGCTGTTGTTGAGTATTTGTTCCACCGTCTCCAAGCGGTGCTACTCCGAGTGTGTTGTTGTTAGAGCCCGTCGGTCGCGTCGGATTATCCCCGACCGCTCCGAATCCCGCGGGCGTTCGAAACAAACTCATGTTGTCGTTTGGAGAATCGTTCATACGCGCACTTCCCGCTCGCGTTCGCACCATGTGCTTACTGTATTGTTCGGTCACCTCTATCTGAGCTAGCTCATGTATACACACACTGATGTTATCGCCGTTCGAGAACAAAGCGAAGTAAACGCGCGAGAAGGCAGCCACGTAAAAAAAAACTACGTTCGTACCGCGCAACGAAAATGTCTATACCGTCCGTCGCGATCAGAGTGCCGTAAGCCACCTTCGAATCCCACTTCTGAAGTGTTGAGAACCAAGCCTGGCCTTCGCTACTTTGTCAGGAGGTTGGCCCGTGGAGGCGCGAAGGATGAAGGTGGGTGCGCACCGTCGACCGCACATGAGCGGGAGTAAATGAAAGACACCCGTAGCTCGTATAATTGCACAAAATAAGGACTTTATTGGTAGCCACGCGAACCGCGGGAAATGGGAAACCGTACTATTAGAAAATAACGAAAACTAAACTTAAACCGATTACCGTCGCTCGTGTACGTACAAGTCGCGTTTCCGTACTCGAAACCCGACTCGCTGGGACTCGTGCCCCGAAAAGGTGGTCGCTCGTGGACCCGTCGCACTTACGACCGTTACCGTAACTTTATACCGGAGGATCGTACCTCGAAATCGTATACGTGTACGTAGAGTTAGCACGTCTGCCTCGTTAGGCATCCGTTGTCGCACTGTCGAAAATCGTCGAGCGCTCGTGATTCTGCTTCCGCGCGTCGCGGGTCGGGCCGCGCCGTCGGTAACGAAGGAATCGTCGCTAACATGACTAAAAATAAATAAATAAAAAAACGAGTGTGTGGGTTTTTCCTCGAGCGAGCTCGGCCTAAAGTGCGGCAGAGGAGCGGCGATAGTTCGTCCTAGAGAGAACTCGTTATCCGACGTCGGCTCCCGCGATCGGTGTCAAGGCGATGGGGGCGCATCCCGACAGCCCCGGCGCTCGTCGATCGGGCATGGATGCGTTCGGAACGCCGTCGGGCTCTCGAGGAGACTCGAGACGGAAGAGGAAGAGAAAACGCGCCGGGGCTCGGTCAGTCCCGACCGGGAATAATCGAGCAATCGTCGGAAATTATGCACGAGCGACGAGGATGTAACGACTTCGCGATTGCCGTACAATTAACTTTTATTACACACCTTTGAGAGAGAGGCTCGGTAATTGAATTATTTAATTGAAGCCTCCAAATGATAAACGACCTTGCTCCCATGGCTCACGAATCGAATCGATTCTGCACAGTCGAGATATAAAAAAAAAAACAACAAAAATTCACCGACGATTTATAAGCAAACAATAATAAAATATAATAAATGGTTGAATTGTAATTATGAAAATGAATGACAAATGCAATTTATGTGAAGAATTTATAAAAATTTGTTCCTTATTAGGATTGCACTGATACTTATATATATATATATATATTTATATACATAAGTGTATATATATATATATATATATATGTAAAAGGGCAGTGCACGTAAATAAATTAAATAAATATGTAAATAATAAATCTCAAAATATAATAAAATAATAATAATAATAATTTCGGAGATATTAAAGGATTGAAGACGGCAAAAACGA
This sequence comes from Exephanes ischioxanthus, assembly GCA_958510785.1. Classification (NCBI taxonomy): domain Eukaryota; kingdom Metazoa; phylum Arthropoda; class Insecta; order Hymenoptera; family Ichneumonidae; genus Exephanes; species Exephanes ischioxanthus. The sequence goes on from OY294026.1 coordinate 5,177,598, forward strand.
TCGCGTATATGTTCACTGAGAAAAAGTTTTTGAAGCCAATATAAAAAAAAATATTGTTGATAAAATCGTTTAAAAATATTAAAGTAATAATCAAAATATTGTTCAATATCTTTATTTTTTATTTTATGATATATTGACGACCAAATATTGTAAAAAAGCGAAAAGTAGTAATAATCGTTATATATATATATATATATATATGTAAAAGGGCAGTGCACGTAAATAAATTAAATCAATATGTAAATAATAAATCTCAGAATATAATAAAGTAATAATAATAATAATTTCGGAGATATTAAAGGATTGAAGACGGCAAAAACGATCGCGTATATGTTCACTGAGAAAAAGTTTTTGAAGCCAATATAAAAAAAAATATTGTTGATAAAATCGTTTAAAAATATTAAAGTAATAATCAAAATATTGTTCAATATCTTTATTTTTTATTTTATGATATATTGACGACCAAATATTGTAAAAAAGCGAAAAGTAGTAATAATTGTTATATATATATATATATATGTAAAAGGGCAGTGCACGTAAATAAATTAAATAAATATGTAAATAATAAATCTCAAAATATAATAAAATAATAATAATAATAATTTCGGAGATATTAAAGGATTGAAGACGGCAAAAACGATCGCGTATATGTTCACTGAGAAAAAGTTTTTGAAGCCAATATAAAAAAAAATATTGATGATAAAATCGTTTAAAAATATTAAAGTAATAATCAAAATATTGTTCAATATCTTTATTTTTTATTTTATGATATATTGACGACCAAATATTGTAAAAAAGCGAAAAGTAGTAATAATCGTTATAATATATATGTGAAAAATTGCGAAATTAACTTAATTTGTTTTTCTTCCTTTTTTTCAGGAAATCTGGACAACGAGACTGCCAATCTGATGTCGCTGCCGAGATGCGGCGTCAAGGACAAAGTGGGGACCAGCTCCGATGGAAGATCGAAGCGGTACGCGCTTCAAGGTACGCACAAAAAAAAAAAAAAAAAAAATTCCGGATAAAAATGGTCCATGGGAAAAAAAGTATATGCGATAATATATTCTAATTATACTTCGAGGTACATGAAATCCCATATCAAATAAAAAAATATATCACTTTTATATATTTATATATTTATATATTTATATATTTATATATTTATATATTTATATATTTATATATTTATATATTTATATATTTATATATTTATATATTCATATATTTATATATTTATATATTTATATATTTATATATTTATATATTTATATATTTATATATTTATATATTTATATATTTATATATTTATATATTTATATATTTATATATTCACATATTTATATATTTATATATTTATATATTTATATATTCACATATTCATATATTCATATATTTACATATTTTTCTCATATATACCGCTTTTCCGTGCGGTCCATCTTGCCCCGCATTGGCCCGCGCAGGGTTGCCCAACGGAGGATCTCCGATGAGACGGAACCGATAATCGAATGAGAGTTTCTCGGTTACGAGACACCGCGCCAGGATCCGACAAATCGCATCGAAGTTTGCCAGCAACTCCGCCACCGCATAACGAATTTTCTTCTCGACACGATTCTTGACCAATTCTCCACGTTTCGAGTATAAAAAAAAAAAAAAAAAAAAAAAAAAAAAAAATTGGTTGGATTGCGAGTAAGTCGAGAGTGACACAACGGATCGGCGAAATCGATCGATTTCGATTCACTCGTCACGATCGGAAAAACACATTCTGCCTTATAGCAATAATAGAAAAAAAAAAAAAAAAAAAAAAAAAAAAAAATACCGATTTCATTCGAATTCACGACAGGCGACGAGAATCGCTCTTCCAGCTAAATCGGCCATGCTGGGTGTTCATATTTTTTTTTTTTTTTTTTTTTTTTTTTTTTTCTCTCTGTACATTTCGCTTCCTGCCTCATTAGCGTTGCGGAACTCGATCGCCAAAGCCAGTCACCCTAACGGGCTGGCTGGACTCGCGATCGACCGCTACGCGCCGTAACAGTTAAAAGCATAAGTGTTTTCAAACATAGATAATTTTAGCGCTTCATGATTGACATTCATAGCGGCGCTTGGCCTTCTCTTAAGGCCAAGCGCCTTCTCTTGCCTATGGGCGGATCGATTGGCAACGCTGCGTTTATCTTTTCGAGCATCCTCAACAATTCGACAAACAGTTTTCGTTACCACCGTCGGTAACGAAATCTGCAATTTAGTTATTTTTTTTTTATCTCGAATTTTCTTCTCGATACGATCCTTGTCCAATTTTCCACATTTCGAGTGTAGAAAAAAAAAAAAATATCGATCAGATTGCGAGTAAGTCGAGTGTAATATATATATGTAAATATATATTACACTCGACTTATATATATATGTATATGGATATGTATATATATATATATGTGAATTGAAATCCACTCTGATATGCTGCTTGGGATTTAGGATTTTTAAAATCCACTTCTATGTGCTCTGAAAACCGAAATCTCGAAAATATAGCGTAGGAGAGTGATTTTTTAATTGAAATCCACTCCGTTATGCTGTACGGGATTTAGGATTTTTTAAATCCACTTCTATGTGCTTCGAAATCCGAAATCTCAAGAATATAGCGTATGGGAGTGATTTTTAATTGAAATCCTCTCTCGTATGCTGTTTGGGATTTAGGATTTTGGAAATCCACTTCTACATTCGCTAAAATCCGAAATCTCGAGAATATAGCGTATGGGAGTGATTTTTTAATTGAAATCCACTCTCGTACGTCGTTTGGGATTTAGGATTTTGGAAATTCACTTCTATGTGCTCTGAAATCCAAAATCTCAAGAATATAGCGTATGGGAGTAATTTTTCAATTGAAATCCACTCTCGTACGTTGTTTGGGATTTAGGATTTTGGAAATTCACTTCTATGTGCTCTGAAATCCAAAATCTCAAGAATATAGCGTATGGGAGTGATTTTTCAATTGAAATCCACTCCGTTATGCTGTACGGGATTTAGGATTTTGGAAATCCACTTCTATGTGCTCTGAAAACCGAAATCTCGAAAATATAGCGTACGAGAGTGATTTTTTAATTGAAATCCACTCCGTTATGCTGTACGGGATTTAGGATTTTGGAAATCCACTTCCATATGCTATAAAAGCTATAATCTGTAGAATATGGTATATGGGAGTGATTTTCAATTGAAATCCACTCTCGTATGCTGTTTGGGATTTAGGATTTTGGAAATCCACTTCTACATTCTCTGAAATCCGAAATCTCGAGAATGTAGCGTATGGGAGTGATTTTTTAATTGAAATCCACTCTCGTACGTCGTTTGGGATTTAGGATTTTTTAAATCCACTTCTATGTGCTTCGAAATCCGAAATCTCAAGAATATAGCGTATGAGAGTGCTTTTTAATTGAAATCCACTCCGTTATGCTACATGGGATTTAGAATTATGGAAATCCACTTCCATATGCTATAAAAACTATAATCTCGAGAATATTGCATATGAGAGTGATTTTGAATTGAAATCCACTCTCGTATGCTGTTTGAGGTTTAGGATTTTTTAAATCCACTTCTATGTGCTTCGAAATCCGAAATCTCAAGAATATAGCGTATGGGAGTGATTTTTAATTGAAATCCACTCCGTTATGCTGTATGGGATTTAGGATTTTGGAAATCCACTTCTACATTCGCTGAAATCCGAAATCTCGAGATCATAGCGTATGGGAGTGATTTTTTAATTGAAATCCACTCTCGTACGTCGTTTGGGATTTAGGATTTTGGAAATTCACTTCTATGTGCTCTGAAATCCAAAATCTCAAGAATATAGCGTATGGGAGTGATTTTTCAATTGAAATCCACTCCGTTATGCTGCTTGGGATTTAGGATTTTTAAAATCCACTTCTATGTGCTTCGAAATCCGAAATCTCAAGAATATAGCGTATGGGAGTGATTTTTTAATTGAAATCCACTCTCGTACGTCGTTTGGGATTTAGGATTTTGGAAATTCACTTCTATGTGCTCTGAAATCCGAAATTTCGAGAATATAGCGTATGGGAGTGATTTTTCAATTGAAATCCACTCCGTTATGCTGTTTGGGATTTAGGATTTTTAAAATCCACTTCTATGTGCTTCGAAATCCGAAATCTCAAGAATATAGCGTATGGGAGTGATTTTTCAATTGAAATCCACTCCGTTATGTTGTACGGGATTTAAGATTTTTGAAATCCACTATAAAAACCATAATCTCAAGAATAAAGCGTATGGGACTGATTTTTTAATTGAAAAATCCACTCCGATATGCTGCATGGAATTAAGGATTTTGGAAATCCACTTCCACATGCAATAAAAACCATAATCCCCAGAATACAGCACACAGGACTGACTTACGATCGAAATCTACTCCGATACGCTGTTTGGGAAACATCCACATACATACATAAAAAAAAAAAAAAAAAAAAACAAAAATCTTTCAACAAAAATGTTTTTCACCAGAACAGAACAAAGTTCCTCGAAAAAAAAGAAAAAAAAAAAAAAAAAAAAAACATTTCCGCATCGCAGTGACAATCCTCGGCGTCGGACACGCCGATCAGTCGATAGAATCATAAATAATCCTTTCGCGATAAAAAAAAAAAAATCGACGAGTAGCCGCGATATTCACACGCCACCACGTGTAGAGCGCTTCGCCGTATTGCGTAATTTCACTTGTCTCGGGCGAAGGCAAAGGGGGGTGGCGGGGGGGGGGGGGGGGAAGGGGGAGGGGCGTTGATAGGGACGGTAAAACGATAATGACCATCGAGTCCGGTGCAGAGCAGACTCGTCGGTATCGTCCGGAAGAGTACGCCAGGTATACGTTGCGTAAAATATCTGTACGGCTCTCGGGCTATGTGGTTCATCCAACGGTGTAACCGCAGCAGCGGAACCGCCGACACGCGATGCAAACGTGTAGTTTTTTTTTTTTTTTTTTTTTTTTTTTTTTTTTTTTTTTTTTAATAATTGGGAAGAGAACGTCGCGACGGAATCCTCGTGAGAGTGACTTGCGTGTCGGCGAGCAATCCTTGCGTATCGTTTCCATCATCGACACTGTTACATGCACCGCCGAAGCGAGTGTCGATTCCCCGTTAACATTTATTAACATACGAATTATTATTGTTATTATTATTGTTATTATTATTGTTATTATTATTGTTATTATTATTGTTATTATTGTTGTTATTATTATTGTTATTATTATTGTTATTATTATTGTTATTATTATTGTTATTATTATTGTTATTATTATTTTATTATTATTTTATTATTATTTTATTATTATTTTATTATTATTTTATTATTATTTTATTATTATTGTTGTTATTACTTTATTAGGCTATCGATCGGGCACTTGCGCTTGGCTAGTTTATTTCGAGTTTAATTTACTTCAATTATCCGATAGAGTGCACGCGTGTATTTAAATTGAAAATTTTTGAATTTTCAAAAGCGACATTTACACAAAAGGCAGAATTTTTTTTGCATGCACAAATTTTTTGCATACGAGCGGCATTTTATTTTTACAACTTTGAGATCAAATATTTCCGAATTGGCTCTTTTGGCAGTCACATTCGTTGTTTTTCTCGACGGACGGTGCCCGCTTATTCTGTAAAAATGATAATTTTTTTTTTTTTACGAGTGTGTACAACCTTCGGGACACGTGTGTCACGCATTGATTGTAAAATCTATTCGCGAAGTACTAAAAAAAAAAAAACTTTTATGAGAAATTCGTGACTGCTTATCTTGGTAACTTTGGCATTGACAACAGTTCGATGATAATTTTACGATTGACTTTCATGAGTGGAATCTTCATATTATTTTCCACAGAAAGGCCGCCGGTTCGTCGAGAATTCGAACATTGTTATTATAAATTATATGTTATTATATTATATATGTATTGTATATAATATATTATTATTTACTAATTTTTTTTTTTTTTTTTTATTGTTGAACAGGTTCGCGTTGGCGCGTAAAAAAACTGACTTACAAGATCAGCAAGTATCCGAAGGAATTGGATAAGGTCGCGGTCGACAAGGACATCGCAAAGGCTTTCGCCGTCTGGTCCGAATACACCGATTTGGCCTTCTCCCCGAAGAAGTCCGGCCAGGTATCGAAATCTTATCTAACGAATTTTGAAGAATTTTGAAGAATTTTGAAGAATTTTGAAGAATTTTGAAGAATTTTGAAGAATTTTGAAGAATTTTGAAGAATTTTGAAGAATTTTGAAGAATTTTGAAGAATTTTGAAGAATTTTGAAGAATTTTGAAGAATTTTGAAGAATTTTGAAGAATTTTGAAGAATTTTGAAGAATTTTGAAGAATTTTGAAGAATTTTGAAGAATTTTGAAGAATTTTGAAGAATTTTGAAGAATTTTGAAGAATTTTGAAGAATTTTGAAGAATTTTGAAGAATTTTGAAGAATTTTGAAGAATTTTGAAGAATTTTGAAGAATTTTGAAGAATTTTGAAGAATTTTGAAGAATTTTTGAAGAATTTTTGAAGAATTTTTGAAGAATTTTTAAGAATTTTTAAGAATTTTTAAGAATTTTTAAGAATTTTTAAGAATTTTCAAGAATTTTTAAGAATTTTTAAGAATTTTTAAGAATTTTTAAGAATTTTTAAGAATTTTTAAGAATATCTAAGAATTTTTAAGAATTTTTAAAAATTCTTAAAAATTCTTAAGAATTTTTAAGAATTTTTAAGAATTTTTAAGAATTTTTAAGAATTTTTAAGAATTTTTAAGAATTTTGAAGAATTTTTAAGAATTTTTAAGAATTTTTAAGAATTTTTAAGAATTTTCAAGAATTTTCAAGAATTTTCAAGAATTTTCAAGAATTTTCAAGAATTTTCAAGAATTTTTAAGAATTTTTAAGAATTTTTAAGAATTTTTAAGAATTTTTAAGAATCTTGAAGAATCTTGAAGAATCTTGAAGAATCTTCAACAATTTACAACAATTTACAACAATTTTCAACGATTTTCAACAATCTAATTTTTAATTTTCTTCTTTGACGCAGGTGCACATAGAGATAAGGTTCGAGAGGGGTGAGCACGGTGACGGCGACCCGTTCGACGGTCCCGGGGGCACCCTGGCCCACGCTTACTTCCCGGTGTACGGCGGCGACGCGCACTTCGACGACTCGGAGCACTGGACGATAGACAGTTACAGGGGAACGAATCTCTTCCAGGTGGCCGCTCACGAGTTCGGTCACTCGCTGGGTCTCAGCCACAGCGACATTAAGTCCGCCCTGATGGCGCCCTTCTACAGGGGCTACGATGCCAATTTCATGCTCGACAGCGACGACATTCAGGGCATCCAGGCCCTCTACGGGCAGAAGACCGTGGGATCCGGAAGCGGAACCAAATCTCACCGAACCACCGTCGCGCCGCCCAGCCAGGAGGACGCGGAACTCTGCACCAACCCCAATATCGACACGATGTTCAACTCGGCCGAGGGACACACTTACGCCTTCAAAGGTCAGAAGAACATCTTTCCGGTGCCGAATGGAAAAGACCGCGTCGGGCAAAAAAAATCTGAAAGTCCTGGAAAAGGAGGGACATTTTTTTAATCAGGCGGGAAAAATTAGCAAGAGTGCAGAAAAAAAAAAAATGAAACTATCGACAAAGAAGCCAAAATCGAGACACTGTTTTATTTATTTATTTATTTATTTATTTATTTATTTAGTTTCCATTGGCTAAATAGTTTGTATACGAGTGCTCTTAAATGGCGATTAATTTTGAGCTTCGTTGATTACTCAACGAGTAATCATTGATTACCCGTTGATTTGATTGATTGATTGATTTATCGGCTTGAATTTCTGTCTGGGAAAAAATTATTACTTTGTCGAGGAATTGTGGGGAATTTTTTTTTTTTCCACTGTTTTTAGTGGTTGGCGTGAAAGATCCATTTTATTTTAGCTGTTCGAAACACTTTGCTTATTTTCGAAGAAATTGTCTATGTTTATTTTTAAAGGCATTTTTGCATATTCGTTTTTTCGAGACATCTTTCGTGTTTATTATTTGAGAAATATTTTATTTTTATTTTTTCCCGAACATTTTATTTAACAAAAGAAACGTTCTCGCGATCGGCAGGTGATCGCTACTGGAAGTTGACGGCGGACGGCATTGCCAGTGGTTATCCGAGGCAGATCAGCAGCTCCTGGAGAGGCTTGCCGGGCAACATAGACGCGGCTTTCACCTACAAGAATGGAAAGACATATTTCTTCAAGGTTCGCACGAATATTTGCATTAAAATTAATTTTACACGATTATTACCAATCAAATCATTTATTTCAAAAATGTATCAATTTTTATTCATCTACTTTACTTATTTTATTTATTTTAATCATTTTATTTATTTTAATCATTTTATTTATTTTAATCATTTTATTTATTTTAATCATTTTATTTATTTTACTTATTTTACTCATTTTACTTATTTTATTTATTTTACTTATTTTACTCATTTTACTTATTTTACTCATTTTACTTATTTTATTTATTTTACTTATTTTACTTATTTTACTTATTTTACTTATTTTACTTATTTTACTTATTTTACTTATTTTACTTATTTTACTTATTTTACTTATTTTACTTATTTTACTTATTTTACTTATTTTACTTATTTTACTTATTTTACTTATTTTACTTATTTTACTTATTTTACTCATTTTACTCATTTTACGTATTTTATTTATTTTACTTATTTTACTTATTTTACTTATATTACTTATTTTACTTATTTTACTTATTTTATTTATTTTACTCATTTTACTCATTTTACGTATTTTATTTATTTTACTTATTTTACTTATTTTACTTATTTTACTTATTTTACTTATTTTACTTATTTTACTTATTTTACTTATTTTACTTATTTTACTTATTTTACTTATTTTACTTATTTTACTTATTTTACTTATTTTACTTATTTTACTTATTTTACTTATTTTACTTATTTTACATATTTTACTTATTTTACTTATTTTACTTATTTTACTCATTTTACTCATTTTACTCATATTACTTATTTTACTCATTTTACTCATTTTACTTACTTTACTTATTTTATTTATTTTATTTATTTTATTTATTTTATTTATTTTATTTATTTTATTTATTTTCAGGGATCGAAGTACTGGAGGTACGTCGGAAGGCGGATGGACGGGGCTTATCCGAAGGAGATAAGCGAGGGTTTCGCCGGAATCCCGGACAACATCGACGCGGCGACGGTCTGGACGGGCAACGGAAAAATTTACTTCTACAAGGGAACGAAGTTTTGGCGATTCGATCCGGCCCAGAGGCCGCCGGTGAAGACCACCTATCCGAAGCTCATATCGAACTGGGAAGGTCTGCCGAACAACCTCGACGCCGCCCTTACGTACCACGGCTACACGTACTTCTTCAAGGGCGGCGCTTACTATCGGTTCAACGACCGGACCTTCTCCGTGAGTTTGCGATTTATTGGCCCAGACAAGCCCTCCGCAAATACACATTTATTCAATTTAATTGGATATTCATTCAATTTAAATGGACATCTATTTAATTCAAATAGACACTTATTTAATTTAATAGACATTTATTCAATTTGAATAGACATTTATTAAATTTGAATAGACATTTATTCAATTCAAATAAATATTTATTTACGCCGCATCGGGCCAATAATTTTTTTAGTATAACTTTTCCATTCTATTTCAATTCGATAATTCGACGGGTTTTTTCCTCGAACTGAAAATTGGACATTTTGAAATTTGGAAATTTTCCTAAATAGGAATTTCTTCTGAATAGACGGATTGAAAAATCTGAAAAAAAAATCACAAAGTCTATTTTCAAGTGATACTAAAATGTGGCCAATTATGGGACCGATATGAGAGGGTCGAAAAAAAAGTGGCTGAGTTGACAGAGAATGCCTCATTTATTCAATTTAAATAGATATTTCTTTTATTCAAATAGATATTTATTTATTCAAATAGATGTTTATTTATTCAAATAGATATTTATTTATTCAAATAGATATTTATTTATTCAAATAGATATTCATTTATTCAAATAGACGTTTATTTATTCAAATAGATATTTATTTATTCAAATAGATATTTATTTTATTTAAACATCTATTTATTCAATTCGAATGGATGTCCATATGATAAAAATAAAAATTTATTTACGGAGCACAGCTCCAACAATTTTATAATTAATTTAATTTTAATTTTGATAAATCGACGGGGTTTTTTTTTCCGAATTAACGAAACGTTTTTTTTTTCCCCCCCCCCCGACGGCGAGCAGGTGGACACGGCGGACCCGAAATTCCCGCGAGCGAGCGGCTACTGGTGGTTCGGCTGCAACTCGGCGACGAAGGGAACCCTAGGTAATTCGCAATGGGACGAACGATATCCCGAGGACAATTCGTTTGTCTACGGTAATCTCGAGGACGGGGGCGATTATCCGCCCGGCAGGGTCAACCTCAGGCCCGACGACGGCGGCAACGGCGACGATAATCACGATCAAGTCGGCGACATCATTTTGGACGCAGGTACAAAACATCGGCCTGAGATCGATAATAAATCGACATCGAGATTAACTCTCAAACGACTAACTCGCCTTACGTTAATATACCTGGCTGGTAAATCCACTACGGGCTTTCGACACGGTAGAAAAAAAAAAAGAAAAAAAAAAATCGTCCATTCCACAAAAAAAAAAAAATTTGCTAATTTTCTATTTTATATTTATTGTGTTTATTATTTATTGTATATTATATATTTGCAAGTCTCAATTTTCTCGATTTCTTCACTCAAGAAATTTTGTTTCGTTAGAGAGACTTTTTTTTTTACCAAAAAAATAAAATAAAACTGGAACGTCTTCGAGACATTTTTATTTCGGAAATCGCCGATTGGGAAATTTTTTGTGGAATTGGCGATTTTTTTTTTTTTTTTTTTTTAATTAATATTCTGCACCCTTCGTAGAATCCTCGATTTCTCTCTCGATACTCTGTTGCCAGCCGCACGTTGAACCGGATTTCAGCGTGGAGGGATTATTAAAAAAAAAATTCAGTCGGGACAAAATTCTCTCGAAAATCGGCTAAAAGAAAAGTTCGTGAAACTTGAAATTTCTTTTTTTAAATACAAATAATTTTGACAAAAAAATAAAATAAATCGATATAAATCGGAAGTAGTCGGGCCAAAATTCTCTCGGAAAATCGCCTAAAAGAAGAGTTTAGGAATCGCGAAATTTTTTTTTCATGCTAAAAATTTCAAAAAAGAAAAAATCGATATAAATCGGCAGTAAAATTCTCGCGAAAATCGGCGAACGGAAAAGTTTGTGAAAAGCTTCGATTTTTTTTTGTTTTCAAATACTTAGCACTTTCCGCAGAATCCTCGATTTCTCTCTCGATGCTCGCGTCTCGCAGCCACGCGATGAACCGGATTTCACCGTGGTCGGATTATTAAAAAAAAAAAAAAGGAAAAAAAAAAATCACAATCGGCGATGCAATGTAAATCGGAAGCGGTTGCGCAACGAGTGCTCCGCAAAACGTTACGTGCCCGAGATCTCCGCGTATGGATAAATATTTATTACGTGCGTATTAGCGGGGCGTCACGTGTGGAGAGCGCGGTCGCTTACGTGGCGGCGATTCCGTCTCGTAATGCCGAGCGAATTCACGCTCGGATCGGCAACGTTTTGTCCGGCAGCTTCCGGCTCGTCTCTCGGTCACGATTACCGTTTTCCCCCGAAGGGACAAAAGTATTTGCCTTTCAGCGGCTCGCGGGACGGCACGGGACGGGGAGTCACAATTGAAACGGGGTGCGCGCGAACAATAACGATAGAGCGTCGGAGCAACACGTGTCCGCGCGGTAACGACCCAGTAAACGAACCCAGGGACAAGAGTACTGACCCACCTCGGAAGTTGACGAATTACTTTGATTGAAAAATCTTTACTTTAAAAAATGTTCAATTTTCAAAATGTTCGATCTTCAGAGTGTTCGATTTTCAAAATGTTCGATCTTCCAAGTGTTCGATTTTCAACATTTTCAATCTTCAAAGTGTTCGATCTTCGACATTTCTAATCTTCAACATTTTCGATCTTCAACATTTCTAATCTTCAACATTTTCGATCTTCAACATTTTCAATCTTCAACATTTTCAATCTTCGACATTTTTAATCTTCGACATTTTCAATCTTCGACATTTTCAATCTTCAACATTTTCAATCTTCAACATTTTCAATCTTCAACATTTTCAATCTTCAACATTCTCAATCTTCAACATTCTCAATCTTCAACATTCTCAATCTTCAACATTCTCAATCTTCAACATTCTCAATCTTCAACATTCTCAATCTTCAACATTCTCAATCTTCAACATTCTCAATCTTCAACATTCTCAATCTTCAACATTCTCAATCTTCAACATTCTCAATCTTCAACATTCTCAATCTTCAACATTCTCAATCTTCAACATTTTCGATCTTCAACATTTTCAATCTTTAACATTTTCAATCTTCAACATTTTCAATCTTCGACATTTTTAATCTTCGACATTTTCAATCTTCAACATTTTCAATCTTCAACATTTTCAATCTTCAACATTTTCAATCTTCAACATTCTCAATCTTCAACATTCTCAATCTTCAACATTCTCAATCTTCAACATTCTCAATCTTCAACATTCTCAATCTTCAACATTCTCAATCTTCAACATTCTCAATCTTCAACATTCTCAATCTTCAACATTCTCAATCTTCAACATTTTCAATCTTCAACATTTTCAATCTTCAACATTTTCAAGCTTCAACATTTTTAATCTTCAACATTTTCAATCTTCAACATTTTCAATCTTCAACATTTTCAATCTTCGACATTTTTAATCTTCGACATTTTCAATCTTCAACATTTACAATCTTCGACATTTTCAATTTTCAACATTTTCAATCTTCGACATTTTCAATTTTCAACATTTTCAATCTTCGACATTTCCAATCTTGGACATTTTCAATCTTCAACATTTTCGATCTTCAACATTTTCAATCTTCAACATTTTCAATCTTCAACATTTTCAATCTTCAACATTTTCATTCTTCGACATTTTCAATCTTCGACATTTTTAATCTTCGACATTTTTAATGTTCAACATTATCAACTTTCAACATTATCAATTTTCAACATTATCAATTTTCAACATTATCAATTTTCAACATTATCAACTTTCAACATTTTCAACTTTCAACATTTTCAACTTTCAACATTTTCAACTTTCAACATTTTCAACTTTCAACATTTTCAACTTTCAACATTTTCAACTTTCAACATTTTCAACTTTCAACATTTTCAACTTTCAACATTTTCAACTTTCAACATTTCCAACTTTCAACATTTCCAACTTTCACCATTTTCAACTTTCAACATTTCAAATTTTCAACATTTTCGGTTTTCGACATATTCGATTTTAGTTTATAAAAAATATATTAATTTTTTAAAAATGTAGAAAAAGCAAGCCCGTACGGTTGACATTAGCCAGGTGAATTAATGATACAGCGGATGCGAAGCGATCTGTGATTTATTGCGCTATAAAAGAAAACAGTTGGTACAAAAATAATCGGCGTCCAAAAAAAAAAAAAAAGTCGCCGTCGTCGTCGAGTCCAGTGAAGTTGACCAGAGTAAATATCAGTAGTCTAAGATATTTTTTTTTCCCTCTATCGATCTGTTAATCCTCTCTTACATCGATCGGGTCCGATCGATCGTTTTTCTTTTTGTTTGCATTTTCTTCGATCACGGTTGTGGTTTGACTGTCGGTTAATTTTCTCCTATTTTTTAACGACTCTTCCCTCTTCGTTTGTGTTTGATCTATTTTTCATGTTAGTCACTTTTTTCCCACCTTTTTCTTCTTCTCTTTAACCCTCTAACGTTTGCAACACGCATCGCGAATAATCGAACGACGATTTCTGAATTTTTTTTTTTTTCTTCAATAATTGCGCATGATAATTCGATTTATTTCATTTTTTTTTTTTTTTCACATAATTTGTATGTTACAATTGCGGTGGCGAGCATCACACGAGGACGGTCGAGGGTAACACCGTGAGAAAAAAAAAAAAAAAAAAAAAAAAAAAACTACTAAACTAGTACTTTTTCCACTACTGTCGCTAATGAGGCAAAACACACACACAACACGGACGGTGCATGGTGGAAAAAAAAAAAAAAAAAAAAAAAAAATGATATCTTGGCGGACGATTGCCGAGCGTTGGTTGGAACTTTTCTGTAATTCTGGAGAATGCATAGTTGACTCTTCTCTGCACGCTAACCGGCACGAAAAAAAAAAGAAGAACGCATCCAAAAATTCTTGGTTGGGCTGTTCTTAAAAAAAAAAAAAAAAAAAAATGACTGCGAGACGCACAATGCAAGACTCGATGCACGTTGTATTTTTTTTTTCTCCTGTACTGCACGGATTTTCGCACCTGGCACTTGGTTTGGAAAACGAACGATGATTTTTTTATTCGTTTATTTATTTATCACTATTTTTGTATTTTTTTTTGAATTTTTTTTTTTTTTTTTTAGTTTCTGAGCATGCTGCATTTATCGGATTGCCGTCGACTCCTCACGTCCTCCATCCAAACTCCCAAAGAGAGAAATTAAATTAAAAAAAAAACTAAAAGATTTTTATCGTAAAAATTTTTGGTAAAAAAATATAGTTAAAAAAGAAATATAAAATAAACGATGTTTATCGGAATTTCTCGATGCTCGAACGATTACTCGAATTATAGTCTTCATTATAGAGGAACGGTAAAAAAAAAAAAAAACGAACTTAAAAAATAAAAAAATATCATCGTAAACATTTTTAGTAAAAAAATAAATAAAAATGAAATATTTTTGTTGGGATTTTTCGATGCTCGAACGATTACTCGAATTATAGTCTTTACTCTAGTGGGACGGTAAAAAAAAAAACAAAAAAAAAACAAACTTAAAAAATAAAATGTTATCGTAATAATTTTTTTAGTAAAAAATAAATAAAAAAAAGTCGGGACTTTTCGATGCTCGAACGATAAGTCGAATTATAGTCTTTACTCTAGTGGGACGGTAAAAAAAAAAAAAAAAACTTAAAAAATAAAATGTTATCGTAAACATTTTTTTAGTAAAAAATAAATAAAAAAAAGTCGGGACTTTTCGATGCTCGAACGATAAGTCGAATTATAGTCTTTACTCTAGTGGGACGGTAAAAAAAAAAAAAAAAAAAACTTAAGTAATAAAATGTTATCGTAAACATTTTTTCCGTAAAAAATAAATAAAAAAAAGTTGGAATTTTTCGAAGTTCGAATGATAAGTCGAATTACAGTGTTTACACGTGTCAGTTATCGGTACACGTGTCTCGTATACTGTAATCGTTCCCGGTATTCTCATCTGAAAGATACTAAAAAAAAAAGAAAAAAAAAAAAAAATTGCGCAAATAATTGAGAATTTTGTTGGCGCCTTGCGCGGGAACGCGAATCGGGCATTGAAATTCACTGTGCGCCGTTCGTGAGGCGAGCGTACCGACGGGAAATAATTTTTTACGAGATGCATCTGGAATATTGATTGGGCTCTCTGTTTGCAAATCCATTCGGAATACTATTGACCGTTCGGGGACGTTGAACTTTAAACTCCAATCGCTCGAGACTCTCCCAGAATTTTTTGGAAAAAAAAAATATAAAATCACATATTTTTAATACGTGATTATAATTTATAGACAATTTTTTTTTTTTGCATCTAAACTCCTTTTCACTAAATTTCGGTCCTTGAGATTAAAAATCGATCGAGAGTCTCGTAATAATTTTTTGGTAAAAAAAAAAAAAGTTTATATATTTTTATACGCGATTATTATTTATAAACAATTTTTTTCGGGTCTAAACTACTTTTGTCTAAATTTCGGTCGTTACAGATTTAAAAAGAATTTTTTAAAAATAATAAAAATCGTACCCACTCTTCTTCTCCTCTTACCTTCACTTTCCGTCACGGACACTCGGTGGTTGGTAAGAACTGTTGAAAATTCTGTATGAAAAGTAATCTACGAGATAATCAATTTTTTATTGCGCAAACCGAAGTATAACAAAAAAATTATACTATCCTAATTAATTCGTATTAAATCTATTAGAAAAAAAAAAAAAAAAAAAAAAAAAAAACATTTGGCAAAAGTCATCGATCTGGTGTATTTAAACACGCCCAAAAAGTCCGATTCGATGTACTACGATATTTATTCAACGATAATGAATATTGATTTAAAATTGGTTAAAAATTGATTTAAAATTGATTTAAAATTGATTTAAAATTGATTTAAAATTGATTTAAAATTGATTTAAAATTGATTTAAAATTGATTTAAAATTGATTTAAAATTGATTTAAAATTGATTTAAAATTGATTTAAAATTGATTTAAAATTGATTTAAAATTGATTTAAAATTGATTCAAAATTGATTTAAAATTGATTTAAAATTGATATAAAATCGATTTAAAATTTATTTAAAATTGATTTAAAATCGATTCAAAATTTATTTAAAATTGGTTTAAAATTGATTTAAAATCAATTCAAAATTTATTCTAAAAAAAAACGAAAGCTATATTAACAACATCCAAAAAGTTCGCTCCAAAAAAACCGATCAACGATATTTAATCTCCGCTCTCAAAAAAAAAAAAACTCGGTATTCGCAATAAAAATTCCGTACCCAAATTTTCATACAGAATTTTATTAAAAACGTTACACCGATAATGCAGCATAGCCGATCCACAGTCTCTATCATTGGCAATGGAAGTAACAAAGTAGCACTGAGAATGTTAAATAAAAAAGAAGTCCAAAAACTTTCGCTTGAAAAAAAAAAAAAAAAAAAAAAAAAAAAAAAAATCCGCGAAAAATAAAAGACAGAAATAATAATCTTTACAGAGGAGAACAGCTATCACCTCGGTTCGTACGGCTTCGAGACCCAGTGAGAGCGACCGAGCCGCACAGTGCGCAGCTGCGTAAAATCGCGGACGGGCAGAACGTGAACCGAACAGAGAGAAAAAAAAAAAAAAAAAAAACCAGAACCAAAAAAACCAAACAGACGCAAGAAAAAAAAAAAAAAAAAAAAAAAAACCATCCCGGAGATTTTCTCCGAGTCGTCGAGAGAACGAGCCGGAGGATTCGTCCCGTCGTCCGCCTTCGACCGGAGCCGCCGCTTGCGTGTGTGTGTTTTTTTTTCTCGCGTTCGGAGACAGCCTGAAAAAAAAAAAAGAATCCAAAAAAGCGAGATTCGGAGAGAAAAAAAACGCTGCGACCGACTTCGTGCGATGAAAATTGCCCCGGTCGGTAACTTACCGACCGGGGTAACTCCGACTTACCGACCGTGGTAAAGGCGAATTGTTTTGACTAAAAAAAAAAAAAATATAAAAAAATGTGCAGGTGACACGGACGAACAGCAGCTCGTCACATCGCCCAACCAGGACGCTCCGAGCTCGGGCCAGGCTCGTCCCTTCGTCGCCTCGAGTCGTCGATGTTGGAGCTTCGTCGCGGCGCTCTCTACGCTCGTACTGGCGAGGCTTCTCCGTCCGGCTCCGTAGATAAAACAGAGCGGAGGAGGATCGTCGATTCACACACACATTCTCAAGCGATGCCGTCCATTCGCGGACCAGCTGTTAAAAAAACAACTCGCAAACGAATTTCTAGCTAGGGATGCGGAACTAGCGGTTTTTTTTTATGTTTCGTTAAGTTACCGGATTTTTACCGTATTCTGGGGGTTTTTTTTTTTTTTGTCAACTCTTTATGTTGTAAAAATTGCGCGAGTCTTTGTGGTAAATTTACTGGGAAGAGTGGCAACAATTTTGGAGACAAAATTACCGGTTGAAAAAAAAAAAAAAAATGGTAAAATTCACGTATGTAGTTGTGACTGTCGTGACATTTTTTTGGGAAAATTTACCAGGTTTTGGTGAGATTTTAGATCAATGTGGGGCCATTTTGGTTTTTACTGCAAATGTGGGAATTTTTTAAGCGGACACGTACCGTGTTTTTACGGTAAAAATCGTCCATCTAGATTCGAAATTAACGGTTGAAAAAAAAATGGTAAACTTCACCTATGTAGTTGTGATTATCGTGAAATTTTTTCAAAAATTTACCACCTTTTGGGGATAATTTAAATCCCTTGTCATGCCAATGTGGTAATTTTTGAAGCAGTCACCTACCGTATTTTTACGGTAAAAATGGTCCATTAAGATTCGAAATTACCGGTTGAAAAAAAAAAAAAAAAGGTAAACTTCACCCACACACTCGTGATTATCGTCAAATTTTTCCAAAAATTCACCACCTTTATATGATAATTTAAATGACTCGTAATGCCAATGTGTTAGTTTTTTACGGTAAAAATCCGGTAAATTGACCGGTCACATTTGCCGCTCGCATCTCTATTTCTAGCCGTCATGTTTTTTTTTTCTCGCGTCGTTCCGCGTGTCCCGAGGAGTCGTGGGGAATTTTCTTTACCGACCGAGCTCGGGGATGTTCGAGGGGATGAAAGGAAAAATAATGATAATAAACACCCGGCTGCTGCTCGAT
This sequence comes from Exephanes ischioxanthus, assembly GCA_958510785.1. Classification (NCBI taxonomy): domain Eukaryota; kingdom Metazoa; phylum Arthropoda; class Insecta; order Hymenoptera; family Ichneumonidae; genus Exephanes; species Exephanes ischioxanthus. Next base: position 5,196,174 of record OY294026.1, read on the forward strand.
ATGAGGCGGGCAAGGGGAAGAGACGCGGGCGATCCAGAGAAACCGTTGATCGATCTATCGATCGATATCTCTGTTTACCCGCTAATAAGATCCGATTCAGTATTCTACCAGTTTGCCGTACGAGCCCGGGTCGTCCGTCGACTACGAAATGTTTTTTTTTTTTTTTCCTTCCGGTACGGTGATACATTGGTAAATCGTAAGAGGCGCGAGCTCGAGGGTCGCGCGCATGCGCGGTGGATCCCGAACGCGCGGCGTGCGCGCGGGCCACGGCGCGCATGCGCGGTAGATCTCGGTCGCGCAGCGAGCCACCATTAAAGACGCCTCACGAGATTCCCAGCCAAAAGTGAGATTCAGCGAGAATTCGAACACTTCCTGTCGGTATAAAAATCTGAAAAAAATCAACCGTCTCGAAGGTGCCGAGAACAGCGATTTTGCATAATAATAATGTCAAAGAGTTATTAGCAAAGTGCTGAAAAAAATTCTTCAACTAAAATATCAGTAACACTTTTTTTTCCTGGTTTGGATTAAATTCATTGACTTTATAGAAGTCACTTAAATGTTTTCAGAATTTTCTTACACTTTTGAAACTTTTTTTAAAGCCTTGATTACGGAATCGTTGGCGCAATCGCCCCGATTTTTTACGTGAATTTTTTACGGAAACTTATCCGAAAATCGTCCTTTTACATTGATTTTTCAAATTTTCGAAAAAAAAAAATGTTGATATGTAAAAAAAATTCTGAAAAAATTAATATAAATTCTGAAAAAATGCATATAAATTCTAAAAAAAATTCATATAAATACTAAAAAAAATTCATATAAATTCTAAAAAAAATTCATATAAATTCTAAAAAAAATGCATATAAATTCTAAAAAAAATTCATATAAATTCTAAAAAAAATGCATATAAATTCTAAAAAAAATGCATATAAATTCAAAAAAAAATTCATATAAATTCTAAAAAATATCAAGGAATTCATTTAAAACGAGAAAGCAAAGTTCTCCGATTGTTTTTTACAATCCATTATTTAAACAATTCGCTAATAACTTTTTGAAATTATTAAAATGGAAAACGAAAAGTCTCGACACAATTGATACGTCCGATTTTTTCCAGATTAATAGAAATTACACTTTTGGTTGAAAATTCATGTGCGACGCATCCTTGAAGCACTCGTGCTGAGGCGATGTAAAAAAAAAATGTCTGCCGATGAACCAAATTGATTTAATTTTTGCTCGAAAAGGTTGGAAAAAAAGAAGAAAAAAAAAAAATATCGTCGTCTCGCTCATCGCCCCGACACGAATATTGTTAAGTAGTGTAATAATCAATCGTTGATAGTTTTAATAATCGAAAAAGTTTTTTTGCGACGAAAATCGTACCGGCGGAGGCCGGCAAAGTTCCCGTAATTTTTCTCGACACTGCCGCGCGCCGCCGTTAACCATTGACTTGTCTCGAAGTAATGTCGTTTTTTTTTGTTTAAGTAAAAAAACAACGATCGACGACGTGGAAAAAAAAAAAAAAAATTACGCCGACGAGTCAATTGCATTTTTTTTTTTTTCGTCGTCGCCGTCGCGGCGATCGAACGCACAACGAAACATTGTAGATAGCATTAAAAGTACGACCGTACTATTTTTTTTTTTTTTTTTTTTTTTTAAGCGCGACTTCCGGTTGAAACGCGACTTCGCAGATAATCGACGAGCAAACATTAAAGTCGTTAAAGTATTATTAAGGTGTTACGCTTCGAATGCGAGTGACCAATCAATTTACCCCTGCGCGAATGTTGTTTACAGAATATTTTTGTAATTTATAGATTATATATATATCGATACGATACGAAAAAAAAAATATATATATTATTCTTGTCGGTATCAATCGATCGGTAACCGACGGTCGGATTTTAAGACGTTAGTTTGAACTTGAGATCGAACCTTAGTTCGAACTTGATTTCGTGCTTGTGTTCAATCTCGAACTGCAATCGAATTTGAATTCAGACTTAAGTCCGAACTTGAGATCAGACTCAAGTTCGAACTTAAGTTCGTACTTGAGGTCAAACCTAAGTTCGAACTTGAGATCAAACTTAAGTTCGAACTTGAGGTCGAACTTAAGTTCGAACTTGAGGTCGAACCTAAGTTCGAACTTGAATCAAACTTAAGTTCGAACTTGAGACCAAACTTAAGTTCGAACTTGAGACCAAACTTAAGTTCGAACTTGAGACCAAACTTAAGTTCGAACTTGAGACCAAACTTAAGTTCGAACTTGAGACCAAACTTAAGTTCGAACTTGAGACCAAACTTAAGTTCGAACTTGAGACCAAACTTAACTTCGAACTTAAGATCTGCCTTAATCACGCAATGAAGTTCGGTCCAAAGTTCGATCTCAAGAGCGATCTTAAGTTCAATCGAATGTTTTAAAAATCGACCGTAAAACTGCAATCGACAATGTTTTTTTTTTCCATTGATTTTCGATACTCGGAGCCAAAACTCCAATTTCAAATTAAAATGCGAATAAATTTTTTTTTCTTTACATAAAAATTTTTAAATTAAAAAACTTTCGTTTTTCGGCTGAGCTTATCGAATTCAACGAAACGTGGATTACAGTTTTAGTTACCGACCGAGTTAAACGTCGCCTTAATCTGCCTAATATCTTGAAACAATGTGCAGCTTTCGGTTAAAACTATGACGAGCGTAAGAAAAAAAAAAAAATATATATATATATACAGAAAATTGCTCGAAACGATTGCAAGATGCTCGGCTAAAAAAGTCGTCTTCAGCGCTGAACCGATCGGCGTACAAAGAGGAAGATACACGCAAGCTGCTCGCGAGCATTTTTTTTTTTTATACACACGATTATATTTATCGTCGATATGCATTCGAAATCTATCGGCGAGATGGATTACGATGCAAAAAAAAAAAAAAAAAAAAAAAAAAAAAAAAACAATCCATGAAAAAAATGCAATAAAATTCGCTAGTAATAGTACTTAATTGTTAAGAACGAAGCTAGATCGATAATTTAAGGGGTACGTCTCGAGGGATCGTGTGTACAGTGTCCAGAGGACCGTCGAGCCATGCCGTGCTGTCGAATGTCAGGGTGCCTAAATGATTCATATTGAAACTTGCCACGTGACATGGCGCCAGGAGTCGAGTCACTCACACTGCTGTACCGTGAGGCCGCATTGTATTATATATCTCCCATAGTCTCGTAATTATTACATATCAATAATAAGAATAAATAAATAATGAAAAAAAAAAAAAATGAACATGAATTCGGTGAATCTTCCTTTATTTCATCCCTGTCGTCTTGAAAATCCCACTTATCGAACGGAAAGACGTCACTTCCGGTGTGGTAATTCATTTTTCGAACGGAAAGACGTCACTTCCGGTGTGGTAATTCATTTTTCGAACGGAAATACGGCACTTCCGGTGTAATAAATTCATTTCTCGACCGGAAGTGTCGTCACTTCCGGTTTGAAAATCTCATTTTTCGACTGGAAGTGCTGTCACTTCTGGTATAAAAAATTCATTTCTCGACCGGAAGTGTCGTCACTTCCGGTTTGAAAATCTCACTTTTCGACCGAAAGTGTCGTCACTTGCGGTGTAAAAATTCATGTTTCGACCGGAAGTCTCGTCACTTCCGGTGTAAAAAATTCATTTCTCGACCGGAAGTGTCGTCACTTCCGGTTTGAAAATCTCATTTTTCGACTGGAAGTGTCGTCACTTCTGGTGTAAAAAATTCATTTCTCGACCGGAAGTGTCGTCACTTCCGGTTTGAAAATCTCATTTTTCGACTGTAAGTGTCGTCACTTCCGGTTTGAAAATCTCATTTTTCGACTGTAAGTGTCGTCACTTTCGGTTTGAAAATCTCATTTTTCGACCGGAAGTGTCGTCACTTCCGGTTTGAAAATCTAATTTTTCGACCGGAAGTGTCGTCACTTCCGGTTTGAAAATCTCATTTTTCGACCGGAAGTGTCGTCACTTCCGGTATGAAAATCTCATTTTTCGACTGGAAATGTCGTCCGGAAATACGTCATTTCCGATCGAAAAATGAGACTTCCAAACCAGAAGTGACGTCACATCGAATATTTTTATTTTCCCTTTGGAGCGTATCTCGAATGCATCCAGTGACGGGAACGTGTTAATTAAGAAACACAGAAAATTGAATAAAAGAACGTGCGCGACACGTCTCATCAATAAGATTCGTCACCGAATTTTCTAAACTCGAACAAGATCGGGCCTCAAGCTCGGCCGGTACGTCAGAAGTTTCGTGTATCGGTGCAACAACTTCTTCCAGTAACAAGTCACGTCCTTCATCCTCAATTTCTCCCACACGAAGTCCCTTCCGCGCGTCGCGATCCTCCTCGCCACCTCGTCGTTGTCCCTCGCGAAGCTGATCAAGTGTCTGGAAAAAAAAAAAAAAATTGGTACCATAAAAATAGTAATCTGCGATACAAGTGCGATAAAGCGAACTTTACGTAACTCATGTATGAAAAGTGCTACTTTTCGTGCCTGCAGAGAGTGGCGTAAGTGGCGTTTTACAGCAAATTTTACTTTACGCACGCTTTTGCTTTACAGCCGATTTTACTTTACGCACGCTTCTCGCACTTTCGGCACACTTCTCGCACTTTACGCACGCTTCTTGCACTTTACGCACGTTTCTCGTACTTTACGCACGGTTTTCGCACTGTAGGCACGCTTCTCGTACCTACGCACGCTTCTCGTACTTTACGCACGCTTCTCGTACTTTACGCACGCTTCTCGTACTTTACGCACGCTTCTCGTACTTTACGCACGCCTCTCGTACTTTACGCACGCTTCTCGTACTTTACGCACGCTTCTCGTACTTTACGCACGCTTCTCGTACTTTACAGCAATTCTCCTGAATTCGTTACAGAAATTACTATGCTATACTAGTGCAATATAGCGAACATCATACACAGCCCCTCAAGTGAGTATAAAGTTCGCTTTACCGCACTCGTATCGCAAATTACCATCTCAACCTCTTCATATTCTTCGCCATTCAAAAAAAAAAAAAAAAAAAAAAAAAAATCCTACCCTCGACGACTCACTTGAGTTGCTCCTGGCTCGAATCCCTCGGCACCGGAATGTAATGAATCCAGGGCTTCATCGCCTCGTAATAAAACTCCAGCCACTCGTCGCCAACGTGAAAAATCACCGATCGACAGAGGAACAGGTGTTTGTGCCGGAAGGAAGCCGCGACGCCGCGGTAGTTGAACAAATATTTGTAGCCGCAGTGGTCCTCGAGCGAGACCTCCGGTGCCGGCTCGGCGTGCAGCGTGTCGGCCGCCGATTTCCAGGCCTGGTTCTTCGTGTAGCGCGCGTCCACCAGGTCGGGCTCGCGACGGCTCAGAAGCACCAAATTGTCGCGCTCCGAGCTCGTACGCGAGCCTCGGAAGAACGCTCTGCTCTTCTTGGCCTCCCACGGATTATCCTCGCTGGATCTCTTCAGCGACTCGCGGTGACGATCCCAACGACCCAGGCCCCGCGGATAGAGCGAAATCGCCGGTCCGCCCTCCCAGAAAGACCAGGCCGGGTACAGAATGTCGTGGTACTGCAGCGTCTGCGGAAAATTCATGAGACTTTAATGCCGAGTAAAGAAAACACCGGAAATTGATCCATTAAGTCCAATTTTTTTTTTTTTTTTTTTTTTTTTTTTTTTAAAGATTTTTTCCGCAAGTTTTTTCCGCTTGAGTTTTCCGCGGATATTTATCTGCGGAGAATTTGAGGGTCTTTAACGCCGCGTAAAGAAAACACCGGAAATTGATCCATGAAGTCCAATTTTTCTTTTTATTTTTTCTTTTTAAGATTCTTTCCGCAAGTTTTTTCCGCTTGAGTTTCCCGCGGATATTTATCTGCGGAGAATTTGAGGGTCTTTAATGCCGAGTAAAGAAAACACCGAAAATTGATCCTTAAGTCCAATATCTTTTTTTTCTATTTTTTTTTTTTTTTTTTTTTTTTTAAGATTCATTCAGGAAGTTTTTTCCGCTTGAGTTTTCCGGAGATATTTATTCTGCGGAGAATTTGAGGGTCTTTAATGCCGAGTAAAGAAAACACCGAAAATTGATCCATTAAGTCCAATATTCTTTTTTTTTCTAATTTTATTTTTTTTAAAGATTCTTTTCGCAAGTTTTTTCCGCTTGAGTTTTCCGCAGATATTTATCTGCGGGGAATTCAAGGGTCGTTAATGCCGAGTAAAGAAAACACCGGAAATTGATCCATGAAGTCCAATATTTTTTTTTCTAATTTTATTTTTTTTAAAGATTCTTTCCGCAAGTTTTTACCGCTTGAGTTTTCCGCAGATATTTATCTGCGGAGAATTCGAGGCTCTTTAACGCCGAGTAAAGAAAACACCGAAAATTGATCCATTAAGTCCAATTTTTTTTTTTCTATTTTTTTTTTTTTTTTTAAGATTCTTTCGCAAGTTTTTCCGTTTGAGTTTTCCGCAGATATTTATCTGCGGAGAATTCGAGGGTCTTTAACGCCGCGTAGAGAAAACACCGAAAATTGATCCATTAAGTCGAATATTTTTTTTTCTAATTTTTTTTTTTCTTTTTTAAGATTCTTTCCGCAAGTTTTTACCGCTTGAGTTTTCCGCAGATATTTATCTGCGGAGAATTTGAGGGTCTTTAATGCCGAGTAAAGAAAACACCGAAAATTGATCCATTAAGTCGAATATTTTTTTTTCTAATTTTTTTTTTTTTTTAAGATTCTTTCCGCAAGTTTTTACCGCTTGAGTTTTCCGCAGATATTTATCTGCGGAGAATTCGAGGCTCTTTAACGCCGAGTAAAGAAAACACCGAAAATTGATGCCTGAAGTCCAATATTTTTTTCTTACGATTTTTTTTTAAGCCTTGATTTTTCGCGGATAAATATCCGCGGAAAATCGAAATCGGGAAATAAGACCGCGTAACGAAGATACCGAAATACATAAATCCATGCATGAATCCCTAAAAAAAAATAATAATAATTAATGTACGTGATTATGAAATGAAATGAATGTAATTATGAATTGAAATGGATTAATGAAATTATAATTTTTTTTTTTTTTCACACATACAAACCGGTGCATCAAATTTATCCGAATTCACGCTTCGGGAGCAAAATAATATTTATTTCAGCTAATTTTTTTCGCTACCTTGCTGAACGAGAAAATCGGCTGGGCCTCCCCGAAGTGAACGCTCGATTGGGGATAATCTCGCGTGTTGACGATGAACTCCGTGTCCGACAAATTGGCCAATATTTTTTTAACGAAGTGCTCGATTCCGGCGCATCGCGACGGAAACATGCAGTCCTTTTCTCTGTGCAATTTTCCGTCTATCACCTGGTACAGAGTCCCCCTGTAAACGGAGCGTCATTATTTGTTATTTATTTGTTTATTCATGGCCTCGCTCGCAACGGAAGAGACGATAATAAATAAAGCAAATAAATTAAATGATAAAAACAAATAAAAATTCAATAAATAATATGACAAAATCGAATAAAAATTCAATAAATAATATGACAAAATTGAATAAAAATTGGATAAATAATATGATAAAATCGAATAAAAATTCAATAAATAATATGACAAAATCGAATAAAAATTGGATAAATAATATGAAAAAATTGAATAAAAATTCAATAAATAATATGACAAAATCGAATAAAAATTGGATAAATAATATGACAAAATCGAATAAAAATTGGATAAATAATATGACAAGATCGAATAAAAATTGAATAAATAATATGACAAAATCGAATAAAAATTGGATAAATAATATGACAAAAACGAATAAAAATTGAATAAATAATATGAAAAAATTGAATAAAAATTGGATAAATAATATGAAAAAATTGAATAAAAATTCAATAAATAATATGACAAAATCGAATAAAAATTCAATAAATAATATGACAAAATCGAATAAAAATTTGATAAATAATATGAAAAAATTGAATAAAAATTCAATAAATAATATGACAAAATCGAATAAAAATTGGATAAATAATATGACAAAATCGAATAAAAATTGGATAAATAATATGAGAAAATTGAATAAAAATTCAATAAATAATATGAGAAAATCTTATAAAAATTGGATAAATAATATGAAAAAATTGAATAAAAATTGGATAAATAAAATCATTACGCATACTAGCCTGGATCGTGAATTATCAATAGATCCACGATCGATGCCGTTTATCTCGAACGGTTTCAAGTCTCTCGCGATGACTTGTGCGTAACAGTCGCAATTCCTCTTTCGGCAAGGTACGTAGAGACGTTCCGCCGCGTCGATTTGGCTCAAAAACTCTTTGTACTTCTCGTCAATTTCTGGAATGAAAATTAACCGGCGTTACGTACGTGCAAACGAAAAACATTCTTTTTTTTTTTGTCGAGTTAAACAAATGCAATAAATAAAAAGTTGCTACGTTCGAAAAAAAATTTGGTCATGTCGGCGCCGTTTAAAAAAAATTATAAAAATTAAAAACAAAACTTAAAATAAATAAAACTAGAATATAAAATTTAAAAATTTTCAAACGATTGTAATAAGATAAAAATAAAACTTCACGAAGTTTGAAAAAGAGGGTTTAAGTTTTACGATCTTTATAAAAAAAATTCGCTATAATATTTCAGTACTCGATCGCAAAAAATATGAAATTAAATCAACAAAAAGGCACGTTTTATTATTTTTATCTAATTTAAAAAATAAAAAAAAAAACATTGCAAAGTTTTGAGTAGCGAGGTTACCTTCGAGCTTTTCATCGGAAACTTGGCTATCGCTGCAAGTTTCTTCGGCATTTGTCGAACAGAAGTCCTCCGTGGATTTGGCACTGGACTTGATCATGAGAAATATTAACAAAGCGGCTAAACGCATGTTTGTATTATATATATAGTAATAATTCGTTGAGATTTACGAATGTAAACAAAACTTGTTTTCGAGGCGAGAAGCTGCTCGCCGGCTCGGCCAAAGTCGCAGATCCGTCGGTAAGTTACCGACCGAGCGCGGGGCGACGACCTTGTAGTTTATCAAAAACTTCGCTATAATATTTCAGTACTCGATCGCAAAAAAAAAAAACAATTAAACCAACAAAAAGGCACGTTTTATTATTTTTATCTAATTAAAAAAATTAAAAAAACATTGCAAAGTTTTGAGTAGCGAGGTTACCTTCGAGCCTTTTATCGGAAACTTGGCTATCGCTGCAAGTTCCTTCGGCATTTGTCGAACAGAAGTCCTCCGGGATTTGGCACTGGACTTGATCATGAGAAATATTAACAAAGCGGCTAAACGCATGTTTGTATTATATATATAGTAATAATTCGTTGAGATTTACGAATGTAAACAAAACTTGTTTTCGAGGCGAGAAGCTGCTCGCCGGCTCGGCCAAAGTCGCAGATCCGTCGGTAAGTTACCGACCGAGCGCGGGGCGACGACCTTGTAGTTTATCAAAAACGTCGCTATAATATTTCAGTACTCGATCGCAAAAAAAAAAAAAAATTAAATCAACAAAAAGGCACGTTTTATTATTTTTATCTAATTAAAAAAATTTTAAAAAAACATTGCAAAGTTTTGAGTAGCGAGGTTACCTTTGAGCCTTTTATCGGAAACTTGGCTATCGCTGCAAGTTCCTTCGGCATTTGTCGAACAGAAGTCCTCCGTGGATTTGGCACCGGACTTGATCATGAGAAATATTAACAAAGCGGCTAAACGCATGTTTGTATTATATATATAGTAATAATTCGTTGAGATTTACGAATGTAAACAAAACTTGTTTTCGAGGCGAGAAGCTGCTCGCCGGCTCGGCCAAAGTCGCAGATCCGTCGGTAAGTTACCGACCGAGCGCGGAGCGACGACCTTGTAGTTTATCAAAACCTCGCTATAATATTTCAGTACTCGATCGCAAAAAATATGAAATTAAAGCAACAAAAAGGCACGTTTTATTATTTTTATCTAATTTAAAAAATAAAAAAAAAAAACATTGCAAAGTTTTGAGTAGCGAGGTTACCTTCGAGCTTTTCATCGGAAACTTGGCTATCGCTGCAAGTTCCTTCGGCATTTGTCGAACAGAAGTCCTCCGTGGATTTGGCACCGGACTTGATCATGAGAAATATTAACAAAGCGGCTAAACGCATGTTTGTATTATATATATAGTAATAATTCGTTGAGATTTACGAATGTAAACAAAACTTGTTTTCGAGGCGAGAAGCTGCTCGCCGGCCCGGCCAAAGTCGCAGATCCGTCGGTAAGTTACCGACCGAGCGCGAGACGACGACCTGTAGTTTATCAAAAACGTCGCTATAGTATTTCAGTACTCGATCGCAAAAAAAAAAAAAAATTAAATCAACAAAAAGGCACGTTTTATTATTTTTATCTAATTAAACAATTTTTTAAAAAACATTGCAAAGTTTTGAGTAGCGAGGTTACCTTTGAGCCTTTTATCGGAAACTTGGCTATCGCTGCAAGTTCCTTCGGCATTTGTCGAACAGAAGTCCTCCGTGGATTTGGCACTGGACTTGATCATGAGAAATATTAACAAAGCGGCTAAACGCATGTTTGTATTATATATATAGTTATAATTCGTTGAGATTTACGAATGTAAACAAAACTTGTTTTCGAGGCGAGAAGCTGCTCGCCGGCTCGGCCAAAGTCGCAGATCCGTCGGTAAGTTACCGACCGAGCGCGGTGCGACGACCTTGCAGTCTGAACGAATCGCTGAACGATTTTTTCCCCTTCTTATTTCTTATTTCACTATGAAACTAATCTTTTCACTTATTATTATTTTTGTACTATAAAAATAATTTAGATCATTATTTGGTTTCTATTATGAATATTACGAGTGTGAAGGAAATTTGTTTTTGGCGCTATGAGCTGCTCACCGGTCGGCCGCTGTTGCGGAGCCGTCGGTAAATTACCGACCGAGCGCGGCACGACGATCTTGCAGAGCGAATGAATCGCTGAACGATTTTTTTGACTAATTATTATTATTTTTTGATATTAAAATGATTAAGTTAATCTGATATCACGTGTGTGAACGAAACTTGGGTCTGACGCGATGAGCTGCTCGCTGACTCTGCCATAGTCGCAGAGCCGTCGGTAAGTTACCGACCGAGCGCGAGGCGACGACCTTATAGAGTAAACGAACCGTTGAACGACTTTTTCCCTTATTATTCTCATTTTACTATAAAACTAATGAAGATAATCTGATATTGCGAGTGTAAACACAAGTCGCACTTGGCGCAATAGAAGCTACTCGCCGGTTCGGTCAGTGTCGCAAAGCCGTCGGTAAATTACCGACCGAGCGCGGGACGACGAATGAATCGCTGAACGATTATTCCCTCGTTGTCATTATTATTTTACCGTGAAATTAATTAAGATAATTTGACATTACGAATATAAACAAAACTTGTACTCGGCGCAAGCTACTCGCCGGTTCGGTCAGCGTCGCAGAGCCGTCGGTAAATTACCGACCGAGCGCGGGACGACGAATGAATCGCTGAACGATTATTCCCTTGTTGTCATTATTATTTTACCGTGAAATTAATTAAGATAATTTGACATTACGAATATAAACAAAACTTGTACTCGGCGCAAGCTACTCGCCGGTTCGGTCAGCGTCGTGGAGCCGGTACGCGCGGGGAGTGTCGGTAATTTACCGACAGAGCGCCGTACGACGATCTTGTAAAGGGAAAACGAATAAATCAACGATTTCTTCGCATATGATCATCATTCTTTTAATATTAAAATAATTTATTTTCGTAATACGACAGATTCGTAATACGATTTTCGTAATACGACAGACAATAACATCGCTGACATGGATATAACGCCACACGGAGACCTCGATGATTTCCACAACGAAAAATTTGGCTCGCTCGCGCGTTTCGATCGGGACTCGCGCGTCCCTTCGTCAAGTTCGTAGCCTCGTTCTCCGTCGATAAGAGGCGAAGAGATTTGATTAAAATTGTTTTTTTTTTTTTTTTTTTTTTTTTTTTTTTTTTTTTGCGAGCTTCGATTAGGCAGTTGCCACATAGCGACACAGTTTTCGTCGGCCTTAATTACTATTACAGCGCTCTTCACTTTCACACTTACAGCTTATAAATACGAACTTCTTTTTTTTTTTCATATTTTTTTTTTTTTCTGTACAACCGGGTCAGCGCGAGCTCTTTTTTTCTCCTCCCTTATCGCTCGATCGTAGTCGCGCGTAGAAACGCGAAATATATATTTTTTTCCTTTAACTTTTTTTTTTTTTTTTTTTTTTTTTCTTCGTCGGTGCTAACGTAAATAATTAACTGGAAATACATATATGGCAACACATATAACAAACACATAGACAGCTCGCTGCGCTTGTCCTCAGTCGTTCGACCTGAGAAGTTAATCGACGTTTTTTTTTTTTTTTTTTTTTTTTTTTTTTTTTTTTTTTTTAACCATCTTTCACTCTAGAGATTCGCTTCGCGCGAAATAAGTACCGTTTAGCATCGATTTTTCAATATCCTTTGGCTCGTAAACAGGCTCGCCGATGCGGGTCGCGCACGATCCCGAAACGACGGAATATTATTTCTCACTGGCCATCGGCTCGTCCTATCGATATATATAAAAAAAAAAAAATCTTCGAGATCGTTCGTCGATCGAGTCGCCAATAAATCGATGAAAATAAAGATTTTTGTTATCGGAGCTTCGTAAATTTGAAAGAAAAAACAAATAATCGATAGGAATTCTCAATCGTTCGCCCCTTTCCCTCTCGTCGGTAGATTCTTTTTCGATTTATATGTAATTATAATTGTACACGTTTCCATTGTGAATTCCTAGAAGAACGTGAGTCCTGGGGGGTCACGCGTTTACCCAAGCGTTCGTCGATTCCTCCTCGGTGCTCGTCACCACCGCCGGCTTGTCCTGCAGCGTCCGGTCCAGCAACGCGAGCTGACGCGCTTTTTCCGCCCACATCTCACCGTCGGCGATTACTCTGCAAAAAATATATATATATTAATTTACATTTTTTTTTCTTTTCGCAAATCATATGATATATTTTTAAAGATGTTTCGTATCATGGATCATGGATCATGGATCGTGGATCGTGGATCGTGGATCGTGGATCGTGGATCGTGGATCGTGGATCGTGGATCGTGGATCGTGGATCGTGGATCGTGGATCGTGGATCGTGGATCGTGGATCGTGGATCGTGGATCGTGGATCGTGGATCGTGGATCGTGGATCGTGGATCGTGGATCGTGGATCGTGGATCGTGGATCGTGGATCGTGGATCGTGGATCGTGGATCGTGGATCGTGGATCGTGGATCGTGGATCGTGGATCGTGGATCGTGGATCGTGGATCGTGGATCGTGGATCGTGGATCGTGGATCGTGGATCGTGGATCGTGGATCGTGGATCGTGGATCGTGGATCGTGGATCGTGGATCGTGGATCGTGGATCGTGGATCGTGGATCGTGGATCGTGGATCGTGGATCGTGGATCGTGGATCGTGGATCGTGGATCGTGGATCGTGGATCGTGGATCGTGGATCGTGGATCGTGGATCGTGGATCGTGGATCGTGGATCGTGGATCGTGGATCGTGGATCGTGGATCGTGGATCGTGGATCGTGGATCGTGGATCGTGGATCGTGGATCGTGGATCGTGGATCGTGGATCGTGGATCGTGGATCGTGGATCGTGGATCGTGGATCGTGGATCGTGGATCGTGGATCGTGGATCGTGGATCGTGGATCGTGGATCGTGGATCGTGGATCGTGGATCGTGGATCGTGGATCGTGGATCGTGGATCGTGGATCGTGGATCGTGGATCGTGGATCGTGGATCATGGATCATGGATCATGGATCATGGATCATGGATCATGGATCATGGATCATGGATCATGGATCATGGATCATGGATCATGGATCATGGATCATGGATCATGGATCATGGATCATGGATCATGGATCATGGATCATGGATCATGGATCATGGATCATGTATTTTTAAATTAAATTTTGTTTCGTTATCGTCAACTGTACGAACCGTCTCGTATTGTCGCTCACGACACTGTCCGGTGCACCGTAAACCGGGGGATTGGCGTAGGGATCGTAACCAAGGACCGAAAGCATGGGAGCAATGTCCGGCATGTCCTTAACGACGTCCTCCGGTATGTGACCCGCCCATTTCGTCAATGCCTCGAGATTCACCGGCTTTATTACCTGGTCCGATGATCTTTCCACCCTGTTGAATTATTAGAAATTCAATCTTAATTGATATAAAAATGTAATGAAATTTAATATTTGTTTATAAAAAATAATAATCCAAAAATGAATAATTAGTAGTATAACTGTCTCGTCAAAGATATTCTATGAGTCATCTATGGGTGACACATTTTTTATTATTTTTTTTTTTAGTCAGGCACTGTAAAAAAAAATTTCTCCGATAGCCGATGATCGACGCAATCGCTTACTTGCTGAGCGGCACGCCGCCGGGCTTGTTTATAAATTCCTCGTGATGGAGCACCGACTCGTTCCAAGGGACCTCGAGAAATCGCAGAATCTTTTTCATCCAGTCACGTGGGTGAAGCACCAGCTGCTCGTAGGGCACCATCAGGCATCTATCGAAACCGACCTCTTTGCACTGCTCGTGCATAGTCGATATTGCGTGATTCCACTTTGTCAGGCATTGCCTGTACGACGTCAGATCGAAGCCCGTTATCGTGACCTATGAAAAAATAAAAACAAACAAAAACAAATATCAATTTATCGTTCTATCCCCCTTTAAGATACTAGTTCAGATTCGAAAAAAATTTACACGCTTTCTTTTACTTGGCGTGGAAAAAGATTTATAACAGTACATTTAGAGTGAAATTTAAGGTGAAATTTAGAGTGAAATTTAGAGTGAAATTTAGAGTGAAATTTAGAGTGAAATTTAGAGTGAAATTTAGAGTGAAATTTAGAGTGAAATTTAGAGTGAAATTTAGAGTGAAATTTAGAGTGAAATTTAGAGTAAAATTTGGAGTAAAATTTAGAGTACAATTTAGAGTAAAATTTAGAGTAAAATTAAGAGTAAAATTTGGAGTAAAATTAAGAGTAAAATTGGAGTAAAATTAAGAGTAAAACTGGAGTAAAATTTAGAGTGAAATTTAGAGTGAAATTTAGAGTAAAATTTAGAGTAAAATTTAGAGTAAAATTTAGAGTGAAATTTAGAGTAAAATTTAGAGTGAAATTTAGAGAAAAATTTAGAGAAAAATTTAGAGAAAAATTTAGAGAAAAATTTAGAGAAAAATTTAGAGAAAAATTTAGAGAAAAATTTAGAGAAAAATTTAGAGAAAAATTTAGAGAAAAATTTAGAGAAAAATTTAGAGAAAAATTTAGAGAAAAATTTAGAGAAAAATTTAGAGTCAAATTTAGAGTCAAATTTACAGTCAAATTTACAGTCAAATTTACAGTCAAATTTACAGTCAAATTTAGAGTCAAGTTTAGAGCAAAATTTAGAGTAACATTTAGAGTAAATTTTGAAGTAAAGATTGAAGTAATTTCAATTGAAGTTTGGAGTAAATTTTGGAGTTCAGTTTTTGGAGTAAAATTAACGGTGAAAATGACAGTAAAATTGGCGGTAAAAATGACAGTAAATTTTACGGTAAAATCTATAGTAAATTTCACAGCAAAATAGCTCAGTTTACTGCAGGCTCGTGTCGTTTCTCGGGATTAAAATTGAAAACACAAAAGTCTGTGTAGCGCACCTTTCTCGAGATAATGGAGTGAACGGTCGCCCGACCGTCTCGCACCATGAAAAGGAACTTTGCGTTCGGGAACAGCTCGAGGACGTAAGAACCCATTTTCAACGTCAACGGATCCTTGTTGCACAATCTCGGCGCGGGCTCGCCGTGTCTGGCTATTATTTCGAGACAGAAAGCCGCGATAGCGCTGTCCATCACCTGTTTTTTTTTTTTTTTTTTTTTTTTTTTTTTTTTTTGCAAACAATTTTCATTATTTTTTACGTACGAGATTAAAAAAAAAAAAAATCATGAACACTCGTCGCTCACGTCTTTGGAAATTCCGGCTTCTTCGAGTCTCACAGACTCCCTGTTTGATTTTTGCCAGTGAGTTCGCATCTGAAGGATCCTCGGAATGACCCTCGTTTCTTGGCCGCATCTGCAAAAAAAAAAATAAAAATAAATAATTACATTAAGAAAACAAAAAAAAAAATCGAAAAAACAATTTTGGTTTTTTAACTAAAAAAATTGATTTTTTTTCATTTTTTTTTTTAATAAAAGAGGAACTGTGGATCTGATTATTATCTCCCAGTAAATTATTCGAGAAAGTTTTCTTTGGCCCGAAAGGTCGGAAAAAAACATAATAAGCGACAAACAAGTGTGAAAAAAATGCCAAAAACAGTTTTTATTTTTAACTAAAAAAATAGATTTTTTACCAGTTTTTTTTTTTAACTAAAAAAAATTGATTTTTTACCAGTTTTTATTCTTAACTTGAAAAATTGATTTTTCAGCAGTTTTTTTTTTTTTTCTAATTAAATTAGAACTGCTCATTCGATTCTTTCATTCCACTGAATGATTCGAGAAAGTTTTCTTAGGACGGAAAACTCGGTAAAAAAAAAAGTAATAATTTCGTCTCCAAAATTGCGATTCTTTAGAAAACTTGGAACAATGACCGGTATTTTCCTTTTTTTTAATTATCTTTTTTTTTCTCTGTGGTTTCTTTTATTCGCCTTTGCGTTTTTTTTTTTCGCGGTGTATTTTATTCACGGCGAGCTAGGGCAGGCTGACGGTGAGTCACCGCTATTCTTCGCGTTAATAACTGTGTGTATAATAAGGAGGACTTTGCGGGAGAGCGAAGAGGGAAAGAAGGACCAACGGAGTTTCCTCGTTTCCATTATTTCCTCCACTCACCTCACGTCCGGATGGGCGTCGAGCATGGCTCGCATCAAGGTTGTGCCCGAACGCGGCACACCGCCGATGAATATCAGCGGCATGTTTCGGTCGTAAGGATACGTTTTGTGATCGACGGCGCCGACCACATATTTCTGAAAAATAAATTGGATTAAAATTGGATTAAAATTGCATTGAAATTGGATTAGAATTGGATTAAAATTGGATTAAAATTGGATTAAAATTGGATTAAAATTGGATTAAAATTGGATTAGAATTGGATTAAAATTGGATTAAAATTGGATTAAAATTGGATTAAAATTGGATTAAAATTGGATTAAAATTTGACTAAAATTGAATTAAAATTGGATTAAAATTTGACTAAAATTGGATTAAAATTGGATTAAAATTTGATAAAAATTTGATAAAAATTTGATAAAAATTTGATAAAAATTTGATAAAAATTTGATAAAAATTTGATAAAAATTTGATAAAAATTTGATAAAAATTTGATAAAAATTTGATAAAAATTTGATAAAAATTTGATAAAAATTTGATAAAAATTTGATAAAAATTTGATAAAAATTTGATAAAAATTTGATAAAAATTTGATAAAAATTTGATAAAAATTTGATAAAAATTTGATAAAAATTTAATGATGATTTAATTAAAATTTAATTAAAATTTAATTAAAATTTAATTAAAATTTAATTAAAATTTAATTAAAATTTAATTAAAATTTGATTAAAATTTGATTAAAATTTGATTAAAATTTGATTAAAATTTGATTAAAATTTGATTAAAATTTGATTAAAATTTGATTAAAATTTGATTAAAATTTGATTAAAATTTGATTAAAATTTGATTAAAATTTGATTAAAATTTGATTAAAATTTGATTAAAATTTGATTAAAATTTGATTAAAATTTGATTAAAATTTGATTAAAATTTGATTAAAATTTGATTAAAATTTGATTAAAATTTGATTAAAATTTGATTAAAATTTGATTAAAATTTGATTAAAATTTGATTAAAATTTGATTAAAATTTGATTAAAATTTGATTAAAATTTGATTAAAATTTGATTAAAATTCGATTAAAATTTGATCAAAATTTGATTAAAATTTTATCAAAGCTTGATCAAAATTAGATCGATTTTGATGGACCATGATTGTTCCAAAATTCCATTCCATATGCTATAGATTGGAAATTAGGGTTTTCATACCATACGGAATGGATTTTCAAAATTCTGAAATTCCATTGCGTGTGCCATAATTTCGGCAGAACGGTTTCCATAGCATAGCGGAAGTGACGCATTTCCGGTCGAAAAATTAGATTTTCAAAACAGGAAGTGAATTTTCGCGTAAATCTCCGAAAACTTATATTTCCGGTTTCTAAATTCCATAATCGCTACTATTAAAATAATATTGAATATTAACCATTAAAATAATATTAAATATTCAACATTAAAATAATATTAAATATTCAACATTAAAATAATATTAAATATTCAACATTAAAATAATATTAAATATTCAACATTAAAATAATATTCAATATTCAACATTAAAATAATATTCAATATTCAACATTAAAATAATATTCAATATTCAACATTAAAATAATGCTAAAAATTGCTTGCTAATTTATTCCTCGACCAGTTTCGACCTCCCGGCAGAGGGTTTCCATGTTTCCGGACAAAAAACGAATGCGACTTTTCGCCGAGAGGGTCGCGCGAAAAGTATTTATTACAATTAACACTTTTATTTATTTTTATTTTTTCGCCACTCGAGTGTTCTGCTCGACGCAGGACACGCCGCATTGTGAAGCCAGTCGTTGCGTTCGCGTTCGTCGACGACCGCAGATTCTGCCCCTCGTCCCGCACAGTCCGCGGCCGACTGTCCCGCTATTTTTATTTATTTTTTTTCCCCTCCCATTTCTTTGCTTTTTATTTTATTTTATTTTTTCTCACCGTCGTTTATTTTCCGCTCTCGTTGGCCCCGCGCAATGCTGGAAAAACTGCGCGTGAAACCAGCGATTTATCCTCGCACGTTCGCGAGCGAGCGCGGATAAAAAAAATAAAACAATAATAAAAAAACAAAAAAAAAAACCGACGAGAGAAACGAAGGAGAAAGAAATGAGGCGGAAGTGATAAAGCATGTCATCAAAAAACATTGCAGCGACCAAAATATTATCAGTGCTGATAATTTAATGCACAAAAAAAATCTGCAATATTTCCCACACGTAATTTATTATTCACAATTATTTTATGAGATTTTTTTCACAAAAATATGACCAATATTTTTCATTTTTAAAAAATGTTTATTAAAAAATGAAAAAAAGGAATAGGGGAGTGAAATAAATATACGGAAATTCATCTCAAAGTGAAAAAAACACACACGCGGTGCAGCCGCGTCTCGGTTTTCTGTGGGCTTTTCAAAAGCGAAGAAATTGCGCGATTGCGAATTGAAAAAAGGCGACAGTTCTTCGCGAGCCGATAGGCTGTATGTAATTTTCTCGCATTACTGTAATACGCAGTTAAATTGAATTACCAGTTGGAGTGACCATAGTCACTTTCTACTATAAACTATAATCCCCTGAGGGAAGGTCCATGGTTTATAGTTAGGACAATAATCACAAGTAATAATGACAAATATAATTGTAATTATAGTTTAACCAATGAAATATCATTCAACAGAAACTGTACGTATAGTTCCGTCAGGGAATTATTCCCTGTAGTAGAGATAACTATTATTGAAGTGACGTGAAGTGACGTGAAGTGACGTGAAGTGACGTGAAGTGACGTGAAGTGACGTGAAGTGACGTGAAGTGACGTGAAGTGACGTGAAGTGACGTGAAGTGACGTGAAGTGACGTGAAGTGACGTGAAGTGACGTGAAGTGACGTGAAGTGACGTGAAGTGACGTGAAGTGACGTGAAGTGACGTGAAGTGACGTGAAGTGACGTGAAGTGACGTGAAGTGACGTGAAGTGACGTGAAGTGACGTGAAGTGACGTGAAGTGACGTGAAGTGACGTGAAGTGACGTGAAGTGACGTGAAGTGACGTGAAGTGACGTGAAGTGACGTGAAGTGACGTGAAGTGACGTGAAGTGACGTGAAGTGACGTGAAGTGACGTGAAGTGACGTGAAGTGACGTGAAGTGACGTGAAGTGACGTGAAGTGACGTGAAGTGACGTGAAGTGACGTGAAGTGACGTGAAGTGACGTGAAGTGACGTGAAGTGACGTGAAGTGACGTGAAGTGACGTGAAGTGACGTGAAGTGACGTGAAGTGACGTGAAGTGACGTGAAGTGACGTGAAGTGACGTGAAGTGACGTGAAGTGACGTGAAGTGACGTGAAGTGACGTGAAGTGACGTGAAGTGACGTGAAGTGACGTGAAGTGACGTGAAGTGACGTGAAGTGACGTGGCGGAATTTGTTTTTATCGCTATCGCTGGGGAAGTAACCCTTTGAAAAGAATTGTCTGCCGTTCGCGATTTCGCTGGAGCGGCGTTGCTAACTTCTAAGCCGTCAAATTTTTACCAATTTCCGGCATCATATTAATCGGACGGGTAAAATCTCTCATTCTCTCGCGTGGAATGGTTTTCTCGATAATCCTCCAGAGTTCCCAATTCGTTTTGATAAGAATGCAGGATATCTACGTATATATATATATACATATAAATATATATATATCCCGATGTGGCACAGAAGCGGAAAATCACGTCGCCTGGAAGAATCGGTTGACGAGAAATGGCACGATAGAACGCACCAGAGTTTAGCTTGCTCATACGGGAAAGGGAGAGGGGATTCTGTTCCAATTGATAGAAGTCAAAGCGGATCGATTCACTCGTTCCAATTGCGATGCACCCGTATTCCCAATCAGGCTAAAGCGTCAAGCACGCCGCTCGCGTTATTGCCACCGGAAATAACGCGAAGGCAACAAAGCGTTATCGTTCGTATTGGAAACTATTTTGTTTCCCTATTAATTAACAATGTTAATCGTTTATAGATAAAAAAAAAAATCATTGCAGAAGGGTTTTTCAATCAATTTTAAATTGATTGATTTTTTTTTTCAAATGTCATTTAATATAAGAATATCGTTCATTTCCCTTATTTCGTTCAATAAAAATTCGATAAATCGTCGATGAGCCGTGGTGGAAAAAAAAATATATACGTATATATATAACTCGAAACTTTGCCGAAGAAGCACCTCGCGACATTATCATCATTAATTAGAATTTATATTACATCGATGGTTATTTCTCGCGATAGAGGGGGGGGGGGGGGGGGGGGGGGGCGCACTTGAACGGAAGCTCGACGGTTATAAGTGTTCTCGACGAAGTTTGATCGACGTTGTAATACCCTACGCCCGGAGTTCCTCGCTTCGCTAATTAAGTCCGGCTTATACAAGGGAGTCTTCCAACTTTTGTTAAAAAAAAAAAAAAAAAAATTGTTGCCGGAGACCGGGACGGACTCTACGCTCGTGCGGCCCGCTTAATTGCCTTCGCGAATTTTCGCGCAATCCGGTGTCTCCCCCCACCCCGAAAAAAGATAAAAATAATGTCAAACCGACCAGGAAAGCGGAGCGACAAACTTGTTCGATTTATCGTCGAGGTAATGAGATGTTTATGTATAGGCTGTTTAAAAAATTGATTATTATTATCATTATTGCTTTGTAATAGAGGAAGCACTGTTCGTAAAAAAAAATTCGACATTTTAATGTTGGCTACTTAAAGTAGTTGGAAACGTGGAGAAGTGCTACTTCGTGTCTGCTAACTGTGACGCTGTACGGCCAGCGTGCGTAAAGTGCGAGAAGCGTGTGTATAGTACGAGAAGCGTGTGTATAGTACGAGAAGCGTGCGTAAAGTGCGAGAAGCGTCCGTAAAGTGCGAGAAGCGTGCGTAAAGTGCGAGAAGCGTGCGTAAAGTGCGAGAAGCGTGTAAAAAGTACGTCAAGCGTGCGTAAAGTGCGAGAAGCGTGCGTAAAGTGCGCGAAGTTTGTGTGAAGTACGACAAGCGTGCGTAAAGTACGAGAAGCGTGCGTAAAGTGCGAGAAGCGTGCGTAAAGTGCGAGAAGCGTGCGTAAAGTGCGAGAAGTGTACGTAAAGTGCAAGAAGCATGTGTGAAGTACGACAAACGTGCGTAAAGCACGAGAAGCGTGCGTAAAGTACGAGGAGCGTGCGTAAAGTAAAATTGGCCCCATATGCCCATTCGCGCTGTCATTATTGCATTCACGACTATAAAGCACCACTTACGCCACTTTCGGCAGGCACGAAAAGTGGTACTTTTCATGCACGAGTTACAAAAATTCCTGTGCAGGTTATATTATTATTATTATCATCATCATTGCAAACGAAACGGGACACGTAAAACATGAAGTGGAGAGCGGAATAGTACGGCATTGAAGTATGGCGAAAGAGATCGCGTAATTGTTTGAAATCAATCGCTATACGGTCCCTCGATCGTCCGTCCAATTTACGAGGCCGTTGAAAAGGAAGCGTTCTCGAAGGAATGTGTTCTTACCAGCACGTACGTTTCCGCTTCGTTCCCGCACGGATATCGGGTTACCAAAAACCTAAGGGCGTATTTTCTATTTCAAAGCATACGAGATACGCCCTTCTCGTTTTAGTCACCCGATATACATATATATATACATACATGTATGTATGCTATGGTGAAAAAAGAATATATATATATATATATATATATATATATATATATATTCCATGCAGGACTTTTTATTCTTTTCATTTGTTTTTTTTATCCACCCCCGGAATCTCGAGACTCGGAGTATACTATAGTATATATATATATATATATATATATATATATATATATATATATATATATATATATATATATATATACATATATATATAGTGAAACTATTGAATGGTCTGTGTGTGCGATCGATTGGAATAATATCTTCGCGGAGGTTCTTTATTTTATTTATTTTCCCTGCTTCGCGAGATAAGGGATGGTCGAGAGACGATTCTTCTCGGGGAAACGACTCCATACGTCTAAGTTTTTTTTTTTCTTCCTATTTCTCCACGTCTTATCTGTCTCTGCGGATCGTTCCCAGTGGTACTGCATCGCCGGTGTACTTTCGAATTTATCGTCGAGCGTAGCGTCGGTGTCGTATAAAATATGGAAGACGACGAGTAATCGGGACGAACGGGCGTGCGACCGGTCATTAAATTATTGGCTACGATGTCAGCCGTGACCCACGAGCTCGACGAAATTACTACTGCGTAACTGCTCGTCGTCGTTGTTTCGTATTATTTTTTCCGGTCGGGTCGTTCGAACTTGAGTTTGGATTTCAAGACCAAGCGCCGCATTCGTCATAATTCTCGGTCACTGGCTGCATTCGAGATACATTTGAGATAATAATGAAAAATATTCTATGTAACGTCACTTACGGCTTAAAAATCTCAATTTTCAACCGGAAGTGACGTCATACACGAAAACGTCACTTCCGGTTTGAAAATCTAATTTTTCGTCCGGACACTTCCGACACTGCCGGTCGAAAAAGTGAGTTTCTCAAACTGGAAGACACGTGTTTCTGGTATGACGTCACTTCCGGTCGAAAAAGTGAGTTTTTCAAACCGGAAGACACGTGTTTCTGGTATGACGTCACTTTCGGTCGAAAAATGAGATTTTCAAAAAGGAAGTGACGTATTTCCGGTATTACGTCACTTCCGGTCGAAAAAGTAAGATTTTCCAAATGAAAGCGACGTATTTTTGGTATGACGTCATTTCCGGTCGAAAAATGAGATTTTCAAACCGGAAGTGACGTATTTCTGGTATGACGTCATTTCCGGTCGAAAAATGAGATTTTCAAACCGGAAGTGACGTATTTCTGGTATGACGTCATTTCCGGTCGAAAAATGAGATTTTCAAACCGGAAGTGACGTATTTCTGGTATGACGTCACTTCTGGACGAAAAATGAGATTTTCAAGCCGGTAGTGACGAATTTCTGGTATGACGTCACTTCCGGTCGAAAAATGAGATTTTTCGAACCGGAAGTGACGTATTTCCGGTATGACGTCATTTCCTGTCGAAAAATGAGATTTTCAAACCGGAAGTGACGTATTTCTGGTATGACGTCACTTCCGGACGAAAAATGAGATTTTCAAGCCGGTAGTGACGAATTT
Source organism: Exephanes ischioxanthus (assembly GCA_958510785.1). NCBI lineage: Eukaryota > Metazoa > Arthropoda > Insecta > Hymenoptera > Ichneumonidae > Exephanes > Exephanes ischioxanthus. The sequence goes on from OY294026.1 coordinate 5,220,180, forward strand.
TGGGCCAAAAACTGAGATTTCAAATCCGGAAGTGACTTTTTCTCATATGATTTTCAAGCCGGAAGTGACGCTCATGTTCGGACACGTGTTGGAACTTAAGAAAAATATTGTGATTTGTTTCGTTACCTCTTTGGCGACCATAATTGACGTCGGTCCGTCCTTGCCGCTACCGCAGATGATACCGAGCTGATAGAGTGCGAATAGAAAAACCAGAGCGACGAAGCATATGACCGGACCTTTGCGACCGCCGCGACTCAACAGGAGCGACATCTTCGCGGCCGGTTCGTTGGCACTCGGTGAGGAAGGTCTTCCAAGAAAGTCCCGAAGCTTCGTCTTCCGAAGGCTTCGATCAAGGCCTCGGGCGGTTCGTTGGCCTCGGCACGAATGTGCGACTACTAAGTCATCACTCCTGCAACAGAAAGAGAGGGAAACTTAACAAACGGGAAAGGACTAATGGCAATCAAAATTGTATTCCCTCTTCTAAGTAGGGTCAGCAATCCAGATTGGGTTGCTGATGGAACGCCTCTTGTCACATGTACGACCCACCCAAAGTGTACCAAACCCTCTCCGAGCCAATTTGCCGGTGGTCCATATTAACCCAATCGTGAAGAAGGTTTAGCGGTGTGACCACTTTTGCTCTCATTAAATTCAATGGCAGATTCTCGATTGCCGATGAAAAAGAAGCTAAAAAAACTGCCATCCGCTAGAGAGCGTTATTCCAGTAATGACTAGAAGCGTAGTTGGAGAGTTGGCGGACATCAGTCGCAAATCATAATCACTCACTCAGGGCAGCTTGCCGTTGGTCCATATTACACGAAACATCGGAAAGGATTAGCAGTTTCACCACTTTTGCTCTGATTGGGCGAAACTCGATGGCAGATTCTCGATTGCCGATGAAAAAGAGGTTAAAAAAACTGCCATCTGCTAGAGAGCGTTATTCCAGTAATGACCAGAAGCGTAGTTGGAGAGTTGGCGGATATCAGTCGCAAATCATAATCACCCACCCAGAGCCGTTTGCCGTTGGTCCATATCACCCTAATCATCAGAAAGGATTAGCAGCTTTACCACTTTAGCTCTGATTGGACAAAACCCAATGGCAGATTCTCGATTCCCGATGAAAAAGAAGCTAAAAAACTGCCATCCGCTAGAGAGCGTTATTCCAGTAATGACCAGAAGCGTAGTTGGAGAGTTGGCAGACATCAGTCGCAAATCATAATCACCCACCCAGGGCAGTTTGCCGTTGGTCCATATTACACGAACCATCAGACAGGATTAGCAGTTTCACCACGTTTGCTCTGATTGGGCGAAACTCGATGGCAGATTCTCGATTCCCGATGAAAAAGAAGCTAAAAAACTGCCATCCGCGAAAGGGTCACAGAGTCGGCGGACATCAGTCGCAAATCATAGTCACCCGGGAAGTTTCGCGACAAGGCCTTCGCTTGCAAAAGCCCGTCGGTCCGGCGCGTATAAATCGTAGCTGCGAATATTGCAGGGCAGAGGGTGCAAACTGCGAGTGATAGATCAGATGGATCCGATTACGAGATGTGTGCAGGAGGAACCCGAACGTGTTTCCAGGCCCCTTCCGCCAGTTTCGCGGGATGGAAGCGAGGAAAGGGTTGGGGCTGGCCATCCGACACCTAGAGAGAACGACGGAAAGCGCCTAGCGTCCCTTGGCAGTGACAAACAGTTTGTATCCTACGATCTGGTTGATCCCACGCTTGACCTGCCCAACCCTCCCCGGACTGCCCCATTCGCCACCCCCTCGCTCGTCCCCGGTTGGGAAATCACGAGTGGGAAACGTTGTCCCCGTCAGCGTGACGCGAAAGCATCCGATAATCGAACGATTAATGCCCAATGGCAATTATCCATCGAACACCGGCGGAATCAACACATTTCCTCTTGTCGCTCTTTTTCACCCGCGTTCAACCATCAACTGTCACTGCGGCCTCTCTTTCGCATTACCGGAACAACCCCGTTTTTTAAAGAGTAGCTCCCACAAAAGGCATCATCTTCATCTGTCTTCTTCCACTTTTGATTAAGGCAATCCTGGAAGCGTGGTGTCATGGTTTACACTTTTTTTAAAATCATTTCCTGCAAGATGTCCCATCGTAGTGGTCGTTGCAGCTCTGAGCCAGGCGCGGGCTACTAAATTGAGACGTTTCCTCTCATTACTCTTTATTCCCGGTTGAACCGTCGACAGCCTTTGTGGCGTGTCTTCCGCATTACCGGAACAATTGTTTTTAGAAAGTATCTTTCTTTTCTGATTAACGCAATTCTGGATGCGTGGTGTCCTGGTTTCCACCTTTACCCCATTTCCTGCAAGATATCCCATCATAGTGGTCGTTGTAGCTTAGGAGAAGAAGGCCAACTACTAAATTAAGACGGGTCCTCTCATTACTCTGTTTTCCACCTTGAATCATCAACAGCTTTTGTGGCGTATCTTCGGCATTACCGGAACAACTGTTTTTAGAAAGTATCTTCCTGAAAAGACATCAAATGTTATCGTCTTGTAGCTTCTTCCTTTTCTGATTAACGCAATTGTGGATGCGTGGTGTCCTGGTTTCCACCTTTTTCTCATTTCCCGCCGAATGGCCCATCATTGAGGTCATTGTAGCTTAGGACAAGGAGACGAATTACTACTACTTAAGACGGGTCCTCTCATTACTCTGTTTTCCCACTTGAATCATCAACAGCCTTTGTGGCGTATCTTGGACATCATCGGAACAACTGTTGTCAGAAAGTATCTTCCTGAAAAGACATCAAATGCCGTCGTAGTGTAGCTTTTTCCTTTTCTGATTAACGCAATTCTGGATGCGTGGTGTCCTGGTTTCCACCTTTTCCTCATTTCCCGCCGAATGGCCCATCATTGAGGTCGTCGTAGCTTAGGAGAAGGAGACGAATTACTACTACTTAAGACGGGTCCTCTCATTACTCTGTTTTCCACCTTGAATCATCAACAGCCTTTGTGGCGTATCTTCGGCATTACCGGAACAACTGTTGTAAGAAAGTATCTTCCTGAAAAGACATCAAATGTTGTCGTAGTGTAGCTTCTTCCTTTTCTGATTAACGCAATTCTGGATGCGTGGTGTCCTGGTTTCCACCTTTTCCTCATTTCCCGCCGAATGGCCCATCATTGCGGTCGTTGTAGCTTAGGAGAAGGAGACGAATTACTACTACTTAAGACGGGTCCTCTCATTACTCTGTTTTCCCACTTGAATCATCAACAGCCTTTGTGGCGTATCTTGGACATTACCGGAACAACTGTTTTTAGAAAGTATCTTCCTGAAAAGACATCAAATGCCGTCGTAATGTAGCTTCTTCCTTTTCTGATTAACGCAATTCTGGATGCATGGTGTCCTGGTTTCCACCTTTTCCTCATTTCCCGCCGAATAGCCCATCATTGAGGTCGTTGTAGCTTAGGAGAAGGAGACGAATTACTACTACTTAAGACGGGTCCTCTCATTACTCTGTTTTCCACCTTGAATCATCAACAGCCTTTGTGGCGTATCTTGGGCATTACCGGAAAAACTGTTGTAAGAAAGTATCTTCCTGAAAAGACATCAAATGCCGTCGTAGTGTAGCTTCTTCCTTTTCTGATTAACGCAATTCTGGATGCGTGGTGTCCTGGTTTCCACCTTTTTCTCATTTCCCGCCGAATGGCCCATCATTGAGGTCATTGTAGCTTAGGACAAGGAGACGAATTACTACTACTTAAGACGGGTCCTCTCATTACTCTGTTTTCCCACTTGAATCATCAACAGCCTTTGTGGTGTATCTTCCGCATTACCGGAACAACTGTTTTAAAAAAGTATCTTCCTGAAAAGACATCAAATGCCGTCGTCTTGTAGCTTCTTCCTTTTCTGATTAAGGCAATTCTGGATGCGTGGTGTCCTGGTTTCCACCTTTTCCTCATTTCCCGCCGAATGGCCCATCATTGACGTCGTTGTAGCTTAGGAGAAGAAGACGAATTACTACTACTTAAGGCGGGTCCTCTCATTACTCTGTTTTCCCACTTGAATCGTCAACAGCCTTTGTGGCGTATCTTCGGCATTACCGGAACAACTGTTGTAAGAAAGTATCTTCCTGAAAAGACATCAAATGTTATCGTCTTGTAGCTTCTTCCTTTTCTGATTAACGCAATTCTGGATGCGTGGTGTCCTGGTTTCCACCTTTTCCTCATTTCCTGCAAGATATCCCATCATAGTGATCGTTGCGCTTAGGAGAAGAAGACCAACTACTAAATTAAGACGGTTCCTCTCATTACTCTGTTTTCCCACTTGAATCATCAACAGCCTTTGTGGCGTATCTTGGACATTACCGGAACAACTGTTTTTAGAAAGTATCTTCCTGAAAAGACATCAAATGCCGTCGTAATGTAGCTTCTTCCTTTTCTGATTAAGGCAATTCTGGATGCGTGGTGTCCTGGTTTCCACCTTTTCCTCATTTCCCGCCGAATAGCCCATCATTGAGGTCGTTGTAGCTTAGGAGAAGGAGACGAATTACTACTACTTAAGACGGGTCCTCTCATTACTCTGTTTTCCCACTTGAATCATCAACAGCCATTGTAGCAGGTCTTCTATATTACCAAAACAGTTGTTGATTTCAAACATCCTCTTCAAAAGACACCTTATTTCTTGTTCTTCGAGTATCATCCGCCTGTCTTGGACAAAGGCAATTCTGGAAACAGAGTGGTGTCCTGGCTTCCAGCTTCTCCTCAAATCCCGTAGGATCTCCCATAATAGTGGTCGTTGTAGTTTTGGGAGCCAAAATTGAACTACCCAATTAACACATTTCTCCCTAACCAACGGTCACTATGATGTGTCTTCTGGATTACCAGACCAGCAGTTTCCAAAGTACCATCCTTAAGAGACATCAAGTATCTTCTTCCCATTTTCCCAAAGGTCATTCCTGAGAACACCAGGATATGCTGTCCTGGTTTCCGGCTCTTTTCCTCTTCACCCGCCCGATGTCCCACTCCAACGGTCCTCGCTCTGGGTGCCAAAAAAAACAACAAAGACCTCTCCGAAGCACAAAGAATTCGCGGTTTTGCTAAAATGCCAAGGAAGTCGTGTTGGACCCGGTTCACACTTTTTCCCCTCTTAATCTCGACTTCTACCGGAACAATGTGACCCAACAGACGTCAAGGGGAATCGCGGTGATTTTCTTTTGCGCGGTGACTCGAACCAGGAGGCAAAAAGAAAAAAAGGAACCTGGCGGACGGACAAACAGACAGAAAGACGGACAGGCAAGCTTGGCAAAAGAGGTGGTGTAAATGAAGAAAGCCAGCAAGTTCATCCAGATACCGTCTGCGAAAGCGTCGACAGCCATCGCCGACCTTCCCTCAGCGGTCCTCTTAGCGCCCCGACAACGGAGTTCGCTCGACGGGGCGAAGATACAGAAGAGAACAAAAAAAAACAACAACGAAGACCCCGAACAAAAAAAATCGAAGAAAACTGCGGAAGGAATGAAGGTGGAAGGTGTAATCCTAGGATGGGCTGCGGGGAGGGCAAAGGGAGGAAGTTGACTGAGGGGATGAAGAAAGAGGGGAAAACACCCGGCGAGAAACTGAGCAGGAGAGGAGCAAAAAAGTGGAAGCCGGGATGAGGAGGGAGGAAGAGCTCCGAGACGCGGAGTGATGAAGGTGCGCTGAAGGTAAGGGGATGAAATGGGGATGCCGTAGGAGTGGAAGAGGAAACTCGAAGGGATGATGTCGCGACGGGTATGCGCTCGGTGCCCGTTGGTGCTGGTCGAGCAGATGGGGTTGGGAAAGGATGGCGTGGGGCTCGGCGGAGCGTGGAGGGCGAGAGACGAGGGTGGCAATATGTGGTGATTGTCCTCATCTTTCATCGCGGATGGGAGTCGCTCGAGGAGGATGGAGGTCGGAGGTTCCAACGGAGGCTTCCTGTCTCGACTGCACACGCTGTCTGGCTGTCCGTCCGTGGCGCCCCCTAAGGTTTTAGCGCTTCCGCTTTCCGCCTCGGCTGCGGGGGGGGGGGGGGGGGGGGGGGGGAAGTTCCAACGTCGGAGAAAGCTCGCTCTTCTCCGGGTGTTCTTATCGGTATTAGCTTGTAGATTCGAGTTTATCGACACCCTTGGGGTGAAAACATCTTCGGGGAGTTTTGAGTCGAGAGGCGTCATCTACAAGCGTCTTGGTCACATTGATGCCTACCTGGGGATTTGAGGCGATCGGTAGTTGGGAAAGCTCATGGGAAGACGTTCGACTGGACGGGACTTGGAATACTTGGAACGATAGATTCTTAGGGCTGTAATTTAGGGTCTCAAGCTTTGAAGTCATCGGAAGCTGGGAAAGCCCCTGGGAAGACCGTAAAGTGGGCTGGACTCGGGATACTTGGAATGGCAGACTTGGGGTCGAATTTTAGGACGTTAGCTTGAACTTAGGAGGGCTATTGAGATCGAACTTAAGAGAGACCTTAAGTTCAAACTGAGATCTTAAAATCCGACCCTTAGAGCCGCTATTTAGGATCCCAAGTTTGATCTCATGAGGCACCTTAAGTTAGGGTCTCAAGCTTTGAAGTCATCGGAACCTGGGAAAGCCCCTGGGTAGACTATAAACTGGGCAGGACTCGGAATACTTGGAATCATAGACTTGGGGTCGAATTTTAGGACGTTAGCTTGAACTTAAGAGGGTTATTGAGATCGAACTTAAGAGAGACCTTAAGTTCAAACTGAGGTCTTAAAATCCGACCCTTAGAGCCGCTATTTAGGATCCCAAGTTTGATCTCATGAGCCACCTTAAGTTAGGGCCGCAATTTAGGGTCTCAAGTTTGAAGTCATCGGAACCTGGGAAAGCCCCTGGGAAGACCATAAACTGGGCAGCACTCGGGATACTTGGAATGGCAGAGTTGGGGTCGAATTTTAGGACGTTAGCTTGAACTTAAGAGGGTTATTGAGATCGAACTTAAGAGAGACCTTAAGTTCAAACTGAGGTCTTAAAATCCGACCCTTAGAGCCGCTATTTAGGATTCCAAGTTTGATCTCATGAGCCACCTTAAGTTAGGGCTGTAATTTAGGGTCTCAAGCTTTGAAGTCATCGGAACCTGGGAAAGCCCCTGGGAAGACCATAAACTGGGCAGGACTCGGAATACTTGGAATCATAGACTTGGGGTCGACTTTTAAGACGTTAGCTTGAACTTAAGAGGGTTATTGAGATCGAACTTAAGAGAGACCTTAAGTTCAAACTGAGGTCTTAAAATTCAACCCTTAGAGCCGCTATTTAGGATCCCAAGTTTGGACTCAAGTTCCAACTTGGGTTCCAACCTAACTACCAACTTTATTTCCTGGTTCAACATCGAACTCAGGTGCGAACTTCCGTCGGAACTTGAGTCCAAACTGGGCTCTATAAATTAGGTACCTACAATACTCAGACGAACTTAGAACCATCAAACCTCAGGGCTTTCACGAAGACCTAGAAGAATTAGCACCCGCAGGTGGACTCTCAAACTAAAGTTTTTGAATGTCATGTAAAAAAAAAAAAAAATGTTAATCATTCACCATAACTGCCTCGAAATCGAGTGACTGGATTAGAATTTGGCACGTGATGATGAACTACACCGTGAACGAGTTTCGAGATAACCGTCGTGAATGGAATCCAGGAATTCGTGGCGAGATCGTGTCCAGACTGGGGAATCGTCGGGAATTGGATAAAGGTTAATAGACGAAAGGGCCTCGGGGCGGACCGTGACGTTGGACAGGGTGAGTTTACATGAGTAAAGCTCGCTGCGGTCACCGGATAAAGGACATAATACAGGGGGCAAAAACGGGTGGGAAGCGATAGCGAGGATGTGCAGCCAGTGGATGGAGGCTGATGGCCACGGCCCTCCATCCTCCCTCTACAAGCAAAAGCTTTCCGAAACCAACTCCCCCCCGCCCCGACCCGCGCGCCTCGTCGTTAAAACTTCTCGTTCACTTCCCGTGTGTTAGCCTCGCTTACAGTACCCTGGCGAACCTCACTGATGCTCTCGCGATAATGGGACACGTACCAATTTAACGTTGACTGTGATGCGTGGCCAGAAGCGTTCAACGGCTCATTCTCGCGCAAGAGATAGAGGGGAGACAGAGATTGTGCAGAGGGCGGACCGGCGGAGGATGAGTGGGTATTTACCCCTTTCAGCTGTGCCCCAAGAGACTACCTAATGGTCTCGCGCCTCGATATGGGGCACCACCTACATGGCGAACGGGTATCACTGTCAAGGCGAAAATTCACCCAACGAGCTTCACGGTGAGGCACAGGGTGGGCGAGTGGGGCAAAATGGACCTTAGGGCAAGTAGCGAAAATTAATGAATTACGATTCGGAGAAAATCATTGCAGGAAGTGGCGGGAAGGCAATGAGTGGCGGGAGGGGTGAGTGGGGCAAAATGGACCTTAGGGCAAGTAACGAAAATCAATGAATTACGATTCGGAGAAAATCATTGCAGGAAGTGGAGGGAAGGCAATGAGTGGCGGGAGGGTGAGTGGGGCAAAATGGACCTTAGGGCAAGTAACGAAAATTAATGAATTACGATTCGGAGAAAATCATTGCAGGAAGTGGAGGGAAGGCAATGAGTGGCGGGAGGGTGAGTGGGGCAAAATGGACCTTAGGGCAAGTAGCGAAAATTAATGAATTACGATTCGGAGAAAATCACTGCAGGAAGTGGAGGGAAGGCAATGAGTGGCGGGAGGGTGAGTGGGGCAAAATGGACCTTAGGGCAAGTAGCGAAAATTGATCACTTACAATTCGGAAAAAATTATTCCACGAAGTGGAGGGAAGGCAATAAGTAGCGGAAGGGTAAGTGGGGCAAAATGGACCTCAGGGCAAGTAGCGAAAATTAATGAATCAAAATGCGGAAAAAAATAATTACAAGATGTGGAGGGAAGGCAATGAGTAGCGGGAGGGTGAGTGGGGCAAAATGGACTCTGCCGCAAATATTAAAAATTAATAAATTTCGATTCGGAAAAAATTATTACAGGAAGAGGAGGGAAGGCAATGAGTAGCGGCAGGGTGAGTGGGGCAAAATGGACTCCGCGGCAAATATTAAATTGAATTACAAAAGTCGAAGGATGGAATCCCGGACCATGTCAACAGATGGGCAAGTGGGGCAAAATGGTCCTCGCCGTAAGCGGTGAAAATTAATAGATTTCGATCCCAAAAAATTAGTTACACGACCCGCAAACCATCGAGCATGTAAAACTATGCAAAACAAAAGAAGAATCGAATTCCAATAGAGAGAAACGGTAGAATAAATTTCATAGCTTTTCGCCCCTAAAACTGTTTCCATAAAATTCCAACGAAAGTCCATAAATTGGCACTTCACGAGCGGCCATAAATACCGTAATGGTTGGTCGGGCAATCGCGTGGAAACAGAAACTGTTACGAGTTTCTGAAACTAAAAAAAAAAAAAAAAAAAAAAAAAAATACAATGCGTTTCCACAGTTTAGCCCGCGGAACGTGCCTTTTTATTGTTCGTTTGATCAACTTTTCATCAACTTTTTTTTTTCGTTTGTTTTCACGTGAAATTTCGGAAACGTTGAATGGCGCGAGAGCACTTCAATTATACGGAGTGGCCAGCACACGCGGGCCACCTGATTTTGCCTCGAGCCCCGTTAAAGTTTCGTAATGACGAAAATTTAACGTTGTTCGTGCAGAACCTGTGGCCGGTCGAACCGTTCGAAGTTCACACAGAGTCCCGCCAGCGGAACCCCCAACAGGCTGCCTCATACACATATACATATACATATACATATACATATACATATACATATACATATACATATACATATCCATATACATATACATATACATATACATATACATATACATATACATATACATATACATATCCATATACATATACATATACATATACATATACATATACATATACATATACATATACATATACATATACATATACATATACATATACATATACATATACATATACATATACATATACATATACATATACATATACATATACATATACATATACATATACATATACATATACATATACATATACATATACATATACATATACATATACATATACATATACATATACATATACATATACATATACATATACATATACATATCTCTCTATAATATAAAAAGATTTCGCCGCTGTCGCCGCCGCCGCCGCCGCCGCCGTCGCCGCCGTGTCAAGAATCGAGGGGGGGGGGGGGGGGGGAGAATAATAAGGGCTTAAGTCCATCCTTAAAGGGCCTTGGAATTATAAGGGCCTAAGTCCATCCTTAAAGGGCCTTGGAATTATAAGGGCCTAAGTCCATCCTTAAAGGGCCTTGGAATGATAAGGGCCTAAGTCCATCCTTAAAGGGCCTTGAAATTATAAGGGCCTAAGTCCATCCTTAAAGGGCCTTGGAATGATAAGGGCCCAAGTCCATTTAGCTTAAAGGGACTTGGAATTATAAGGGCTTAAGTCCATTTAGCATAAGGGGATTGGAATAATGAGGGGGGTAAAAGACTTAGAATAATAAGGGCGTGAGTCTTTTTTATATATGTATCTCTCTATAATATAAAAGGATTTCGCCGCTGTCACCGCCGTGTCAAGAATCGGGGGGGGGGGGGATAGTACTTGGACGCGGTCACCCATCCAAGTATTGAACCCGTCTTTTGAAGTATTTGGAATAACAAGGGTTTACGTCCAGAAATGGGTGCGCGCGAACCACAATAACCCGCTAGTATATATATATATATAGACGTGTGTATATATATAACATTACTTGGGAATTGGGAAGGGGGGGGGGGGGGGGTTACGTGGTCACGTGCGGTTTATTGGCCTTTAAATCCATGGGGTACACAGCGGCACTTCCGGATTCGCTCCACCTGCGTCCCCCGGAGTATTTCGGGCTTGAGAGGTGCTGTAGCCCGATGTCGAGAACGCGGGGTAACGAGTAAATGTGCAACATCGAGGGTGCTCTGCGTAACGACGGGGCGACCTCCATTGCACCCTCGTTGGCCTTCCCAATCACCTCACCCTCAAAACGTAAAGTGTGTAATTTTGGGGAGAGCTTATCATTACCAGCAGTAGCGAGGGGGGGGGGGGGGGGGGCGGCACAGTGTGTCTTACTCCCCCGTGAAAAAAAGTATATTTTTAATATATATATATATAATATATGTCAATATGTTTAAAATATACTTGAAACAGTAGAACTCATGTATAATTTTGTCTACCTTCTAGCTCATGAGTGGGGTACATATATACCCCACGCCTTTCTTCAACGCACAAGGGTGCTATGAGCAGTAAAATGGGTTTTGACGCACATGAGTCTCTTCGTTTTTTTTTATTCATAAGGAAGAGAATGCTTTGCGGCAAATTTGATTTTATTAAAGTTTAGGGGGTAAGAATCACCCTTAAAGACCAAAACGTAACGAACAATTGGCGGAAACCGCACTTTTTGTGGAAAAAAATCGATAATGTCAATTTCAAGTCAATTTCAAGTCAATTTCAAGTCAATTTCAAGTCAATTTCAAGTCAATTTCAAGTCAATTTCAAGTCAATTTCAAGTCAATTTCAAGTCAATTTCAAGTCAATTTCAAGTCAATTTCAAGTCAATTTCAAGTCAATTTCAAGTCAATTTCAAGTCAATTTCAAGTCAATTTCAAGTCAATTTCAAGTCAATTTCAAGTCAATTTCAAGTCAATTTCAAGTCAATTTCAAGTCAATTTCAAGTCAATTTCAAGTCAATTTCAAGTCAATTTCAAGTCAATTTCAAGTCAATTTCAAGTCAATTTCAAGTCAATTTCAAGTCAATTTCAAGTCAATTTCAAGTCAATTTCAAGTCAATTTCAAGTCAATTTCAAGTCAATTTCAAGTCAATTTCAAGTCAATTTCAAGTCAATTTCAAGTCAATTTCAAGTCAATTTCAAGTCAATTTCAAGTCAATTTCAAGTCAATTTCAAGTCAATTTCAAGTCAATTTCAAGTCAATTTCAAGTCAATTTCAAGTCAATTTCAAGTCAATTTCAAGTCAATTTCAAGTCAATTTCAAGTCAATTTCAAGTCAATTTCAAGTCAATTTCAAGTCAATTTCAAGTCAATTTCAAGTCAATTTCAAGTCAATTTCAAGTCAATTTCAAGTCAATTTCAAGTCAATTTCAAGTCAATTTCAAGTCAATTTCAAGTCAGTTTGGGGGACTTTTGTACCCCATACACGAGTTCCAGGCTCGATATACTTTAAATATATTCTTAATATATTCTCACTAAATTTTAAACATATTTTTCACATATAATGTTTATTTTTTTCCATACGAGCACTTCACCTAATAACCCTTAAGCTAATTCTCTCAATAACCCGCCCTTCATTAAATCTCTTTCATTATTACTATTTTATTAATTTTTTCATTTATTTTTCTCCTCTTTTCTTGCCACATAAAGCATTTTTTTTTAAATATTAAAAAATCAACCGAGCCCGAGGAATCTCAGTTTGTCGAACAATTATTCGCTCTCGTTGTCGAGCTTTCGAACCGCGGATTAAAAAAAAAAAAATTCACCCGTGTGAGTATCTTTCGCGAGATTCCCCCCCCCCCCCCCCCCCCCCCCCCCCCCGCCCGCCATGATTGTATTGCGCGCCCAGGACGTGAATGCAAGCCCGTTACATATTCCGAGATCGGGGTCGTGTGTGGAAAAGCAGCTGAAGAATATAAAATTGAATTCGCGAACTAAAAGGGAGCTTGCAGAGCTGCCCACTCGACGTGGCGAGAGAGAGGCGTGCGTGTGGCGCATACGTGCACCGGCCATCGGACCCGACGTTTTCAACCGGTCCCTCCGGCGCTTGGGGAAAATTCTTTAGAGATCCGGAAAACTCGCGATCCGAAGCTTTTTTTTTTTTTTTTTTTTTTTTTTTTTTTTTTTTTTTTTTAAAGCGTTGTATTCGCAATTTAATTATGCCGGGAACAATGACGAGCGGAGTGCCCGCTGTACGTTATGTGCATATCGCCGCAACGAATAAACCCATTTCCGCTCTCTTTGTTTTTATAGATTACATTTTTTTTTTTTTAGATTTTAGATTTATTTATTATTTTTTATTTCTGTGGATTTAATTTAATCTTTTTTTTTTTAATGGGGGATTTTTTTTTTTCTTTAGAATCAAAATGTGAAATTCCCTCCGGCGCTCGGGGATTTTTTTTTTGAGATCCGGAAAACTCACGACCCGATTTTTTTTTTTTTTTTTTTTTTTTTTTTTTTTTTTTTTTTTTAAGCGTTGTATTCGCAATTTAATTATGCCGAGAACAATGACGAGCGGAGTACCCGCTGTACGTTATGTGCATATCGCCGCAACGAATAAACCCATTTCCGCTCTCTTTGTTTTTATAGATTAAATTTTTTTTTTTAGATTTTAGATTTATTTATTATTTTTTATTTCTGTGGATTTAATTTAATCTTTTTTTTTTTAATGGGGGATTTTTTTTTTTCTTTAGAATCAAAATGTGAAATTCCCTCCGGCGCTCGGGGAATTTTTTTTTGAGATCCGGAAAACTCACGACCCGATTTTTTTTTTTTTTTTTTTTTTTTTTTTTTTTTTTTTTTTTAAGCGTTGTATTCGCAATTTAATTATGCCGAGAACAATGACGAGCGGAGTGCCCGCTGTACGTTATGTGCATATCGCCGGAACGAATAAACCCATTTCCGTTCTTTTTGTTGTTACAGATTTAATTTATTTTTTTTGTGGATTTAATTTAATATTTTTTTATTGGGGGATTTTTTTTCTTTACAATTCGAATATTCAATTCAAATTTATAATCGAATTATCCATATTCAATTCATAATGAATCATTGAAAATTTTGAATATGCGCACATCCCCAGTTTTTACCCATTCACTGTGACGTAAGCCCTAAATTCAATTATGATAAGTAAAAAAGGATTTTTTGAAGACAATAAATTTTATTAAATTAAATTTTTTTTAAATTAATATATAATTTATTTTGTACTTTATTTTCTCCTTATAATTTTGATTATGCGTTCATCGCTAGTTTCCCAATTTACTGTGACGTAAGCCCAAAATTCAATGTAGATTAAAAAAAAAAAGATTTTTCGATGACAATGAATTTTATTAAATTAAATTTTTTTCTAAAGAATATACAATTTATTTGTATTTTTTTTCTTCTTATAATTCCGACTATGCGTTCATCCCCAGTTTCCCAATTTACTGTGACGCAAGCCCAAAATTCAATGTCGATTTTTTTTTTTTACATTTTTTGATGACAATAAATTTTATTAAATAAAATTTTTTTCTAAAGAATATACAATTTATTTGTATTTTTTTTCTTCTTATAATTCCGACTGTGCGTTCATCCCCAGTTTCCCAATTTACTGTGACGCAAGCCCAAAATTCAATGTCGATTTTTTAAAAAAACATTTTTTGATGACAATAAATTTTATTAAATTAAATTATTTCAAAATTAATATATAATTCATTTGTATTTTTTTTTTTTTTTTTTTTTTTTTTTTTTGGAGATTGAAATAAAAAAATTCGCTCGTTCCTCGAACTTCGAGTCGCTTGTCCGAAATTCGAGAAACAAAAATGAATGTATATGTATTGTGATCGGTGAGCGGGCGAGGCGCGCGGATATCCGCCGAACGGTAGAAGTTCGCTAATTCGCGTGAACGCAGTTGGTCGCGCGGGTGAGCCAATTAATCTCGGCGAGGGTTTGCGGGACCGTCCTCCGAACGGGGGATTCCCCCCCCCCCCCCCCCCCCCCCGCACAGTCGACCGAACGACTGAACGCGACCGAGCTACCATGAATTAATCATGACGCTATTCGGTGAATTAATTATTGCCTGAGCTCAACCGGGCTCCGAGAATCTTGCCGAAGCTCCGCCACAGTCCGGACACTTGTCATCCGCAAACTCCACCCCCGGGCGCATTTCCGCTCCGTCAACCGCCGCCTAATCGTAACTCGGACGGTCGTCGATTCCTTCACACGTTTCGTCCCAAATTTTATTCCAATCGATTTTTAAAAGTTAAAAAAACAGAAAAAAAAATTTGTTTGAAAATTAATTAACAGTATTGGAAACTTTTTTACATAAATGGTATCTGAAATTTCGAACACATGCGCGTTGCAATTTTACAGTGAAACTTGTTTTTTTTTTTTTTTTTCATTAACATTTTTGTAAATTTCAGGCGAACGATATTCAACTTTAATAACTGGTATTTTTATTTTACAAGCAAAGTACATTGATGTTTTATTATTATGAGTAATGTTAGCAAATTTCAAGTTCCGGTACATTAAATTCACAATTTATTTTTACATTGATAATATTCTCTCACTCGCTGCGTTAGAGATGCATTTCGGAGAACGTTTTAAAAAAATCCTCCGTAAGGTAACTTGCGGTTTGAAAATCTCACTGTAAAGCCGGAAGTGACGTATTCAAGGTATGACGTCGCGTCCGGTTTTAAAATCTCACTTTGCGACCGGAAGTGACGTATTCCTGATATGACGTCACTTCCGGTAGAAAAATGGAATTTTTTAAAACCGGAAGTGACGTATTCCTAATATGACGTCACTTCCGGTAGAAAAATGGAATTTTTTTAAACCGGAAATAACGTATTCCTGATATGACGTCACTTCCGGCAGAAAAATGTGATTTTCAAACCGGAAGTGACGTATTCCGGGTGTGACGTCACTTCCGGTAGAAAAAAATGTTATTTTCAAACCGGAAGTGACGTCATACGGGAAAAAGTGACTTCCGTTTTGAAAATCCCATTTTCCTACCGGAAGTGACGTCATACCATGAATACGTCACTTCCGATTTGAAAATCTCATTTTTTTTTCGACCGGAAGTGACGCCATACCATGAATACGTCACTTCCTATTTGAAAATCTCATTTTTTTTAATCGCCCGGAAGTGACGTCATACCATGAATACGTCACTTCCGATTTGAAAATCTCATTTTTTTTTCGACCGGAAGTGACGCCATACCATGAATACGTCACTTCCTATTTGAAAATCTCATTTTTTTTTAATCGCCCGGAAGTGACGTCATACCATGAATACGTCACTTCCGATTTGAAAATCTCATTTTTTTTTTTTTGCACCGGAAGTGACGTCACACCATGAATAAGTTACTTCCGGTTTAAAGAAACGATTTTTTTTTAATCGCCCGGAAGTGACGTTATACCAGGAATACGTTACTTCCGGTTGAAAAGTGAAATGTTAAAACGTGAAGTGACGAATTCTCGGTATGACGTCACATCCGGTAAAAAAAAAAAAAAAAAAAATTGGATTTTCATACCGGAAGTGACGTTTTCCCGAGTGACGACAATTTCGATTGAAAAGTGAGATTTTCGAGGCGGAAGCGACGTTTTCGTGTCAAACGCGCGACATAGTACAGCGAGGTGAAAAAACGGTATGTGGATGGAGAGGAAATTACGTAGCCCGGAGGGCAATTTTAAACGTCGACATTCAAGTCACCCGTCACAAGATTGCCAGCCCCTTATTTTGTTCCTCGCCGAGCTCGTCTTCCCTTCTGATGTTCCGCCGCTCGGAATAAAAAAAAGAATCGACAAAAGAGAAACTTTGACTCGAGCAACTTCGGCAGACAGTTCCCGCACGCGGGTCCACTCATCCGGTGGCATATTTTCTACGTGAAAATTTCCTCGTTATCCGCGTCCCCGACGACGGGAGAGCAGTCTCGCCATCGACGAGGGTGTCTCCTTTGAGAAAGTAAAGAAGGGACGACAAGTGGAAGATAGAAAACGGTTCGTAGTAGTTGCAGGTTGGGGAAGGGAAAAAAAAAAAAAAAACAGGTAAGAAAAAAGTGTCGAGGGAGATAAATTGGAGCAAAATTGCGATACCTTTAGACGGGTGTAAAATAAATTGTGGAGGTGTCGAAATTGGAAAAAAAAAGCAAGAATTCAGCGCTCAAAAAGTCGTCGCACAAACGTTGTAAGTTAATCGAAAGCAAATGTACGCTTGTGGATTTGATCTTGTTTTGAATCTTGAGAACAAAGTTGTACTGCAAAGTTCGGATCAAAACAAAGATCAATCTTAAGTTTGACCTTATTTGATCACATGTTTGACCTTAAGATAGATCTTATGATTGATCCCAAGATCTCGATCCCAAAGATCTCGATCCCAAAGATCTCGATCCCAAAGATCTCGATCCCAAAGATCTCGATCCCAAAGATCTCGATCCCGAAGATCTCGATCCCAAAGATCTCGATCCCAAGATTGATCGTCAAATAAATCCTAAGATCGATCTTCAGATCAATCCCAAGATCGATCTTCAGATCAATCCCAAGATCGATCTTCAGATCAATCCCAAGATCGATCTTCAGATCAATCCCAAGATCGATCTTCAGATCAATCCCAAGATCGATCTTCAGATCAATCCCAAGATTGATCTTCAGATCAATCCCAATATTGATCTTCAAATCAATCCCAATATAGATCTTCAAATCAATCCCAAGATCGACCTTCAAATCAATCCCAAGATCCATATTCAAATAAATCCCAAGATCGATCTTCAAATAAATCCCAAGATCGATCTTCAAATAAATCCCAAGATCGATCTTCAAATAAATCCCAAGATCGATCTTCAAATCAATCCCAAGATCGATCTTCAAATCAATCCCAAGATCGATCTTCAAATAAATCCCAAGATCGATCTTCAAATAAATCCCAAGATCGATCTTCAAATCAATCCCAAGATCGATCTTCAAATCAATCCCAAGATCGATCTTCAAATAAACCCCAAGATCGATGTTGAAATAAATCCCAAGATCGATCTTCAAATCGATCCCAAGATTGATCTTAAGATTGATCCCAAGATTGATCTTCAAATCGAACCCAAGATTGATCCTAAGATCGATCCCAAGATTGATCTTAAGATCGATCCCGAGATTGATCTTAAGATCGATCCCAAGATTGATCTTGAGCTCGATCCTAAGATTGATCTTGAGCTCGATCCCAAGATTGATCTTGAGCTCGATCCCAAGATTGATCTTGAGCTCGATCCCAAGATTGATCTTGAGCTCGATCCCAAGATTGATCTTAACATCGATCCCAAGATTGATCTTAAGATCAAACCAACGTTTCAAGTCAAGATTGATCTCAAGATCAAACCAACTGATCTTATGATCGAACGAACGTCTCAAGTAAAGTTTGAAGCCACATCGGCGTCCAACATATATTCCAACCCAATTCCGAGCTTCATTTCCGCCGCGTCGACTTTCAAAGACAGTCGACGACATCGAGACCATATCGAACAATTCGCGGAAGAGTTATCGTTCCGGAGGAAATTCTCGGTAACGGCGTCGCAGAAAAAAAAAAAAAAAAAAAAAAAAAAAAAAAAAAATTGATGCCCGAGAGCTTCGAGACCAAAGCCACTCGAGGGACAATTGGTACTGAAACCAGACAATCCTCTATCTCATACTTCCCTTCGCTGCCTATCGCTTCGCTCTCTCCCCGCACATTTTTCCCATTTCTCGTTAGCCATGAGAAGCGCCTCCGCGAAGCTGGATCGTTTCGACAATTCGATACAGCCAATATAGCCGGGGAATCGGCCGCGGCGGTTTCGTTTCATCCATTTGTTCCAATTAGCCGGGGAAGCCCCGCGCCGATTCGCTCCACCGCGACATCGTTAGTTCGTTGCCATCGGGTTGCATTCATTCGCCTCTCGCACGCACCGGAAAAAAAAAAAAAAAAAAAAAAAAAAAAATACCCGATCGAGAGAGAGAACGGGTGGAGAGAACGATACGGACCGGTAACGAAAACGAGAATCATCCGCTCCGATGTTCACCGGCAGCGAAGCTGGCCTATCTCACGGGAACGGTAAATTTTACACATCTTTTTTACTTTCCACTGTGCCGGACACTCTTCTTTTTTTTTTTTTTTTTTTTTTTTTTTTTACTTCTCTGCACGAGCGCCGGGCTCTTGTTTATTTCTCCTCGCCGTTCCGTCCCGCGCTTTTTTTATGCACCGTTTCTCTTCGTCGATGTCGCTCGGGACTCTTTCTTTTTTTTTTTTTTTTTTTTTTCTTCGAACTACGAGCGCTTTTTTTTGCCGCTGCTAATGAGGTTCCGCCGCGATGAGCTTTTTTTGTTGAGAAAAAAAATAAAATAAAAAAAAATTCAACAAATGAAAATGAAAGCTTCGCCCGATGCACCTGACAATGGCGAAAATAGGAGAGAACACGCATATGAATTTCGATGTTTTTTTTTTTGTAATTTGTCGAAACGTTAAATATTATTATTATTATTATTATTATTATTATTATTATTATTATTATTATTATTATTATTATTATTATTATTATTATTATTATTATTATTATTATTATTATTATTATTATTATTATTATTATTATTATTATAACCGGTGCGGTGGTCTAGTGGTTAGCGTGCTCGCCTCTAAGCCTAAGCATCGGGAGGTCGACGGTTCGATTCCCGGCTTCGTATGTTTCGACGAGAAGGGAAAAAAACATGGACGAGACGAAGCTCCAGACATATACATCGGTCACTCGCACACGGTAATTCCAAGTGTGAGTGTCGGATGTATATAGCTGTACTCCATTGTTTTCATTCTCGGCGAGACGCGACGAAAGTCCGACGACGGGAATCGAACCTGAGACCGTATCGGCGTAGGGGACGTAGCGTACCCATCGCCCGGGACGACGAGTTTGTGTGTATCAGACTCGGCGCTCCGCAATAGCTATCCCTGGCCCGAGTGTAAGCTATCGTGCTCGGGCTTCATGGCACCGGGGTATGGTGCGTCATAACGATGCTTCTAGGTATGCCAGGCGACTAACCTAGAATACTTTGAGCCTTGCCTCCTCAACCTGGGGCTCTGAGGAGGCCGACCATGTTTCCCTAGCTTGGCTACAGATAGGGATGCTGGGGGACGGGGGACTAGGTAATGATACCCTGGCTACCGGCAATCCCAAGAAGGGGGGCACTGGGGGACGGGGGACTGACCAGGATACCCTGTGCAACCGGTAACCCCCAAGAAGGGATGCTGGGGGACGGGGGACTGACCGTGATACCCTGTGTAACCAGCAATTCCTACGAAGAAAGGTGTCAAGTCGCAGAAGTAGGTTGCGATAAAAAGTCAAGAAAAGACCCGAACAACGCCTGTCGGTTGTGTTCCGCGTCTGAGGAACGCAACGTGGACAATTAAAGGCATTGCGAGTGCCCCACAAGGCCCGAGTACAATGGTCCATGACTGAGTGCTCGTATCGCTCAATACAAACAACAACAACAACAACAACAACAACATTATTATTATTATTATTATTATTATTATTATTATTATTATTATTATTATTATCATTTCTATTATTGGGAAATTGGTTCGAAACACCTTATTCGTGAAAAGGGGGGGAAGACGAAAAAAAAATAAAGAAGTGGATCGTCATTTGTCACGAATATGGCGAGAGACGAAACGAGAGTACGTCAGAGAATGTTCGGCCTCGTCACATTTCGAATTCCCTGCGGCGTGCCTGAGCCCTGGAAATGACACACTTTTGTCCCATCTATCTACCCCCAGTGCCATCCTTCACAATTTCTCGGGGAAAGAAGAAGATGCGAAAAATAAAAAAAAAAATAAAATAAAAAAAAAAGAACGAGAAACGACGTAGCCGCAAAAGAGGAAAAGTGAGGTAGGCATGTATCTCTTTCGTCGCGCGTATATCTCTCGCGAACATCAGGCAAATGAAAGCTCGTCGGTCTTTTTTTTTACTTTCTTCTTCCGCTCGATGGGTCGGGACGGCCAGAGAGGGCGAAGCGTATGCATCGGTCTCGCCTTTGAATGAAGCCTTGATTATATACCGCGTGTACTACAATATATGCATATATATAGCTGTATGTACTATATAGCACATGTACGTAAAACGATGCAGCTGTTATCGCGATGTAAGTTGAAATCTACTCGGCGGATTTACTAAGTCACGAAGTTACAAGTTCACGAACGGACGGACTTAGGAAGTTATGGACTAAAAAGTTCAGGAACCCACGAACTTACGAACTAATGAATCCACAAACTTGCGAACCCATGAACACACGAACTTACGAACTCACGAACTTACGAACCCATGAACTTACGAACCTATGAACTTACGAACCCATGAACTCGCGAACCGACGAACTCACGAACCCACGAAGTTACGAACCGACGAACCCACGAACTTACGAACCCACGAACCCACGAAGTTACGAACCGACGAACTTACGTACCCACGAACTTACGAACCCACGAACTCACGAACCCACGAACTTACGAACCCGCGAACTTACGAACCCGCGAACTTACGAACCCACGAACCCACGAACTTACGAACCCACGGAATTACGAACCCACGAACTTACGAACCCACGAACTTACGAACCCACGAACTTACGAACCCACGAACTTACGAACCCACGAACTTACGAACCCACGAACTTACGAACCCACGAAGTTACGAACCGACGAACTTACGTACCCACGAACTTACGAACCCACGAACTTACGAACCCACGAACTTACGAACCCACGAACTTACGAACCCACGAACTTACGAACCCACGAACTTACGAACCCACGAAGTTACGAACCGACGAACTTACGTACCCACGAACTTACGAACCCACGAACTTACGAACCCACGAACTTACGAACCCACGAACTTACGAACCCACGAACTTACGAACCCACGAACTTACGAACCCACGAACTTACGAACCCACGAACTTACGAACCCACGAACTTACGAACCCACGAACTTACGAACCCACGAACCCACGAAGTTACGAACCCACGAACTTACGAACCCACGAACCCACGAAGTTACGAACCCACGAACTTACGTACCCACGAACTTACGAACCCACGAACTTACGAACCCACGAACTTACGAACCCACGAACTTACGAACCCACGAACTTACGAACCCACGAACTCACGAACCCACGAACTCACGAACTTACGAACTTACGAACCTACGAACTTACTAACTTATCAGCTTATGACCTCACTGACTTTCGAAGTTAAAAGTTTATGAACTCTCAAACTTGCAAACTTCGGATTTACGAATTTACGAACTTACAAATTCACAAACTATTTGTTTGCATTATAATTCTTGTTCCGAAGGACTGCGATTATGATCCATAAGCCAATTATCCCGCTGGAATTGCATTTCCCATCAGACTTTCCGTATTCGAATTATCGGATAAATCGTTCGTAACGAAAATTTGGTAACTACATGTCGGAAGCGCTGATGAAGCCCGGATTTAAATTTGATTCCGACCAACGAAGTCCATGATTGTGAAGGTTTGATGTTACGCCGCCGCTGCATTTTCGACGAGCTATTCGGGGGTTTTAATTAAAATGTTATGACTGCAAAATTTTCCATTCGAGCCTTGCGCGCATCTCTCCGTTCCTATAGACGCCATAAACAGTGATGATGCTTCAGGGATAAACGGGTTGTATAACCCAGGCAATTACGCAGCTCGTTAGGGCTGACCGAGCCAGCCATACATAATATACGAAGCATTCGCGTTACTTCCATTTCCATCCTCCAGTGCAACTTCGACCGGAATATCGAGCGAACTTGCACAGAACTTTTTTTTGCCGAAAATACATAAATTAAATTATTTTCATTTAAAAATTTTGACAGAATTCGTAAAAATGTTTCATTCTTTCATTTTTTTTCTAGGGCGCTTCCTTCTAATCTGGCACTCGTCAGCAACAGTGTGAGTACGAAAAGTGAGTATAAAAAAAGAATAAAAAAAAAAAAAAATGATGGAGTAGTGCAGAGAGTAAAAACTTGCTGGCGCTCGCTGTTTAACGCTTTACCGCATGAAAAAAAAAAGTAGGGGGAGAGCTTTGCACGCAGGGAGTAATGCGGGATGAAAATGATAAAGCCATTTGCATAGTGACTACGTTGGAGATTAGATAAAGCGGAAGATAAAAAAAAAATGGAAGGAAGAGAAGGGTTGTTTAAAAATTCAACGAGATGATTGAGGTCTCTCCCTTTGCGACGACGGTGCACAGGGATAATAATCTCGACTGGATGGAAGTCCTTTTCGGGCAGCGTGGTTTATATTTGCTGAAAAAAATTGTCTGATGCTCGGTGACGATGGTAATACATATAAAAAAAAAAAAAGAAAAACGAGTGGAGAGGACTTTAATTAAGAGCCTTATCTAGTTTGTTGGGATTATCGAAAGCGTACGCTCTATGGACGGAAAAAATATCGATGTGTCTTGCATGTATAAAAATATTTTAAATAAATATCTTTAAAAAATAGGAAATGTTAAAAAATAAATGTATCAAAATTTTTTTTTAAGCAATAATATTTTAAAAAATACACAAATAATATTGCAATATGTGAGGCTAACGGGTTCTTAAACTTTCGAACCTACAAACCTAGGAACCTGCGAACCTGCGAACTTACGAACTTACGAACACACGAATTTACGAACTTACGAACCCACGAATTTACGAACTTACGAACCCACGAATTTACGAACTTACGAACCCACGAACTTACGAACCCACGAACTTACGAACCCACGAACTTACGAACCCACGAACTTACGAACCCACGAACTTACGAACCCACGAACTTACGAACCCACGAACTTACGAACCCACGAACTTACGAACCCACGAACTTACGAACCCACGAACTTACGAACCCACGAACTTACGAACCCACGAACTTACGAACCCACGAACTTACGAACCCACGAACTTACGAACCCACGAACTTACGAACTTACGAACCCACGAACTTACGAACTTACGAACCCACGAACTTACGAACCCACGAACTTACGAACCCACGAACTTACGAACCCACGAACCCACGAACTTACGAACCCACGAACTTACGAACCCACGAACTTACGAACCCACGAACTTACGAACCCACGAACCCACGAACTTACGAACCCACGAACTTACGAACCCACGAACTTACGAACCCACGAACTTACGAACCCACGAACTTACGAACTTACAAACTTACGAACACGGTTGTTGTACAGCGGTCTGTACAACAACCGAGGCTCACAGAATAGTGTAATATGGGAAAAGTTTAAAAATTGAAGAAATCCGTTTTACGCACTCCGGCCTGTTTTTATTTTTTACGGCGTTTTTTGTCAGGCGAGTGGGCCGGAAAGTAATTATTTTGCCGAAGCGCTTTCCGGCTTTTATTTTCATTGTTCGCGCAAATAAATCGAATTTGAATTTGAAAAAATAAAAAAATCTATAGGAATGATTGACACGATTTGCCGGCGTCTCGCCCGTCGAATTTCCCCACCCTTGAATTATCGGAATTAATGGACGGTGCTATTATTTGACGTTTTACGAATACCCGCGGTCGTGATTTATCGAAAATTTTCACCGTGCGATTTTGCGCTGCGATTGTTAATAAAATTGATGGCTGTTTTGCCCGGAGAACCCGCTCGTTCTATATCGCCACTTTGAACAGCTCGAAAAATAAATTTAAATATCGAAGAGAAAAAAAAAAGTAAAAAAATGAGCGAGATTAATAGTCTATTATAAATCACGGAGCGCGAAGTTTTCATGCACTATCGGACAGCAGGAAGTGCGCATTCAATATCACGTTGATATAGAATTCCCTCGCTCTTTCGAACCACCGAACTCTCCCTCGCTATTACGGATTCTTTCATTCGTCTTTCTTCGATCGTTTCTCGCACTGTCCGCTGTCTCCGCCCGACCAATGTCCACCCCCTCAACCGCTGCACATCGGGGATATTAGATACGTGTGCGGATTGCAGAGACCAGTTTTGCCATCCGCAAAATCGGAGCTTCCAGACTCTTACTGATGTCGAGGCAATTTTTATTTTTTATTTTTTGGCTCGTGACAATCTTTTTTTTTCTCCTGCGTCAGTTCGATCGTGGAATTCGGAATGTCTATCATTTCTATTGAAAAAGAATCTGGATTTTACATAGTGATGATGATAATAGCAATACCAAAAGCAGTCATAGGTTCGTGAGTCGGTGGGTTCGTGAGTCGGTGGGTTCGTGAGTCGGTGGGTTCGTGAGTTGGCGGGTTCGTAAGTCGGTGGGTTCGTGAGTCGGTGGGTTCGTCAGTCGGTGGGTTCGTGAGTCGGTGGGTTCGTGAGTTGGCGGGTTCGTGAGTCGGCGGGTTCGTGAGTCGGTGGGTTCGTGAGTCGGTGGGTTCGTGAGTCGGTGGGTTCGTGAGTCGGTGGGTTCGTGAGTTGGCGGGTTCGTGAGTCGGTGGGTTCGTGGGTTCGTGAGTTGGTGGGTTCGTAAGTTCGTAAGTTCGTAAGTTCGTAAGTTCGTAAGTTCGTGAGCAATGGCAATGGAAAAACTTGTCCCTGTAAAAAGCGTGAGTTCCTAAGTTTACGTCGTTTTCGTCCGAGCGAAGGGTAAAAGCGTTTACGTCGCATTGCCATAATTCTCGTGTAATAAGAAACGGTTTTTTGCCCCACCAGAGTAGACTCAGAGTGCGAGTGTAAAAAAGTGGGCGAGATTGAAAAGGTTGTTTTCCTCGGATTCCCGTAAATTTATAGTATTGTAGTTTGAAATAAATTCTGCGGTATGTTCTGCCTGTGGGGCACAGCGGGATGGGGGGGAAGAAAGGGTGGGGGGGTGTCCTCCGGGCGAGAGCAGTGGGAGATCTCATACTTTCTTAGGATACTCGTAGCGTCGGCATTTACACTCGTAAATCGAGAAAACTGCGCGAAGTAAAGCGTGATCGGAGGTTATAAGCAAGCTGTGTATATGCAAGCTGAGGAGTAACAGAAAAGCTGGACGAAGTTTTCCTCGTTGGTTCTTCCCCTCCCCCAGCAGAGCGCAACTCATCCGTATTCCGTTCGAAGTAGGGCCGGAGGAGTGGGGGGGGGGGGGGGGGGGGGGGTGAGAGAGACCAGAGTCGCGTATTACCGGGAAGCTTCAAGCCATTGCCGGGATATCCGCGGAGCCCGAGAGCCGCGAATGAATTCGCGCCTGAGGGAGGAGATAAGCTGCCGGCGGTACGAACGAATATCATTACAACTGTAAACACGCGACGTTGCGGAAAAAATATTCTTGAAAACGGAAACATTCGCCCCCGAGTCTGCGAAGGGAAGCGCCGCGCGGGCGCAACGTGGAAAAATTCCGCTGAGGTAGGTAGGAATTAATTGAAAAAGTTTTATCGCCGGGCTCGCCGCTGTCCCGTTGTAATTCGTTGTAATGGTAGAGCAATGAAATTGTTGTGGATACCGCGAACCGTGGATAATTTCACGGATGGTCATCCGGACCGACGAACAGACGGACGAACCTTGGTAAAAATTTTCGCGGTCCGTAGCGGCCACAGGAACCCTTGAGAACAAGGAAGACCTGCCTATCTTATAGTATCGGGTCGGCCGCTTCGCTTGCGAGAGCGCCGCGCCGCCTGGCCATCTAGCGGCCGGCGCCAGAACTAACCTCATACCGAGCGCCCAGTTACAGTTTTGGACGCTTTAAAAAATTATTCCTCGACGGAATCGAATATTGGAACGTTTCCAAAGCCCCTTCTTGTGTCAAAGCGGGGGTAATAGAGAGTCATCGGTCGATTTGCATCCTCCGTTGGTAATTTCGTCGAGCGGAAAGGACAGCGAGTGTTTGCGAGCACGAAATGCAGAATGTACGTGATTGAGTTACAACTTTGGTAACACGTACCGGTGGTCGCGTATAAAATTCTGCAAACCGGTGGATGGGTGACCCGCGAGTGCAGAGCTTTCCGCGGTTGGTTCTTTTTTTTTCCCCCTCTTTTTTTTCACCTTCTCCACTGTTCGTTTCCCTTCCAACTCTCCCGTCGCTTTCGACCTCTTTTCCCTGTCCCCGTCGCGCAATCGGGGACGAGCACGGGACAGTCGCCGTGCTCAGATTTACGAGGAAAAATAAAAAGTTTTTCCAACCCGAACCAAAGAGAACTGCACCACCTCGGATAACCCGAAGCTTTTGTCTGACACCCAAGCTATCCAGCTGCGTAAACTAAATAGAAAAATTCGCCGTATCACTTTTCTCAGCAAAAAAAAAAAAAAAAAAAAAAAAATTACAAGCGCGATTCACCGGTTTGGGCAATTAGGGCTTGTAACTTTGGACAAATTTACAGTACATTAAAAAAATTGGAAACAAAGTTTAGATTTTCGCACGCAAAGCCAGACATGCGGGAACTGGTGAAAAATCCACGCATACAAAGTGCTGGTTCATGCATGGAGTTGAAACGCGAGAAAACTTTACCTCGGGGAAAATGTACCCAGGCTGAGAACTCTTGAGTTTCGAGCGGATCGAGCACGGCCAACGACCCGTAAAAATGTTCATAATCTTTCGGATAAAATAATGTAAATTAAATGTAAAAAAAAAAAAAAAATGCAGATGACAAGTAGATTAAATTTTTCATAGAAACAACAAATTATCTGTAAGTGCGCAAATATAGTGAAACTGGATTTGCTCCAATGATCGCGAAATATTTTGGATATTTTGGATATTTTGGATATTTTGGATATTTTGGATATTTTGGATATTTTGGATATTTTGGATATTTTGGATATTTTGGATATTTTGGATATTTTGGATATTTTGGATATTTTGGATATTTTGGATATTTTGGATATTTTGGATATTTTGGATATTTTGGATATTTTGGATATTTTGGATATTTTGGATATTTTGGATATTTTGGATATTTTGGATATTTTGGATATTTTGGATATTTTGGATATTTTGGATATTTTGGATATTTTGGATATTTTGGATATTTTGGATATTTTGGATATTTTGGATATTTTGGATATTTTGGATATTTTGGATATTTTGGATATTTTGGATATTTTGGATATTTTGGATATTTTGGATATTTTGGATATTTTGGATATTTTGGATATTTTGGATATTTTGGATACTTTGGATATTTTGGATATTTTGGATAATTTCAAGACAAAATGCGGCGAGTTGAGTTATACAGAAATATACGAAGCTCTATATTCGTCGGAACGTCTCGTCATCGGGTCGTTTATCCCGGCTTGATACTCTCCAGTTCCTCGACCCTTAAATGTCCTCTCGGTCTCTCTCATTCTCAACTCGCTTCCTCGGCGCACAAAATATTTCATGGCTGATACTTCAGTCTCGGTACGAGTAGTCTCACTTGACATATTTTTCTCGCGAAATATAATCGAAAATTTCGCCCACTATTATATGCATATAAATATTAAACATATATATATATATATATATGTACTTTATATATATATATATATATACATAAAGTACATAAATATAAATATACGAGTTATACATAGAATTTTAATTAAATACAATGAAATCTCGATCGAGGACTGGCACGAAGTAAACGAACGAATTTTTTTATTCTTTCTGAGGACTTAAAAAAAAAACTGCGCCCATCCGGTCGGCGTTCCTGCTTTCATTACTTTTCAAGAACGCGAATAATAACGAGGCGGATTTTTTTTTTTTTTTTTTTCGAGCCTCGGATTAAATGGATAAGAAATTCAGTTTCATTCTCGCGAATAATGAACACCCAACCCTCTCTCGAATGAACGAGCTGGCGATGATAATTAAGTCGAGAGGAATATCCAAACAGACTATCGTCCCAATTACTCGTAAAAAAATTGTATACTAACTTTTTCTCATCAATCAGATTTTATAATAATTATTTTTGCGGATTAATATTTTTTTTATTGCTTTAAATGTTATTCGTGGTTTTTAAATTGTATTCTTTAAATGCGCCAAGTAGAACTTTTTTAATCTTTATTTTAGGTAATATAATCTTATCTTCAGAAATATGTTCAATTTTTTTTTTTTCAAATTTCACACAATTTATGGAAACTTTATCATGCATATTGGTTTTTATTTTTGTTTTTTAAACGCACCGAGTTGCCATTTTTTTTTTTATATATTCTTTTTCGTTAATATAAATTTATCTTCCGAAATATTTTTTTTACAAACTTTACAAAATTCCCAAAAATTTCAAGCGCCTCAATTTTTCATTACTCATCTACCTCCAATTCTTTCGAAACCGCATCACGCCTATTGTTTCCAATTCTCATTTCCAAAAAACCTTCATTTCTCAGCAACACCATTTTATCTTCAAAAATACTTCAAAAATACTTTTTATTCCCTTTTCTCTCTCTTTACAAAATTGAAAAAAAAAAATCCCAATTAAGGGGCTGCTGGACCTTCCTGTTTTACCGACGAAAATAGGCGATTTCTTAGTTTTCACTATTAATCGTTACTATGCTACGCGTATGCTTTAAATCTTGCAGGACAGTATTAACAACATAAACGATTCGGCGTGCACACGAATTTCGGTCGAAATCTTCCGAAAAATAAAGAAAATCGAATATTATAAACTGTCGCGGAAACCAACATGGCCGCTGAAATGTTTGCAGCATCTGTTCTGTTGGATATAAAAAATGCTGATCTTGCATACGTCAAAAAAGGGCGTGCATGCCGATTCTGTGAAGTTCTACGAATATTCCAAAATCGTCGGAAAGTTGCTCAGTCAAAAGATGATCATGCATAGTGTAAACTGCGATCATTTAGTCTATCGGCTTGCGACGGGTGATCAGAGCCGATGAACACGGCACGAATGTAGTGTAGGGCACGATGCAGAGCCACCTGTACGTCGATCGTGACACTACGTTCACGCACTTTCGCAAACTATGATATTCGGTTTTCTTCATTTATGGTAAGTTTTCAATCAAAATTCGGCTGCACACCGAAGCGTTTATGTCAATATCATAATCCTGCATGATTTGACGCACATGTATAGCATGTTAACAACGCTAAGTCGGAACTGAAAAAATTGTCTAGATCCGTCGGTAAAACAGATAAAGCGAGTTAAAAAAGAAAAAAGAACAGCTCCAGCAGCCCATTAAAAAAAAAAATAAATAAATAAAAAATAAAAACTCCGTAATTGCTTTCATTATTAACGGCAAAATTTTTCGCCTCTCTCGACGAGTGATTATCGTCGGGGTTAACTTAGATTGTTCCGTGGGTTCGACAGTCGGTACGAATTAGGGCCAACTTCGGGTCGCGAAACAATGAAACTGTGCTCGAGCGGTCGGCGTGGAGGGGGGCCGGGCGGGGGGGGGGGGGGGGGGGGGGGGGGGGGGGTTCGAGCCACAGCACCAGTGATGGAGGTCGTTTTCGATTAAAGTCTCGAAGCCACGAGTTAGCGGGCAGTTGTGTTTCTAGTTGGAAAACGTGGGCTAACCACGGTTTCCGGCTCCCGCAGGACAGCATGCATAACGAATATCAACGGATAGAGCGAGAGTTTCGAGCGGGCTCGTCCCGGACTCCTGGGCTTTAACGTCCCTTACGAGCGAGACAATTTTGATCGAGCTATTGCAATCTAACGGTTTTGCATCGCAATTGCACCTTTGCGACTATAGTTGCATTTTTTATTTTTTTTAAATTTAAGAAAAAGAAAAAAACTTTGATGGAATTAAAGCGAAATTTTATTGGGGGAATAAAAGTTGGTTTTTTTTTTTTTTTTTTTTTTTTTTTTTTTTTTTTAAATTAAATAAATCAAAAATAAAATGCAGGTAAATTAAGATCTTTGGGTAGATTTAAGAGGAAAGTTATAAAATAATATAAATAAGCCCTTTGCCGAGGTGTATAATTGTATTTAACGAGACAATTTTGATCGAGCTATTGCGATCTAACGGTTTTGCATCGCAATTGCACCTTTGCGACTATAGTTGCATTTTTTATTTTTTTTAAATTTAAGAAATAGAAAAAAACTTTGATGGAATTAAAGCGAAATTTTATTGGGGGAATAAAAGTTGGTGTTTTTTTTTTTTTTTTTTTTTTTTTTTAAATCTATAATCAAAAATAAAATGCAGGTAAATTGAGATCTTTAGGTAGATTTAAGAGGAAAGTTATAAAATAATATAAATAAGCCCTTTGCCGAGGTGTATAATTGTTTTTAACGAGACAATTTTGATCGAGCTATTGCGATCTAACGGTTTTGCATCGCAATTGCACCTTTGCGACTATAGTTGCATTTTTATTTTTAAAAATTTAAGAAGAAGAAAAAAACTTTGATGGAATTAAAGCGAAATTTTATTAGGGGAATAAAAGTTGGTGTTTTTTTTTTTTTATTAAATAAATCAAAAATAGAATGCAGGTAAATTAAGATCTGTACGTGGCTTTAAGAGGAAAGTTATAAAATAATATAAATAAGCCCTTTGTCGAGGTGCATAATTATCATTAGGAATAAAACTGGCATAAAAAAATAACTGTACAAATATTAAGCTTTGTGAACAAATCACTTTTATTTCTAAAAATATCAATAATGATTAAATAATTAAAAAATTAGTAAACGAAATGTTGACTCATTCGATACAATGTTTAAAATTATGAAATGAAGTAAAAAATCATCAAATTAAAGTGTGCCAAAGGAATAAAATGAAATGATGAGAAAGCAATTGAGCGTTCCATAAAAAGCCGAAAAAAAAATTATTATTTCGCTAACCTCCCAAATTCCCTATTTAAAAAAGATTTTTCACGTTGTAAAAATAATAAAAAAATAATGTTTTCACGGAAAGTGAGCTTGCTCAGTGAAGCGAAATTATAACCTTGGGTCGAGGGATTTCCCGTGGCGTGGAATAATCGTATTCGGGTTCAGTTTTGTTTGGCGAAAGGCTTACGAGAGTTGACGGATTATCAGTCATGGGGAATTATTGCAGCGTCCGATAATCCCTATCGACTACTTCATCGCCCCCCCCCCCCCCCTCCCCCCTCCCTCTTCGGCTTACTAGGGAACTGTTTTCAACTACGCTCCCGGCTCGCCAATTACGCTCATTTCCATCGAAAGCTCTTGAGCTTTCCAATCGGATAATCGGTCCTCTCGAGTGGTCTTCCAGTTTCACGGAAGTTTAACACGGCAGTTGCATATTCAACCAACAGTTGAACCAGGCACCGCGAGCCCATCCACTACATTCGGGTCACACACTACCCCGGCCCGATACTTTAGATTATTGGTCTAGTGCCAATAGCTCGATAATTTTTTTTTTTTTTTAATCATCTTCAGTTTTCAATAATTAATCGACCGGTTGCAATAATTTCTCGACGGAAAAACAAACCGAGGCTTCAAAGCTAAGTTTATAATAACAGTAATAATGGGATCAAACTGTTAACTTTTAGTTTTGTAGAAGGATTCTTTACGTTGATAATAAGTAACGGAAGTAACGGAAGTAACGGAAGTGACGAAAGTGACGAAAGTGACGAAAGTGACGAAAGTGACGAAAGTGACGAAAGTGACGAAAGTGACGAAAGTGACGAAAGTGACGAAAGTGACGAAAGTGACGAAAGTGACGACAGTGACGAAAGTGACGAAAGTGACGAAAGTGACGAAAGTGACGAAAGTGACGAAAGTGACGAAAGTGACGAAAGTGACGAAAGTGACGAAAGTGACGAAAGTGACGAAAGTGATGTTACTTTGTTACTTTGTTACTTTGTTACTTTGTTACTTTGTTACTTTGTTACTTTGTTACTTTGTTACTTTGTTACTTTGTTACTTTGTTACTTTGTTACTTTGTTACTTTGTTACTTTGTTACTTTGTTACTTTGTTACTTTGTTACTTTGTTACTTTGTTACTTTGTTACTTTGTTACTTTGTTACTTTGTTACTTTGTTACTTTGTTACTTTGTTACTTTGTTACTTTGTTACTTTGTTACTTTGTTACTTTGTTACTTTGTTACTTTGTTACTTTGTTACTTTGTTACTTTGTTACTTTGTTACTTTGTTACTTTGTTACTTTGTTACTTTGTTACTTTGTTACTTTGTTACTTTGTTACTTTGTTACTTTGTTACTTTGTTACTTTGTTACTTTGTTACTTTGTTACTTTGTTACTTTGTTACTTTGTTACTTTGTTACTTTGTTACTTTGTTACTTTGTTACTTTGTTACTTTGTTACTTTGTTACTTTGTTACTTTGTTACTTTGTTACTTTGTTACTTTGTTACTTTGTTACTTTGTTACTTTGTTACTTTGTTACTTTGTTACTTTGTTACTTTGTTACTTTGTTACTTTGTTACTTTGTTACTTTCGTAAATAAATATCTAAACAATCTCAATGGTATTCCGAAATGAAACTTTCCATTTCTCCGTCACCTCGGCGCCGCCATTGTCAACCGACTGCGCGAGCCCCCGGGCGTCGCCGACGGTAACGAAATTGTCCCGGGGCAATCGAGTCAACAATTTAATAAGGACGAAATTTATAAAATAAAAAAAATAAATAAGAGATTCTCACGAAAAAGTAAGAAGATGAGCCAACAAGAGAGTCGGACAATTTCATCCCCTCGCGAGAGAGCCTCGCAGCGATTCGAACACCCACGACTTGCCTCGAAAGTAATGACAGCCACTTAAAAAAAAAAAAAAAAAAAAAAAAAAAAAAAAAAAAAATTCTCTCTCCGGCTTTCTTATATCTTTAACCGTGCACTCGGCCTCGGCATCCTCCTTTCTTCGGCTACCGGGGATGCCTCGTCGGGAGAGCGCCGACGTTTTTCGCGCCGAGGCTTTTCTCTCATTTCGCTTCCTCTCGTCGCCCTCTCGTCGGCCGCGTTCTCCTCTTCTTCTCTACTTTCTCCGCCTCTATTTTGCTCCACCGAGCGTTTAACGAGAACTTCACCGTAACGACGTCGTTCGTAAGAGAGCAGATGTAATTTCGTACCTCAAAGGGAGCCTCCCGACCACCCGCGAAAGGGAAATGCCCGGCTCCTAGTTTTCCTAGTTTTACTCTTCGACGTAATATTTCTTCGGCATTTTTTTTTTTTTTTTTTTTTTTTATCGGTATTATGCGCGAGTCGGGCGCCGGAGCTCTGCCCTCGGGGAAGTGCGGGAACATCAATATCACCCCTTTGACGCTCGTATTAATTTATCATCGCTTTCATTTTCTCCGGACTGCTTTGATTTTTTTTTTTTTTTTTATAAGGCTGTTGTTGACGTGAGAATTAATTTTTTTTTTTTAATTCGGATCGGAGAGACTGGTTCTAGAAATTAATTTAAAAAATTCGACGATTCGTCGGAGAGATTCTTCGATTGTGGGATTTAAAAAATGTGTGGATTTGTATTTTTTTTTTTTTTTTTTTAAATAAAATCAAGGATTTGTTTTATTTTAATATAATTTTTTATATATTTTTTTGATGAAAAAAAGATAAAAAAATGGTCTCAAGTCTAAAGTGAAGGAAATATTTTTTTATAGAAGTTTTTGTAGGAAAGAGGTTTTTTTTTTTTTGGATGTAATAAAAAATGGTATCTAAAAAAAACTGAACAAAAACGGAACGCAGGGACGTCAATATCACCCCTTTGACGCTCGTATTAATTTATCATCGCTTTCATTTTCTCCGGACTCCTTTGATTTTTTTTTTTTTTCATACGGCTGTTGTTGACGTGAGAATTAATTTTTTTTTTTAATTCGGATCGGAGAGACTGGTTCTAGAAATTAATTTAAAAAATTCGACGATTCGTCGGAGAGATTCTTCGATTGTGGGATTTAAAAAATGTGTGGATTTGTATTTTTTTTTTTTTTTTTTTTAATAAAATCAAGGATTTGTTTTATTTTAATATAATTTTTTATAATATTTTTTTTTGATGAAAAAAAGATAAAAAAATGGTCTCAAGTCTAAAGTGATGGAAATATTTTTTTATAGAAGTTTTTGTAGGAAAGAGGTTTTTTTTTTTAGATGTAATAAAAAATGGTATCTAAAAAACACTGAACAAAAACGGAACGCAGGGACGTCAATGTCACCCCTTTGACGCTCGTATTAATTTATCATCGCTTTCATTTTCTCCGGACTCCTTTGATTTTTTTTTTTTTTTTATATAAGACTGTTGTTGACGATAGAATTATTTTTTTTTGTTTTCAGAGCGGAGAGACTGCTTCTGGAAATGAATAAAAAAAATTCGGCGATTCGTTGGGTTCGTCGATTGTGGGATTAAAAAAATTTGTGGCAATGTATTTGTTTTTTTTTTTTTTTAAATAAAATAAAATATTTCATTAATTTTGATATAATTTTTTTGTAATATTTGTTTTCGATAAAAACAAGATAAAAAAATTCTCTCAAGCCCAAAGTGATGGAAATATTATTGGGTAATAATAAACTTGGAAACTTATGATCCAACTTCACATTACGGTTCGAAACAATTTTTTTTTATGCCATTAACAATCGTATCTAAAAAAAAAAAAACTAAAAAAAATCTAAACCACTTCCAACGAGCCTCGACGGACAGACTAAAAAAAATTTCAAAAAAAAAAAAAAAAAAAAATATATATATATATATATATAGACCAATAAAGATCGAACGAAAAAACGAAGTTTCGTCCTCCAACACAAACCGATCGGAATGAAAGAGAATATTTTCTCTTGTAAAGGAGGATTGACGTTTCGACAGGAGAAAAAAAAAAAAAAAAAAAAAAAAAAATCCTTTACCGATAGCCGATAAAGCTTTTACTCCTTTCTGACTGAGGGGTTCTCAGCTCGCTGGCGTGCGCGCTCGCTGCAGCGGCCGTCGGAGCTTTGGGTAAAACGACGTTGGGCGAAGCTCGCACGGAAAGCTGATCACGTACATCGCGAGTGCATCGCGTTTGCGTTAACGCACATACAAACGGCACGCCGTGCACGGGCAGGAGCGGAGGGTGAACCGGAGCGTACTACGGGTTTGGTACACTCGACGCGTGCAAACGCAATTACGTAAATACTCGAGACGACAAGGGGGTGTCGGCCCCCCTCTTCGTGACCCTGTCGATAAACTGTCCGAGCTTCTATCCGTGCGTGCTTTCCGTCGCTCCGAATCCAACCGTGGACACAGCGATTCTTCGCTTCCCCGACGCACGACTGACATATTTAATTTGTTAATCATTTGTAAATAATTACGATAATCTTAGATACGACTTCGCGGAGTTTTTCGCTTTGTTTGTATCGTCATGCGATAAAGGAAATTCATCTTTCTTCAACCGGAAGTGACGTATTTCCGGTATGACGTTTCACTTCCGGTTTGGAAAATCTCACTCTTTTGCCGACCGGAAGTGACGTCATGCCGTCGCTTCAGGTTTGAAAATCCCATTTTTAAAAGCCGGAAGTGACGTATTTCCGGTATGACGTTTCACTTCCGGTTTGGAAAATCTCACTCCTTTGTCGACCGGAAGTGACGTCATGCCGTCGCTTCAGGTTTGAAAATCCCATTTTTAAAAGCCGGAAGTGACGTATTTCCGGTATGACGTTTCACTTCCGGTTTGGAAAATCTCACTCCTTTGTCGACCGGAAGTGACGTCATGCCGTCGCTTCAGGTTTGAAAATCCCATTTTTAAAAGCCGGAAGTGACGTATTTCCGGTATGACGTTTCACTTCCGGTTTGGAAAATCTCCCTCCTTTGTCGACCGTAAGTGACGTCATGCCGTCGCTTCCGGTTTGAAAATCCCATTTTTAAAAGCCGGAACTGACGTCATACCGGAAATACGTCACTTTCGGTTTGTAAAAGTCAATTTTTTTTTTTTACCGGAAGTGACGTCGTATCCGAAATACGTCACTTCCGGTTTGAAAATCCCATGGGTTTTTATTGCCGGAAGTGACGGCATACCGGACGTCACTTCCGGTTTGAAAATCTTTCTTTTGTTTCTACCGGAAGTGACGTCACTTCCGGTTTGAAGATCTCATTTTTCTCACCGGAAGTAACGTCACTTCCGGCTTGAGAATCTCATTCTTCCGACCGGAAGTACGTCACTTCCGGTTAGAAAAGCTTACTTTTTCGACCGGAAATACGACACTTCCGGTTTGAAAATCTAATTTTTCCGATCGGAAGTAAGTCACTTCCGGTTTGAACATCTCATCTTTCCGGCCAGAAGTACGACACTTCCGGTTTGAAAATCTCATTTTTTACGACCGGAAATAAGTAACTTCCGGTTTGAAAATCTCATTTTTACGACCGGAAATAAGTCACTTCCGGTTTGAACATCTCATCTTTCCGGCCAGAAGTACGTTACTTCCGGTTTGAAAATCTAATTTTTTTCGACCGGAAATACGTCACTTCTGGTTTGAAAATATATATTTTTTCGACCCGAAGTGGCGTCGTACCGGGAACACGTCACTTCCGGTTTGACAATCACATTTTTTTTTCGACGGGAAGTGACGTCATGCCGGAAATCTAAACCTCCGCTTTCTGAATTCCATCGTATATAGCAAGGGCGCGTTGCGCCCGAGTTACCGCGACCTGGTAGTAAATATTGAATACATGTGAATATAGTACACGATAAATAATACATTTATTTGGTTCATTTATGTATATATATATATTTATTTACTTTAAAGAATATAAGTTTGATCTTCAATGAACTTAAAGAATTGCAAGTATCGCTCACATTTTCTCGGCGATGGGTAAAAAAGTGTTCCGACCGACGGAGCAGTGAGGGCTTCTGGGATCCCACAAAAGTGGACGAGAAAAGGGTAACGGCGACGCGAATAACATTTTTTTTTTTTTTTTTTTTTTTTTTTAATACTTAACACTTTAAATAAAGTTACCGAGAGTCGGACGAAGGTGTCACCCCCGGCGGGAATGCACGTCCACTCTTTTTAATGAGCTCAACAGGTGCCGGGATTTCCCGGAAGATACCTCGTATAATTACGTACAAGTGTAACGAGAATGCAACATACATATATATATATACGCGAAGAGCAAAAATAAAATCACCGAGTACAATTTTTTTTTAATTATTTTTAAACAATTTTTTCTCTTGTTCACGAAGTCTCGGTAAACTCCTCGCAGCGAAAAATAATTCTCGGAACCATCAACGAAATGACGCAGATTTGAAAAAAATTAAAAAATAAAAATTTAATAAGTTAAAAATAAAATAACATTTCATGAAAACGAAGCTTTCTCTATAAAGAATTAAAAAAAAAAAGTTTTTTTTTAAACCACCTGCGAGCACCGAAATTTTAATGTTTATTCCTCGCGTCGCCGAAATGTTAAACACACTGGTATTATATTCGAGCTTTTCGACATTCTCCAATTTCCCGTCGTACATAATATCCGGTTTGAAAATTTAGCCCCGAGCGACCCGCCTTGCATTATCGCGTGCCCCGAATTCCGCGCACTTTCCCCGCTCTGCTTTACCGGCCGAGCGGCCGACGAGCTGGCACAATAATATCCATTCGGCGAGTGCCGCAGCCGCCCGTTCCCCCCGGTTGCGTGGAGCCCCGAGCGACCTTCGTGCTCCGGACATCGAAAACATTAGTTCGCCGAAATATTATTAGCAGACACGGGAAAATCGTATTATAATATCGAGAGGATTTGCCGCCAACGAGCTAACCCATAGTTTCACCGCGCGAAATTTGCCGGGGTTCATTCGCAATCATACGCCGAAATTCGGCGATATAAATTTTGCACGCCTTCGCGCGTGAAACGACCGAAATTTCGAGCCGGCCGAGTCTCGATTTAAATACATATCTTTTTAATCGATACAAATGCTTAATGCGAGAGTATTTAAAGTATCGAATCAAAAATGCTAACGCACATTTCACGATGAATTTATATCGGAAATTAATTATTTATATGAAATTATGTTTGCCTTTATTCTTTTTATTCCTAGTTAAATAAATAATAGAAATATTAATAATATGATTAGTAAAATGGTAATATTCAATTTCCAAATTGAAGAATATATATGGAAATAAATTTCTGTGCAAATTCAAAAATTAAAAACAGAATAATAATAAGTACTTCACATTTGAAAAATTCTATATTCTTGAAAAAATATAAACTTTGTTATGGCTAATAAATAAAAAAAAAAAAGTAAAATTATCTTCGAAAAATACATTTTTTTTCGAATGAATAATATATCCTTAATATTGACCGAATACAAATACGCGGAAATATCGGACACATATTACCGAGATATTTATAAGGATTGGAGCGTACAATGGGGCGTGTGGACGTATATAGTAATAATTGTAACGGAGCAAACGTTCGGTCCAGTTGATTGGACCGAGAGTCGATCAACAGCTCACGCACGCGAGAGCCGACGGCACCGCGGGGAGGGGGGGGGGGCTGACAATGCAATGCACCCCTCGCTGTGCACCCAATGCAAACGTGGACGACAAACAGCGAGGTTGTGCCGCTTGTCTCGGGTTTACTGGTTACGTTCCTATATCCCTGGAATACCTAATACCCTTGTTCTATAAACTGCGGAGATAAAACTTGAATTCCCTGATAAAAAATTTCTACGCTCCCGTAATCGTATATTTAAAAAAAAAAATGAAAATTCATCAAATTTTTCAGAATTCTTCAACTTTTTCAAAATTATTCTACTTTTTCAAAATTATTCTACTTTTTCAAATTTCTTCAACTTTTTCAAAATTATTCAACTTTTTCAAAATTCTTCATATTTTTCAAAATTATTCTACTTTTCAAAATTATTCTACTTTTCAAAATTATTCTACTTTTCAAAATTATTCTACTTTTCAAAATTATTCTACTTTTCAAAATTATTCTACTTTTCAATTTTTTTTTACTTTTTCAAAATTCTTTTACTTTTTCAAAACTCTTTTACTTTTTCAAAACTCTTTTACTTTTTCAAAATTCTAATTCTTTTTTTTTTACCACTTGAAAAAGTCCCTGCTGAATTAATCGCTGCTCCAAAATTTGTGGTGCAATAAAAATAAAAAGCATTGATTACAGTTCCATTAACGACCGTGGTAACTGGCATGCTCATAAAAAAGCTTCGCCATGCTTTCGCAAAGTCACAGACTTTGCGTTACAGAGTTCCTCCCAGTTTTGCGCAAAAGTTAAATAGACTCGGGATGTGAGCGTCGTAACGCGACGATAATTAATTAATAGTTATTAATTCCACCAAAGGGACTCTCGTCCGATAATTAAATTGCACGTCTTTCAGACCTCCCTTTGACGCGACGGTGTAAAATTAAGCATCAAATTCTCCACTGTGTTTCCTACACTATAAATAAGACGATGTAT
This sequence comes from Exephanes ischioxanthus, assembly GCA_958510785.1. Classification (NCBI taxonomy): domain Eukaryota; kingdom Metazoa; phylum Arthropoda; class Insecta; order Hymenoptera; family Ichneumonidae; genus Exephanes; species Exephanes ischioxanthus. Next base: position 5,260,126 of record OY294026.1, read on the forward strand.
TTGAAATAATTAAATACAATCGATATTGTATTTAATTATTTATCCGAATCGGCACTTCGTTTTTCCGAATAAATCGTAAAATTAAAAAAATATACATATTCTCGCGCGCGGCTCGAGAGTTTCGGATTAAAGGCTCGAGGCGGTAATCATAATTAAAGCTTTCCGACCCGACGGCTGTAATCTTCCGTTAACTCGTCCGGCGAACTTTTGACCTTTGACCCCCCCGTCGGAAATCGAGGATGCCAAGGGCAGGTGTAAAAGCTTTCGACCGCGAATAGACAGAATTTATTAATGAAATGATTATCCTGATCAGCAACAATGAAACTAAGTGCAATGAAGTGCAATGAAGTGCAATGAAGTGCAATGAAGTGCAATGAAGTGCAATGAAGTGCAATGAAGTGCAATGAAGTGCAATGAAGTGCAATGAAGTGCAATGAAGTGCAATGAAGTGCAATGAAGTGCAATGAAGTGCAATGAAGTGCAATGAAGTGCAATGAAGTGCAATGAAGTGCAATGAAGTGCAATGAAGTGCAATGAAGTGCAATGAAGTGCAATGAAGTGCAATGAAGTGCAATGAAGTGCAATGAAGTGCAATGAAGTGCAATGAAGTGCAATGAAGTGCAATGAAGTGCAATGAAGTGCAGTGAAGTGCAATGAAGTGCAATGAAGTGCAATGAAGTGCAATGAAGTGCAATGAAGTGCAATGAAGTGCAATGAAGTGCAATGAAGTGCAATGAAGTGCAATGAAGTGCAATGAAGTGCAATGAAGTGCAATGAAGTGCAATGAAGTGCAATGAAGTGCAATGAAGTGCAATGAAGTGCAATGAAGTGTAATGAAGTGCAATGAAGTTCAATAAAGTGCAACGAAGTGCAATGAATTGCGATGGAGTGCAATGAAGTGCACTGAAGTGCAATTAGCTGGAATTAATTGCAATGAAGTGCAATGAAGCGAACTGAAATGAAATGTGACCTTTGGCCCGAGCTTTGCTTGTTCAGTTCATTCGGCATTAAATAAATTGTGTAAACCGTAACCTTTGACTGTGAGATCTCGCGATTTTTGTAAAATTCGATGGAAAAGTTGCGGCTCCGAGAGTCGAAGGGAGAACTACTCGTGTGTAAGAGACTTGCCAGAGGCACAGGAAAGTTTCCCCTCCATCGTCAATGTTTTTCCATTTCCGTTGGCTTATGGAACACCCTCTGTACGAATGGAATACAAGCCGTGTCACGTATCTATACACTATGCTTCTTTCTACCTTTATGCACATGCACTCTCGTTGCAGTTTCTTTGGTACCTGAGCGCAGTCGTTGAAGAGATGCGGAAAAGCTCGAGGAAATAAGTTATTTTTTTTTTTCTCATCGCGTTGCACGAGTATACGAGAAACACAGCGGGAACCGCGACGTCCGGAGATGCATTTATTTTCCATTCGGAGTGCATCGATGTCGAAAGTATTGAATTTGATTTTGGCAAAAAAAAAAAATCCCAACCGCAAACAATTTTATTCAAAAATAAGAATATAAAAATTAAATGAGATATTAATATATTGTTATTGTATAATAAATTGTTAACAATAATTCTAATGCACAATATGATAATATAATGTGAAATTTTGAATTTCATCTTAAAAATGTTATTAATTTTTTTTTTCCACAAAAAAGGAGTTTTAGGACGGGGAAAAAAAATCGTCGACCGAGAATTCTCGTTTCCGCGTCTATAAAACTTTGATCGCGACGCAAACAAATTCGCTCGCGGTGCTTAAGCAGCCAGTTACTCATTTAGACCTTTATTATTAGTGCTATTATTAGCATTATTTAATTTTTTTTTTTTTTTTACGATCGACGATAAGCAGAAAGCCAAATAAATCGTGAAATCACGCTAGGGAATTGTTCCATCGTGATAAAACGAAATTACGATCGTTCCCGGTTTATCCGATCTCTCTGTCTCCGTCTTTCGCAATCGACGACCGCGGCGAACTTTGGACACGTGATAAATTAAGGTCCGCCACCGCCCGCCCTTCGGGTCGCCTCTCCCTCTCATCCCGAATAATACATGGCCTCGGCGCCGCCACACGCATCGCCCTATACACATATGTACATATATACATGGCCTACATATATATATATATATATATATATATATATAAGGGGCGGAGCGGGTAACTCACACCCCTTTATGGACTTAAGCCCTTATTATTCTAAGTCCGTTTAAAAGGAGTATGCCCTTACAATTCTAAGCCCCACTATTACGGTTCCATTTTTAACCAACTTCATGTCCCTATTGTGGTCCCCCTCTGATCCTATTATTGACCTCTGTGACCCTATTATTGACCCCTCTAACCCCCCCCCCCCCCCCCCTCGATTCTTGACACGGCGGCGACAGCGGCGAAATCCTTTTATATTATAGAGAGATACATATATAAAAAAAAGACTCACGCCCTTATTATTCTAAGTCTTTTACCCCCCTCATTATTCCAATCCCCTTATGCTAAATGGACTTAAGCCCTTATAATTCCAAGTCCCTTTAAGCTAAATGGACTTGGGCCCTTATCATTCCAAGGCCCTTTAAGGATGGACTTAGGCCCTTATAATTCCAAGGCCCTTTAAGGATGGACTTAAGCCCTTATTATTCTCCCCCCCCCCCCCCCCCCCACCCGATTCTTGCCACGGCGGAAGCGGCGAAATCTTTTTATATTATTTATATATATATATATATATATATATATATATATATATATATATAGATATATCTAGCTATAGATTTATATCTACATTTATATAGATATATATACAGATGTATGGTGTATATACGTGTATACATATATACTTTCCGTACATGGAATACGGTACATAAGTCATGTCCGAGCGGCTCCGCGGGATTCTCCCGTCCGGCGATTGGACAATTAACTTTCGCAAACTTTTTTTTTTTTTTTTTTTTCGTCGTCACGAGAGCTTTACGACGGTCTCGGAGAGGAGTCGGAGATGGAATTTGCGGCAGTGTAAAAGTTTTATCTCGACCCGCGGAACAGTCACGGAAAAAAATTTATAAGAGTTCTTAAAAGTCTAAAAAAACAGACACACAAAAAAAAAATAAATAAAAAAAAATAAGGAGCTGAAAACCCAATATTTTTTATTTTAATCCCAAAAATGCGATTTCACATTAGCGCAAACTGTTTTTGGTGCATAAAATCGAGGATGCAAATGTCCCACTGCACTTGCGCACAAAAAGGCCAGCAGATTAATGTTCGGCGCACAAAAATACGTCGGAATACATATTTTATTTTTAAAAAAAGACAAAAACATTTTCTAAACTAAATATACGTTTTTAAACAAACTCAAATTTTCGGGTAAGTAAAAAATTCAAGGACATTAGGTGAAATTCAAGGACATTCCAGTACTTTTTCGAGGTCAGGCGAAATCCAAAGTCAGGCAA
>OY294026.1:5263752-5326247 GCA_958510785.1 Exephanes ischioxanthus
GAAATACGTCACTTCCGGTTTGAGAATCGCATCTTTCGACCGGAAATACGTCACTTCCGGTTTGAGAATCGCATCTTTCGACCGGAAATACGTCACTTCCGGTTTGAGAATCGCATCTTTCGACCGGAAATACGTCACTTCCGGTTTGAGAATCTAATTTTTTTTAACGAAAATACATCACTTCCGGTTTGAGAATCGCATATTTCGACCGGAAATACGTCACTTCCGGTTTGAAAGGTGCATTTTGCTGGCCTGTCGCGTTATTAACAATTTTTATCGCGTCGACTCGAGCGAGCATGGGAAACCGGAAATTTACAAAAAAAAAAAAAACATGAATTGTTATATAATTTTCGCAGTTATGCAATCAGGCAACTTTTTTCTTTTTCACGAATTTTTTTTTTTTTACCTCAAGTTTTTTGCCTCAAGTTGAAATTATAAATAAATAAGTAAATGAATGATTGTTAATATTCTCACCGAAAATTCGTCAAGCTTCCGTGTTTTCACTCGCGACGTAAATCTGCAACAAGACAAGATAAATTAAATCCTTCAGAACCGATCATTAAGTTTTGTGATAAAAATCATCAGAAATTTTGAGCCGGAAGGAATTTTTCAAAAATTAATGTCGTGCGCAATTCCAGCAAACGTCTATAGAATCAACGAAGACAAACGTGGAAAGGACGTTCGTTGCGACGAAAAAAATTATGCCAGACTTTAATAAATAGTGCGAGTATAAAAAAAATAATAATAATAAATAGCGAAAATGTAATAAATAATAATAAATAGTGGAAAGTGTCCTAAAACGTAAACGAACGACATATAATATATTGGATATAATATATTGGATATAATATATTGGATATAATATATTGGATATAATATATTGGATATAATATATTGGATATAATATATTGGATATAATATATTGGATATAATATATTGGATATAATATATTGGATATAATATATTGGATATAATATATTGGATATAATATATTGGATATAATATATTGGATATAATATATTGGATATAATATATTGGATATAATATATTGGAAAATTAATTTTTGGAATATTCTGCAGATCGAAAGTCCGAATGTCCGAAATTTATAATATTTACGTAATTACGAACTCCGATTATCGCAACTCGCAGGGTGTGAGATATCGAAATAAGATTGTCCGTAGGAGCAAAACTCGGAAAGACGTCTCTTTCGAACGAAAAGTCACAGAATTATGCTGTCCCAAGCGGACGGCGACGAAATTATAGGTTGAATTATCCGTTGAGTCGACGGTCCGACAGCCGACAAATTCGAAAATTATTATTTGCGATAGTGGTGTGGTTTGATTTACCACTTTCTGACGGCGAAACTAACGATCCTACATTGACGGAGGCCTCGCGCAGCGAACGCTTCAATACGTAGCCCAATATATATATATATATATATATATATATATATATATATAGAAGATATATCTCTCTATAATATAAAAAGATTTCGCCGCTGTCGCCGCCGCCGCCGCCGTGTCAAGAATCGGGGGGGGGGGGGGGGGGGGGGGTAGAATAATAAGGGCTTAAGTCCATCCTTAAAGGGCCTTGGAATTATAAGGGCCTAAGTCCATCCTTAAAGGGCCTTGGAATTATAAGGGCCTAAGTCCATCCTTAAAGGGCCTTGGAATTATAAGGGCCTAAGTCCATCCTTAAAGGGCCTTGGAATTATAAGGGCCCAAGTCCATTTAGCATAAGGGGATTGGAATAATGAGGGGGGTAAAAGACTTAGAATAATAAGGGCGTGAGTCTTTTTTTTTATATATGTATCTCTCTATAATATAAAAGGATTTCGCCGCTGTCGCCGCCGTGTCAAGAATCGAGGGGGGGATAGTACTTGGACGCGGTCACCCATCCAAGTATTGAACCCGTCTTTTGAAGTATTTGGAATAACAAGTGTTTACGTCCAGAAATGGGTGCGAGCGCGCGAAGCGCGCGAGCCACAATAACCCACTAGTATTTATATATACTAAGGGAGTTGGTGGCTCGCGCGCTCACACCCCTTTATGGACTTAAGCCCTTATTATTACAAGTCCTTTAAAAGACGTATGCCCTTACAATTCTAAGCCCCACTATTACGGTTCCTTTTTTAACCAACTTCATGCCCCTATTATTGTCCCCCCTGACCCTATTATTGATCCCCTGATCCTTTTGTTGACCCCTCTGGCCCTATTATTGACCACCCCTTTGACCCCATCTGATCCTATTATTGACCCTTCTGACCCTATTAATGCCCCCTGGCCCTATTAATGACCCCTCTGACCCTATTATCGACCGCTGTGACCCTACTAATGACCCCCTCTGACCCTATTATGAACCCCCTCAAGCTCTATTATTGACCACCCTTTGACCCCATTATTGACCCTATCTGATCCTATCATTGACCCCTCTGGCCCTATTAATGCCCCCTGGCCCTATTAATGACCCCTCTGACCCTATTATCGACCGCTGTGACCCTACTAATGACCCCCTCTGACCCTATTATGAACCCCCTCAAGCTCTATTATTGACCACCCTTTGACCCCATTATTGACCCTATCTGATCCTATCATTGACCCCTCTGGCCCTATTAATGCCCCCTGGCCCTATTAATGACCCCTCTGACCCTATTATCGACCGCTGTGACCCTACTAATGACCCCCTCTGACCCTATTATGAACCCCCTCAAGCTCTATTATTGACCACCCTTTGACCCCATTATTGACCCTATCTGATCCTATCATTGACCCCTCTGGCCCTATTAATGCCCCCTGGCCCTATTAATGACCCCTCTGACCCTATTATCGACCGCTGTGACCCTACTAATGACCCCCTCTGACCCTATTATGAAACCCCTCATGCCCTATTATTGACCACCCCTTTGACCCCCTTATTGACCCCATCTGATCCTATTATAGACTCCTCTGGCCCTATTAATGACGCCTGTGACCCTATTAATGACCCCCTGACCCTATTATTGACCGCTCTGACGCTATTAATGACCCCCTTCAATTCCACCCCTTCTATTTTTTTTTTTTTTTTTTCATCATTGAACATGCATAATTGTACTGTATCATCTTATATCACTAAAATACTTCGTTGTTTTTCATTGAGTCTACACAATTTTTTTTTCTTACTCTCAGTAGTATGCTTAAAAAAAAAATCTCAAGAATTTCACCCAAAAATACCCAAATAGAGTGAAAACCATTTTTGGTCCCACAAAATCTCGCCTCTTGTGTCTTCGCATCATAAAAAAAAAAAAAAAAATCAATGTTACTCATTTTCTCTCGTCGATGAACTCCGTAAGTGCGCGTGCGACACCTGTCATTAAATTAAAATCGATTGTCAATAAATCGGCTTCGGGCGGGGGGGGGGGGGGGGGGGGGGTACGTAAAACTTGTGAGTTGGCGTAAATTTTCCTTTATCGTTCGACGATCGATCGCGATCGTTAAATTTTACCGGGAGGGGGAAGGAAAGGGGCGAGGAGGGGGGGGGGGGGGGGGAGATTCTCGCTGAAGTTTGATGTTAAGGTGGTGGCTCGGAAGTTTCGTTCTTGGTGGGAATAAACGCGTACGGATAATAACACGGGAAAGCTTGCTTGCGATAGGGAGAGCGTAGAGTGGACGAGTTCGGTAGGTTGTTCGGTAACGCGAGGCGTCGTTAACGCGGCGAAACGTCATAAAGTTTCGGTTCCCCGGAAAGCTTGCCGGGTCGCCGGATCGCAGCTCCTTTTACAATGCCCGCTGTGTCACCGGGAAGAGTTATAAGTTACAACCTGACGGGGGGGGGGGGGGGGGGGGGGGGACGCGCGATCGCGCGGCCGTTAAGGGATCGGCAACGCTTCGACGATTTTTACGATTTTTCTTTTTTTTTCATTTATTGTATTTACCAAAAATAAATATAAAATATTTAGCCAAACACCATTTTTTTTTTTACTCGATACATTTAATGCAACATTGAGAAATATAATAATAATAATAATGATAATAATAATAATAATAATAATAATAATAATAATAATAATAATAATAATAATAATAATAATAATAATAATAATAATAATAATAATAATAATAATAATAATAATAATAATAATAATGCATATTATGGTTATTACTTTGTTTTTATGATAATTATTTTTATTATTTATTATTGAATGATAAGTAATGAGTAAATAGGCGACGATTACAGGCTGAAATTCGAATCGAACGAGTTCGATCGAGAGAAAAAAAAAACGAAAAAAGTCGCCACTCTGGGGCGTACGGTGCTATATGACTTCGGAGTAACCTCGGGTATTATCGCTTTTCGATAACACCGTGAGGTGGAAGGACTTACCGGTGGGACGCTATTATTCAGCGTTAACTATTCAATTCCATATTTCCCCGGGGAACCGTAGGTCTCGAGGAGACCAGGTGAAAGACCACTACAGCCGCGATACAGCGTGATTCAGCGGCGGCCTATTTATACGTCGCTCCGTGCAATTTTGGAAATTATCTTGTACACTATTTTAAATTTATTTGTTTATCTATATATGTCCGATGTCTGATTCCGATGTCCGATGTCTGATTTCGATGTCCGATGTCTGATTTCGATGTCCGATGTCTGATTCCGATGTCCGATGTTTGATTCCGATGTCCGATGTTTGATTCCGATGTCCGATGTTTGATTCCGATGTCCGATGTTTGATTCCGATGTCCGATGTCCGATGTCTGATTTCGATGTCCGATGTTTGATTCCGATGTCCGATGTTTGATTCCGATGTCCGATGTCCGATGTCTGATTCCGATGTCCGATGTCCGATGTCCGATGTCCGATGTCCGATGTCCGATGTCCGATGTCCGATGTCCGATGACCGATGTCCGATGACCGATGTCCGATGTCCGATGTCCGATGTCCGATGTCCGATGTCCGATTCCGATGTCCGATTCCGATGTCCGATTCCGATGTCCGATTCCGATGTCCGATTCCGATGTCCGATTCCGATGTCCGATTCCGATGTCCGATTCCGATGTCCGATTCCGATGTCCGATTCCGATGTCCGATTCCGATGTCCGATTCCGATGTCCGATTCCGATGTCCGATTCCGATGTCCGATTCCGATGTCCGATTCCGATGTCCGATTCCGATGTCCGATTCCGATGTCCGATTCCGATGTCCGATTCCGATGTCTGACTCCGATGTCTGATGTATACCATCTTTGGCTCGTTCGATTTTTATTCTTATGCTTTTTTATTTTTATTAAAAAATATCGAACGTTTTTTTAATAAGTAAAGCATAAAAGAAAACATAAGACAGAAGTATTATGTTTTATTTTAAGCTTGATGTTTTATTTGAAAAGCAACGTTCGATATTCCGAGTGGAAAAATTGCTGTCTACAATTGGAATTTAAAAATAAAATGAAAAAAAAAGGACAGAAATAAAAATCGAACGAGCGAAAAATTGTGTGGGCGGAACGAGCGGAGAATAACGAGAAATCAAGTCGAAGAAAAAGATAAAACGTGGCCCGTTGAGAAATGCAAGCGTTCCGTCGACATAGTCGTTTCCGTGCGGCAATGAAAAACGTCGGTAATCCAATGTGCGTTCGATAAAGATGCAAATCCGTACCGTGTCTGTTTTCTGGCACGGAATATCCTCCTCGTTGATCCTCGGGGAATACACTGTCCGGGCTCGTGTGTGTCAGGACTCCGAACCTCGATTCGCTCGTAGAATCGTCAAAAGTTTCGAATCCTCCGTCCACTTTTCGCTCACCACTCTCGACAAATTCGTTTACGGCATCGATTAAAACATTTTGTTTTTTCTTTCGTTCGTCAGTAGGGGACGCTCTGATTTCGTGAAATTTTTTGTTTTGCAATTTTCTCAACCAAACGGAAGTTTTCTCAAACGTGAAAATATCAAATTTTTTTTTTATGTTTAAAAAATGTTTAAAAAATGTTTAAAAAATGTTTAAAAAATGTTTAAAAAATGTTTAAAAAATGTTTAAAAAATGTTTAAAAAATGTTTAAAAAATGTTTAAAAAATGTTTAAAAAATGTTTAAAAAATGTTTAAAAAATGTTTAAAAAATGTTTAAAAAATGTTTAAAAAATGTTTAAAAAATGTTTAAAAAATGTTTAAAAAATGTTTAAAAAATGTTTAAAAAATGTTTAAAAAATGTTTAAAAAATGTTTAAAAAATGTTTAAAAAATGTTTAAAAAATGTTTAAAAAATGTTTAAAAAATGTTTAAAAAATGTTTAAAAAATGTTTAAAAAATGTTTAAAAAATGTTTAAAAAATGTTTAAAAAATGTTTAAAAAATGTTTAAAAAATGTTTAAAAAATGTTTAAAAAATGTTTAAAAAATGTTTAAAAAATGTTTAAAAAATGTTTAAAAAATGTTTAAAAAATGTTTAAAAAATGTTTAAAAACGTTGACGTTGAAAAAAGTTGAAAATTGAAATTTTCATATCGCTTCCTCATAAAGTTGAAAATTGAAATTTTCATACCGCTTTCTCATAAGGTTCCTTTATTCGCGAAGCTTCTTCTATGAGGAAGCATTGTCTGTATTTTTGGCTTCCTCATAGAGGAAGCTTCGCGAATAAAGGAACCTTATGAGAAAGCGGTATGAAAATTTCAATTTTCAACTTTATGAGGAAGCGATATGAAAATTTCAATTTTCAACTTTTTTCAACGTCAACGTCTTAGAGTTTTATGCAAAACGGTTGACCGATTCAGGTTCAGCGCGTAAAAAAATATTCCATCGTCACGTTTCACTTTGTCGAATCTGCGTTTGGCGCGAAAAAATACATGGAAATATGCGCTCCCGAATTCTTTTTTACCCTTTCGATTGTTATTCCAGAATTCCTAGTGATACCTCTTTATCTAGCTTTTTAATCCCGTCATATCCATCGCCTTGTGTATATCTTGCCGTAGATCACGATAGGCACCTGGGTTTTTCCGCGATGCCATCGAAAAGCAAAGAAATCGTTATTTAAAAATACCTAAAATCATTCATTTTTGCAATTTTGGCTATAAAAATGCCTGGTAAACTTTTTGGTTAGTTGTCGCTCCGGGACTGTAATTCTATGTATTTTTTCGCGCTGATCACGAATCTGACACTTATTTTATTCACAGATGAATATTTGATCCGAAAAAAATGCGTCTTAAAAAAAAAAAAAAAATTGCATGAAATTCAAAAAATTCAAAATGACATAAAATTTAAACGGTTCGATCGATTTTCTTGAAATTTTAATGGGATCCTCGGGTGATCAGATTCTATCTGTGTACGCATTTTTAGCCCGACAGCTAAAAAATTGCGAGCGCTACAGTGCGTACAGACATTTTCGAAGAAATTAAAAATGGCGTACAAAAAAAACAACTGACAATTTTTGGACGAAATTTTACAGAAACATTGACTATTAACCACACAAGCTATGTGCAAAATTTCAGCCGGATTCGTGGAGGCGTTCTCGAGTTATAGTGGTTTGAATTTTTCGCTTCCGATTCACACACACACACACACACACACACACACACACACACACACACACACACACACACACACACACACACACACACACACACACACACACACACACACACACACACACACACACACACACACACACACACACACACATCCGGACATTTTTTCTAAATGTGATTTTTCGATGTTTTGGAACATTCTGAACACGTTTTCATTAAAATCTCGAAATTTTTTTTTTTCACCATCACAAAGCTTCCTCTATGAGGAAGCAAAATGTTTAAAAAATGTTTAAAAAATGTTTAAAAAATGTTTAAAAAATGTTTAAAAAATGTTTAAAAAATGTTTAAAAAATGTTTAAAAAATGTTTAAAAAATGTTTAAAAAATGTTTAAAAAATGTTTAAAAAATGTTTAAAAAATGTTTAAAAAATGTTTAAAAAATGTTTAAAAAATGTTTAAAAAATGTTTAAAAAATGTTTAAAAAATGTTTAAAAAATGTTTAAAAAATGTTTAAAAAATGTTTAAAAAATGTTTAAAAAATGTTTAAAAAATGTTTAAAAAATGTTTAAAAAATGTTTAAAAAATCTATTATTTAACCTTATCACTGACTCAATTGTTTGGCCGTAATTTTATAACAAACACGATGTGTACCTAAAATCACAAGCCCTCCGTGCGCCGCGCAGCTCGTTAATCGACGTTGCAAGACTCTAACGACGCAATTTCTGAGACTAATTAAATTGAAGGAGAACTGAGGGTTAAATGAGAGGCTCCAAAGTTTAACGTTTCCCGTGTGTTTCTCCGACAAGTCTAACAAGAATCCCCCGGGCTATGGACTGTCTACGGGGCGTAATACAGAGCTCCGTGCGTGGAGTGCACCGTGAGATTGTGGTACCATCGAGAACCGGCGCTACTCGACGGTCTCGTTCGCAGTAACGGGAGCGAAGGGTTTGGCGCGCAGCCGGAGCTCCGTTTCTACAGGGAAACTCCGATTCGATTTATCGGCCCGTTTAATATTCCCGACACGTACTTCGCCGCCTCTCTACGATTCCACAATTCCTCTCGACATTCCTCTCTCCCCTTGTTTTCATTATTTTTTTTCTCACCCCTTTATCACGAATTATGAGGCAACATAGACCGGAAGCTCACAAGCAGCTCGTCATTCCGCAACAAATTTCAAAGGTGCAATAATTTTGATAAATTACAAAATGTTGTTCGACACTTTTGTGATTTGTTTCTTACTGGCAGAGTGTTGTGGCGAGGGACCGAAGCGTCCTCGCTATGGTCTGTGAAATTTGGAAACAAGAATTTCAGATTTCCGGTGATTTGTCTGAAACACATGATTGGAGGTTTGGGAATCGCATTTTTCGACCGGAAGTGAGGTCACACCGGAAATACGTCACTTCCGGTTCGAGACTCTCATTTTTCGACCGGATATACGTCACTTCCGATTTGAGAATCGCATCTTTCGACCGGAAATACGTTACTTCCGGTTTGAGAACCTCATTTTTCGAACGAAAATACAACACTTCCGGTTTGAGAATCGCATCTTTCGGCCGAAAATACGTCACTTCCGGTTTGAGAATCGCATCTTTCGACCGGAAATACGTCACTTCCGGTTTGAGAATCGCATCTTTCGACCGGAAATGCGTCACTTCCGGTTTGAGAATCGCATCTTTCGGCCGGAAATACGTCACTTCCGGTTTGAGAATCGCATCTTTCGACCGGAAATACGTCACTTCCGGTTTCAGAATCGCATCTTTCGACCGGAAACACGTCACTTCCGGTTTCAGAATCGCATCTTTCGACCGGAAACACGTCACTTCCGGTTTCAGAATCGCATCTTTCGACCGGAAATACGTCACTTCCGGTTTCAGAATCGCATCTTTCGACCGGAAATACGTCACTTCCGGTTTGAGAATCTAATTTTTTAAACGAAAATACATCACTTCCGGTTTGAGGATCGCATCTTTCGACCGGAAATACATCACTTCCGGTTTGAGAATCTCATTTTTTTAACGAAAATACATCACTTCCGGTTTGAGAATCGCATCTTTCGACCGGAAATACGTCACTTCCGGTACGAGAAACTCTTTTCCCAACGAAAATACATCACTTCCGGTTTGAAAATCTTATTTTTCGAACTGAAATATGTCACTTCCGGTTTAAGGATCTAAACCGGAACGTAACACGTAACTGACAATGTTTATTCAGGATCGCAGAGCTTTTTTTTTTTATCGCCTTATTTCGCGTTGAAACGATGCCTTGGACAAATAAACAGAAAGGGCGAGCCGGGGGGGGGGGGGGGGGTGCGGCTTATGTCGTATTAGAGGATCCCGAGAGTCCAAGACAAATGTTTGTCCACGTGTGCTGGGTTTCGCGAAGATCGGAGAAAATAAGTGTCTCGTATATCGAGGACTCTTAAACGGAAGAAAAAACGAAGAGATCGAGGTAGGAGCTCCAAAGGGACGGTAAGATACGCCGGAGCGGGAGAGGCCAATCAAGTGGGGAAATGGAGGTGAGCTTTCGCGAAAGAAACACAGAGGAAAAGCAACGGCGACTTGAGGGCCCTCGTACTCGCGTGGGAATTGAACAAACGTTTCTTTCAGAGCGTTGTCCGCACGAAGAATCCCAAGTTACTGTAACGACGGAACCACGTAGCGGTATACATATATAGGGGAGATTCGGGGGAAATGAGACCGCGGGGCAAAATGGACTCGCTCGAAAATCCGCCAAAATTTTGAAACAGCACATTTTCTGAGCTTCAATTCCGACGACCTACACTCCCAAATGCTGTCGGATCGAAGCGGTCCATTTTGCCCCATGTCATCTTTCAGGTCGCAAAAATTAATGATTCATCGAGAAAACAACTTAAACTCATTGACTCTCGCTGGAATTGCGGAAAGGTCCATTTTGCCCCACTCTGTATTCTATATAGACAAGAGAGCCGAGTGACGTCAATAAAAGCGGAGACTGTGAAAATTTAATGTCCCAAATGCTGCCGCGTCGAAGCGGTCCATTTTGCCCCATGTCATCTTTCAGGTCTCAAAAATTAATGATTCATCGAGAAAACAACTTAAACTCATTGACTCTCGCTGGAATTGCGGAAAGGTCCATTTTGCCCCACTCTGTATTCTATATAGACAAGAGAGCCGAGTGACGTCAATAAAAGCGGAGACTGTGAAAATTTAATGTCCCAAATGCTGCCGGGTCCAAGCGGTCCATTTTGCCCCATGTCATCTTTCAGGTCTCAAAAATTAATGATTCATCGAGAAAACAACTTAAACTCATTAACTCACGCTGGAATTGCGGAAAGGTCCATTTTGCCCCACTCTGTATTCTATATTGACAAGAGAGCGGAGGGACGTTAATAAAAGCGGAGACTGTAAAAATTTAATGTCCCAAATGCTGCCGGGTCGAAGCGGTCCATTTTGCCCCATGTCATCTTTCAGTTCTCAAAAATTAATGATTCATCGAGAAAACAACTTAAACTCATTAACTCTCGCTGGAATTGCGGAAAGGTCCATTTTGCCCCACTCTGTATTCTATATAGACAAGAGAGCGGAGGGACGTCAATAAAAGCGGAGGCTGTAAAAATTTAATATCCCAAATTATGCCACGTTGAAGCGGACCATTTTGCCCCACCCTGTATTCTATATATACGAAAGAGGCGGAGCAAAACGTACCCGCGCTCTCCGTTTCAGACGCGACCGTGTTTTTTTGCGAATGACGTCATTAAAAGTGGAAACTGTACAAATTTAATTTCCATCTTTTTTTTTAAGTATGAAAGTCCTAGTTTAGATGAACCGACCGGATTTCGAAGTTTAATCGTAAATCTCCTCGTCCATATTCGCGTGTTACGCTCTTCAGAGGTACATCATTATATTTAATCCGGATCTCCCGCGTTTTCCGATAACAAGTATGGAACATTGGCAAAAGTATGAATTTTCTAAAGGGTAGAAAAAACCATCAAAGGATTAAAAAAAAAAAGAGGGGAATTTAGTTAGCTCTTTGAGCGATGGACCCATGGGTCGTGGTTGCTGTAGGGTAGGAGCACATGAGCGATGGTATTCTGGGTGGAGATGGATTCCGTGTGTGTCCAGTTGAATCGGGCGGAGGGACCGAGAGAATTCCATTTTGAACGGGGCTGCCAGTTAGCACAGTGAGAGATCCTCGCCCGGTTTTCCGAGCGACTCCAGGCTCTCTCTATACCGGCGCCCAACTTCCATTAAAATCTCGCTGAAAGCTCGTCCGAGCCGGGTTTTCCCATCTCGCTATTCCCCGTCGACGTTGGCTCTCCGTTCGCCGGTCGGTACGTCCGTGTGTCCGATCGAACCTGCTTCCCACCTCGGGCCACCGGTCCCGAAACCCCCGAATGCATTATAACGGTAGGTTGTCGGAGACGAAATTTTCGTACCGCGCGAGTACTTGCAGCGGGAGCGCCGTGGGACTCGGAGTAATTGATATTCATCCCGATGAATCCGAAATTAAAGCTGGGAAAGGTTTATTCGCTTCGAAGTGGCAAACTACCCGGAATAGGTCAACGGTGTTATGAGGCGCGGAGGAAATCAATGAGGAAGAAGAGTTCTCGATGGAATTGTCTCTGAGTTACTTTCCTCAGGATTTTATACCGTGGTTCAATTTTGTCCAGAATTTCTTGATGGATCTACAAATGTGCTATCAACTTTTTAGGGTCTGGTATGAGGATTTGGGACACCAAGGAAGGTGCATTCGTTTCGAAGTGGCAAACTACATGGAGTAGGTGAAGGATGTCATGAGGCGCGGAGGACATCAATGAGGAAGAAGAGTTCTCGATGGAATTGTCTCTGAGGAACTTTCCTCAGGATTTTATACCGTGGTTCAATTTTGTCCAGAATTTCTTGATGGATCTACAAATGTGCTATCAACTTTTTAGGGTCTGGTACGAGGATTTGGGACACCAAGGAAGGTGCATTCGTTTCGAAGTGCCAAACAACCCGGAATAGATCAACGGTGTTATGAGGCGCGAAGAAGATCAATGAGGAAGAAGAGTTCTCGATGGAATTGTCTCTGAGGAACTTTCCTCAGGATTTTATACCGTGGTTCAATTTTGTCCAGAATTCCTTGATGGATCTACAAATGTGCTATCAACTTATTAGGGTCTGGTATGAGGATTTGGGACACCAAGGAAGGTGCATTCGTTTCGAAGTGCCAAACAACCCGGAATAGATCAACGGTGTTATGAGAAGAAGATCAATGAGGAAGAAGAGTTCTCGATGGAATTGTCTCTGAGGTACTTTCCTCAGGATTTACTGTACCTTTCTTCGATGTTGTCCATAATTTTGTGCTGGTGTTGCAAATGTGCTAACAACTTTTTAGGGTCTGGTATGAGGGTTTTGGGACACCAAGGGATTGTTCATGCGATTTGGGGTTCCGGCTAATTCGGGAAGTATTCGATAACAGGATGGATTGTCCGTGCCACTTGCTTTGCCAATCAGTCGAACTCAATTCGTGGTTATCGGGGAATCCCACAAAGGAATTTATCGAGGTCCTCCCCAATCCGGCCGGGTATCAGCCGTTATCCGTACGTGCGTCGCTCCTGGAAACCCTTTGGATCTCTCTATCCGTTCATTCCGCTGTCGTTCCGCCACTGTGTAGCGGTGTAAAGCTCATTTCGTAATCGCTACGACCTAGTCGCATTTGCACAGGGCGATAGCGTTCGCAGGGTTGCGTGTCTCTAACGATTCCCAGGAGGCACCGAGATGCTAATGTATTTGCAGACTTATTAGGTAAGCAAACGACCCAAAGCGCAAATTCACGCTTGTACCAGCTGAATACCGTTGCCTGTGAGCACCCACCTCGATCCCACGCGGCAACAGCTGGACCGTTTCTTGTATTTCGAATAACCCCGCAATACGCAGGCGGAATCCTCAGGATTCTTACGTTGGCGTTCGTCGGTGGGCGTGACGCGCTCCTTGCGATGAGTTTAACTCGTTAACGGTTGGTCGGGAGCCATTTTACGAAGAGATGTTTTCTTTAGAGCGCAATGTTCTGCACAGAAAAGGTAATATGCATATCACTCGCAGGAGCTACCGTTTTCGAGCTAATTAGCGAATAAGCTTTCCCAAGGTCGGATTGTTGATGACGATCACCTTCTTGGAGCTTGTTTTCCGCAGGATAACTGAGAAACTCTTCGTCTGTTGGTATAAATGCATAGTATCTCAATTGTAGATCACAACATCATCCACAAGGAAGGTCTAAATGACATCTTTTACAAAAACAACTGTTTTCCATCGAATTGATCATCCACCTGCCACTAAAATGATCCAAATCATCTCCGATCAAGTACAAAAGCATAGAATCCTAATTGTAGGCTACAAGATTATCAAAAAGAAAGGTCTGGACGACATTCTTAATGAAAACTAAAGGTTTACATCCAATCGATCATCTACCCACCACAAAATTGATCCAAATCATGCCCAATCAAGCTTATCGTCAAGTATCGATCAAGTACCAAAGCATAGAATCCTAATTTTAGGCTACAAGATTATCAACAAGAAAGGTCTGGACGACATCCTTAGTGAAAACAAATGTTTTACATCCAATCGATCATCTACCCACCACAAAATTCATCCAAATCATGCCCAATCAAGCCTATCGTCAAGTATCGATCAAGTACAAAAGCATAGAATCCTAATTGTAGGCTACAAGATTATCAACAAGAAAGGTCTGGACGACATCCTTAGTGAAAACAAATGTTTTACATCCAATCGATCATCTACCCACCACAAAATTGATCCAAATCATGCCCAATCAAGCCTATCGTCAAGTATCGATCAAGTACAAAAGCATAGAATCCTAATTGTAGGCTACAAGATTATCAACAAGAAAGGTCTGGACGACATCCTTAGTGAAAACAAAGGTTTTACATAGAATCGATCATCTACCCACCACAAAATTGATCCAAATCATGCCCAATCAAGCCTATCGTCTCTCAAAACGATCCTAAGGATTCGCCAGATGTATCCTCCAAGTTTCGAAGCCTACCCTTCGGAAACAGAACAAGTAAACGATGGAAACTGGAGCCCGCAAGGATTCAACTTTCCCGCAACGTCTGTCAAAAAGGGCCGAGAGGCAACAAGCCTTGAAATCGATAACTTCGGAGCGGGAATATCCAACAATACGTTGTATCCAAGCTGAGAACTGCAAACCCTCTCGATTAAACGCGTCCTACATTTATCCAATGCATCCGCGCACACCTCGACAACCGCGTATCCGCCATTTCCTTCGGGGAGTCGCAGTTAATTAGTTTCCCCAGTAGGAACCAGCTGCAATAGCTCGTGCAGCCAACGGGAGAGCAACATTTGAAGTTTCGGAGTACGTTTCCACCGTCAGAGTACGAAACATCTTCAACAGTATCTATACATATACATCTCCCTGTCGGTTTAACTGCGCTCAGACACACACAGTACCGGCAACTCTGTACCACCGTGTGCGGAAACGAGCTGGCGCGTTTCGCGTTTCCATTTCCGTCTGTCCCGAACGACATACGTACCTCATCATCGTCTACTGGCTCTGGAATACCGTACTCCGCGTAGACACACAGCGTACGGCTTTTCGGTATGATATTGCGAGTTCCCACTGTCCGTTTTACCGTGAAATCTGTCAGGTGTTACTCCGTCGGTAATGCAGATTTAGCACTGACATGTTTGCTGTTTGGGAGGCATGGATACGTTGCAATTCGAGATTCCGTGAATGTTGACGCCTCGGGCGAAAAGTTGGGTGCCCAACAAGCGGTGTGCAAAACTTAGTGATCACATCTACCAAGGACACCAAGCTGGTGCGGATGTTGGGTTGTGCCTAAATCGTCCCCAGGCTTTGAGGACTCAAAATTAAGTGTTGGTTTCAGTTACTGTCACTTCAGAATGTGCAATCGACTGTAAATATTGACTGTTAGATGCGCAAAAGACGGAAAGTGGTTGTTGTTAAGGGTTTTCCACTTTTCTCAATAATGAGGTATAGAAGGCGCTTTTGCTAGGGGACTTTCCTGCGAAGGAGTGGCTGCCTAAAAATGGGCAGTTATACGAGATAAATGTTGATATTCAATATCGCGAGCTGAGAATCATAAGGGCGCAACCATACTATAACATACCGTTCAGGACATACCTGGCAAAGATGGTGAATATAGCCTGGATGGCGAAAAGTTGAGTGACCAACGAGCAAAACTTGGTGATCATATCTAGCAAAGACACCAAGCTGGTGCGGATGTTGGGTTGTGCCTAAATCGTCCCCAGGCTTTGAGGACTCAAAATTAAGTGTTGGTTTCAGTTACTGTCACTTCAGAATGTGCAATCGACTGTAAATATTGACTGTTAGGTGCGCAAAAGACGAAATGTGGTTGTTGTTAAGGGTTTTCCACTTTTCTCAATAATGAGTTATAGAAGGCGCTTTTGCTAGGGGAATTTCCTGCGAAGGAGTGACTGCCTAAAAATGGGCAGTTATACGAGATAAATGTTGATATTGAATATCGCGAGCTGAGAATCATAAGGGCGCAACCATACTATAACATACCGTTCAGGACATACCTGGCAAAGATGGTGAATATAGCCTGGATGGCGAAAAGTTGAGTGACCAACGAGCAAAACTTGGTGATCATATCTACCAAAGACACCAAGCTGGTGCGGATGTTGGGTTGTGCCTAAATCGTCCCCAGGCTTTGAGGACTCAAAATTAAGTGTTGGTTTCAGTTACTGTCACTTCAGAATGTGCAATCGACTGTAAATATTGACTGTTAGGTGCGCAAAAGACGAAATGTGGTTGTTGTTGAGGGTTTTCCACTTTTCTCAATAATGAGGTATAGAAGGCGCTTTTGCTAAGGGACTTTCCTGCGAAGGAGTGACTGCCTAAGAATATTCAGTTATATCAGAAAAATGTTAATATTGAATATCGCCGGCTGAGAATCATAAGGGCTGAACCCATGCCGTAACATGCGATTTAGGTCACATAGGGTAAAATGGTAAATGGTGAAAAATGTTGAATAAGTCCCGAGCCATCGATCGCGGGTTGGGTCATATCCATCACTTTTACCCTACCTAAAGAAGAATTGTGAAAATTTCCAGGATCGGCGCGAAATTAGCGTGAAATCGGATGGAATTCCCGATATACCCTGGCATGACCGCCTCGTTTGGGTCGGTTTCTGTCATTCGATACGAACAGATCCATTTTCCTCAATGTCTGCCGTGTCACATTCCCAACGGCGAGGATAGCGGTGATGCGTCGCGAGATCCAATGTTCATTGATCAGTGAACGTATGTAGGCTGCGGTTCGTATCGAGTCTCTCTGTATTCGCAGCTGCGGGATATTTCATGCGTAGTTTTCGACATTCATGTGTTCCCGTTACCGATCTATCTCAATAATGTCCCGCGGCACGGATAGCCTGATTAATCCACCCGCGGAGTAGCGGGGAAGCCCTAGGGGCAAAACAGACCAGTGTTCTCTATCACCCACTCATCCCGCGCTCGGTCGGTAACAAAAACTGTAATGGGTGCCATTTTGAGCCCCTAAAGAGCCGAGGAAAAGGGAAATTGTCTTTCCCTGGGTTAGCCCATTACCCGGAAGAAGACCATTTTCTTCATCCTCAGCCGTCCATCGCAACAAAATGGCCTCCGTTACAGTTTTCGTTACCGACCGTTCTAATTGACAAACTCTTGAGATAAAACTTTTCTTTTTTTTTTGTAGTATCATGGTGAACTCTGAAAAGTCTGATCAATGCAGCAAGGGAGCCCGGGGGGGGGGGGGGGGGCAAAACGGACCAGTCTTCTCTTTCGCCCACTAATCACTCGCTCGGTCGGTAACAAAAACTGTAATGGGTGCCATTTTGAGGCCCCGAAGAGTCGAGGAAAAGGAAAATGGTCTTACCCTGGCTCAGCCCATTACCCGGAAGAAGACCATTTTCTTTTTCCTCATCCGTCCATCGCACCAAAATGGCGTCCGTTACAGTTTTCGTTACCGACCGTTCTAATTCCCAAAAACTTGATATAAAACTTTAATTTTTTTTTTTTTTTGTTGTACCATCGAAAACTCTCATTCCCAGCTTTCCACACCTGGTCGTGTGCAAATTTAAGTTCGGAATCGGTTCGTGAGCAATCAGAACCGAGCATGACCGCCGCTAGAGTGCATCAGCCCCGGTTCTTCCTCGAACTGATTGCGCGCCATAATCTTGGGTCCCACCTCGCTCCCGTTACAGATACACCATCTCGTCGCCATTCGGCTATCCTCCTCCGACTTGTGCTCCTCCGTCTCGCGTACGAATTCCAACTTCGAATCAGTTTCCGAAACTGAAACAGCAGCGTGCAGCGGCAACGCCACCGGTGCACGCTCCGTCTTCTCTGTAATTGCAATCTGCGAACCAGCCCTACCCCTTTCCTTCCTATCGCGTTGCACATACAACGTTCCCGCAGCGAGCCAAATACAACGCACAAATTTTCGCTCGACGCGAGGTAATGGAATTTCAATTTTACTAAAAGTAATTTAATTATTTTTACTTATATATTATATATTATATATTATATATTATATATTATATATTATATATTATATATTATATATTATATATTATATATTATATATTATATATTATATATTATATATTATATATTATATATTATATATTATATATTATATATTATATATTATATATTATATATTATATATTATATATTATATATTATATATTATATATTATATATTATATATTATATATTATATGAAGGATCCTGCGCTACGCCTAACTAAAAACTTGGGAACTTCAAATCAGTCAATGTCTATGTTGATTTTTATTTTAATATGCATTTCTATTGAATGTTACATCAAATTCTAAATACTATTTAGTTTGATAAGAATTGAGGCGGAAAAATGAAAATAGGAATTAAAAATGTTTTTGTACTGGTTAAATAGCATATTTTTGCAGTGTCAGGTCTTGACCGAAGTTATACGTAAAAGAAAAAAATATTGTAAAGCAGAAATCCGTTTAATAATAAAAAAAAAAACTATTCATATGTGTAAAAGGAACAAAATTAAACAATATATGAATAATATATGAATAATTAATAAAAAGCTCGTTGATTAATAAATAAATAAATAATAAATGTTATAATATATAAAGTTATTCATTGATTATTTTATTAATAATGCAATTTATAATCTGTCATTAATAATCATAATCATAAATAATTAATTTTCTATCAATTTGAAAAATAACAACAAAAAAATAATGTAAACCTGTTACGAAAAAAAACGGTAAGTCAGCGAAATTGAATCAAGCACGTATCGCACCCGACATCCGAGTCGGTATTTAATTCACGAGCCGTTAATTAAAAGATTAATAGGAACCTCGTCGAATCTACACGAGGCTTGACTGGCAGTTCGCGAGAGAGAATAATTAAAAAAAAAAAAAAAAAAAAAAAAAAAAAAAAAAAAAAAAAACGAAACATGAACGTCGATGTAAAGGAATTATCGAAAATTGGAAATTCCCCTCGTTTATCCCTGGAATAGACGCAGTTTCGACCCGTCGTGTAATTCCCCCGATGTGTCCATGTTTTTTATTTTTTTTTTATTTTTTGTTTCTCCAAATATTTATTCATTCTCCATCTATTTCGCGATCCGTACTCGATGAATTCGGTGCAGCTGGGGCTCAGCCCTGGGTTAGCAATGAGTCTATCCGCTGATTCGTGTCATGTTTTTTTTTTTTTTTTTAAAGCCCTTTCCGATGGTTTTCCTGCCGCATTCGTATCGGCCTTGCCGGAAACCCTCGTTTTTTTTTTTTTATCGTGTTTTTCGATCCGAACGCTCACTCAACGCTGCTACGATTACCTACCGGTTACGCTCGTTCGTCAAACGAATGGGCTAGTTAGGAATACACAGTAGCAGCGTTTCTGTCCTCGTGTATTTTTTTTTTTATTTTTTTTAGCCTTTAGCGTCGATTTAGAGTGTGTTGCACAATAGATGAATCGATAAAAAAAAAAAAACACACACAAATTAGGTGATCCAAAAAGCTTTCATTTTTTTTTATTATTTATGTATTAAATATTTATGTGTTATCTTATATAGTAATAATCCAATATATTTGTAGTGTATAAATTTATTTGATTTTTATTAATAATAATTATATCATAATAACAATGTAATAAATGTATGTATTATAAATTTATTGGATTTATTGGATTACAGCGCGTTGCACGATAGTCGAATAAATTCAAAAAAAAAAACGAAATTAGGTTGTCCAAAAAGAACCCCATAATTTCATTTATAATTTTTTTTTTTTTTTGCAAAATTATCTTAAATACTAGTCTATTATATTACATAAAAATAATCCAATGTAATTATAATATATAAATATATAAATATAGTATTTATAGTATATAAATATATTAGATTTATATTAGATAATAAGACTAAATGTATATGTTATAAATTCATTGGATTATTATTTTTTTTTTTTTGTTTTTTTGTTACATTGTTCATAATTAAGTTCGATCGGGGAGTGGCGGAAATTTTTGACGAGTTGACTTCCAGCGCAACGCTTCTCTCCCCGTGCCACGGTCGGGCCAGCGTTAATTAACGCTGGCCCGATATTTGTACACTTGCCAAACGTCGACCGGCTTCCCACCGCTCATATATATTTAATTCGAACGCTGTTTCTCTGTACTACGCGCACGCATCTCTCCATCCGTCCTCCCCCTCATCAAAGTTTCCTCCGCTCGCCGTAAAGTCTGTTCCGTCTACTGAGGAAATTAACGGCGAACTCGTTAAAACAGCCGGCAATATGCGCGGACGCGACAAAAAAGAATTAACTTTTTAAATATAAATATAAATATAAATATAAATATAAATATAAATATAAATATAAATATAAATATAAATATAAATATAAATATAAATATAAATATAAATATAAATATAAATATAAATATAAATATAAATATAAATATAAATATAAATATAAATATAAATATAAATATAAATATAAATATAAATATAAATATAAATACTTTTTTACTGCTTTTCCGTGCAGGAAAAAAAATACATGAATTTTAATTTCAGTTAAATTTTAATCGACAATAAAAAAATTAATATTCTTCATTTTCACAACGATTAATTCTAGCATCGAAACGCTTCTACAAAAATTACTTCGAAGAGAGAAAAATAAAATGAAATAGAATTGAACGGAAAAAAGAAAAGAAAGAAAAAGATCGAAGAGGTCAAAAGCGGAGAGCATGACCGTGTGTGGCCGAGCCTCAAATCGGCCATTTACTTCGATAGACTTTTCTTTCGTTTATTTTTTTTTTATTTATTTTTTTTTTTTTCCTCTTACAGTCCGCGTCGTTTCGATCTTCACGTTGTCGCGTAACGAGAAGGAAAAAACCGTGGGGGGGTGCGAGAGAGAATGCCGTTTCTCTTTCCCACCGTCCCGATCCCTTATTTTGTGTCTCTCCCTCTATTTTTTCCCATTTCTCGTTTACCCTCGGTCCGGGCTTCGCGCCGCTAGTCGATATCGGAAAACAATTATCCGATAATTGCGGGCGGACTTTTACACTCGCAGGGGACTCCCTGGAACTTGATGCATATAACTATATATATATATATATTTTTATACATATATATATATATATATATTTTATACATATATATATATGTATGTATACACGTAAGGCGAATAGGTATTACTCGCTCGAGTAGAGTTACCTTTCGCGAGCAGTAACAGAATGTCCATTACGAATTGTTCGAACTCAAGTACGAACTCGAATCCGGGCTTCAATATAACAATGGCAATGTTAATAATATTTTTTATTATTTTTTTTACTTCGATTGTCCTCTTTGTAATTTTTTTTATGTTAGAAAATGTATATATAATATAAAGATAGTTAGACACTCCGTTACTTTAGACACTCCGGGACTTTAGCCACTCCGGGACTTTAGTCATTCCGGGACTTTAGCCACTCCGGGACTTTAGCCACTCCGGGACTTTAGCCACTCCGGGATCTTAGCGACTCCGGAACTTTAGCCATTCCGGGACTTTAGTCACTACGGGGCTTTAGCCACTCCGGGTTTTAGCCACTCCGGGACTTTAGCCACACCGGGACTGTAGCCACTCCGGGACTTTAGCCACTCCGGGATTTGAGCCACTCCGGGACTTTAGCCACTCCGGGACTTTAGCCACACCGGGACTTTAGCCACTCCGGGACTTTAGCCACTCCGGGACTTTAGCCACTTCGGGACTTTAGCGACTCCGGGATTTTAACAACTCCGGGGCTTTAGCCGCTCCGGGACTTTAGCCACTTCGGGACTTTAGCGACTCCGGGATTTTAACAACTCCGGGGCTTTAGCCACTCCGGGACCTTAGCCACACCGGGACTTTAGCCACTCCGGGACTTTAGCCACTCCGGGACTTTAGACGGGACAAACATCCAAACCAACAAATAAACAAATCCACTTTTCTAAATATATATCATATATATTTTTAAAAAGTGATATATAATTTTTTTAAATAAAAAATGTCTGTGTTCAACATTTTTTCAAATATTCGAAATAACTAAAAGTCTTGATGCCGCAGAGGCTATTACTTTTATGGGGGGGGGGGGGAAGTAGCGTTGAAGGATTTCCTCATCCATCGTGAGGGAATGTCAATGGAGCTCAGAGCACTTCCTGCCCGCTCGGGCAGAGCTGGGAAATACGTAGATTCTCGAGGAAAATATAGTCGGTGCGGAGTTTGCACTGGAAAAGTGAGAGCATCAAAGGAGGGGGGGGGGGGGGGGGGTGGAAGGTGATTCTGCAAGGGATGAAAGGAAGGGCCGGAGGTTCCGCTAGGAAAAGAATCGAGGACTTTTACGTGGATCGCGGAAACCGGAAGTGGATGGGCGGAGTTACGGGAAGGGGGGGGGGGGGGGGGGGGGGCGACGCAGTAATGCGCTTAACGGCTAATGAAAAAGTCCGATGGAAGGAAATACGGCTGGTGCTTCGAGATAATCTTTTTTCTTTTTTTTTTTTTTTTTTCTTCCATCGTCTCATTTATTTCGCTACTTTTTTCAAACTTCATCTCACAGTCTTTCCCTCAATAGTCAAATTCGTACATAAATTCTTGCATCGGATTATTATTTATATATATATATATATATTCTTTAAAATTCTGCATCGTGGATATAAATTAATTTAAAAAAATAATTGTTCTACTCCAGTAATCTTCATAGTAACTTTCATAGCAACTCTCGCGCGGCGAGAGGTTTGCCGAGGATTAAAAAAAATAATTCAGTCGCACAAACGTTTAATTAATTTTTTAAAATTAAATCTCTTATTATTCTTTCTTAAAAATGTTAAGGAAAGACTACATTTAAGGAGTCTTTTCTTATTATCCTTCTTCCTTTAAGATTTGAATATCTTTTTTAATGCAATTGCACCAATTATTAATAAAAAGAAAATTGTTAATTAATCATTTTTCTTTTAAGTCTCTTATTCTTCTTTCTTCAAATGTTTTTTTTTTTTTTTTTTTAATTTAAGGAACGTTTTTTTCATTATCTTTCTTCCTTGAAGACTTAAACATTTTTTAAAGTTCAATTGCACCAATTATTAATTAAAGGAAATAATTTCCACCGATTTTAGATTTCTTGTTCTTAAGATTTTAAAGAAATTTAAAAAATAAATAAAAAATACTTAAGTCACAGAAACGTTTAATTAATTTTTTTTTTTTTAAATCTCTTATTCCTCTTTCTTCAAAATTTCAAAGAAAGTCTTTAAATTTAAGGATCCTTCTTCCTTTAAAACTTAAACATTTTAAAAAATATTCACATATTTTAAATGAATAAATATCTAATATATATTGTTTTTAAATCAGTTGCAGTTATTTTTTTTTTTATTCTTGCATTTTTTTTTTTTTTTTATCATCCTTTCAACTCTTTATCGGTCTTTCCTCGAATCCTCGCGGTCGTATCCGAAGGCTTTCGCACGTTTCCCCCCATCCACCGCATCGGAGAGACCCTTTAGAATTTGAAGTGCGCAACCGAGCCCCGTCTGTGTGGTATGCGCTCGAGAATTCACCGCAGGACGAAAGTACATTGCCGGATGGGGTAAAGACGGTGCGGAGATTCTCGTTATCGTTCGACTAACTTTAACTCTCGCGGCACCGCTCCTCCAAACTATCGCCTACCAAAGCGTGTGTTTTACCTCGCGTCGAACTTGCCTCTACTTCGATTCTTCCGGTTCCGTAAAAAAATAAAACAAAACAAATTGAAATAAAAATACATAGATATTTATTTATTTTATTGTGTATGTAATATAATATAAATATAATATATTATTCACAAAAATATATATATGTATATGTATATATATTATATGGGCACTGTAAAAAAAATTAGTTTGAAAATTAACGAAGGGTGTTGGAAGCTTTTTTACATAAGCTGTTTCTGCTATTAATCTGCTATTATAAATTTCCAAACACTTGCTGTGAAATTTATTGTAAAAGTTTTGTTTTTTCAAAAGGTACATTGATGTTCAATTAATGCAAATTTCAAATTCCAAATTAAGCAAATTTCAAATTTCGAATTAAGCAAATTTCAAATTCCAGCACATTCAACTTACAATTTATTTTTACATTGTCTACATAATCGAATATAAAATAAATAATATATATATATATATGTGTATAGATTGCGTTTCGTCTGGAGTAAAAAAGGTTGTGTAAGAAAAAATAATAATATATTATAGAATAATATATTATTCACAAAAATATATATATGTATATATATATATATACTATATGCGCACTGTAAAAAAAATTAGTTTGAAAATTAATGAAGGGTGTCGGAAGCTTTTTTACATAAGCTGTTTCTGCTATTAATCTGCTATTATAAATTTCCAAACACTTGCTGTGAAATTTATTGTAAAAGTTTTGTTTTTTCAAAAGGTACATTGATGTTCAATTAATGCAAGCAATATAAGCAAATTTCAAATTCCAGCACATTCAACTTACAATTTATTTTTACATTGTCTACATAATCGAATATAAAATAAATAATATATATATGTGTATTGATTGCGTTTCGTCCGGAGTAAAAAAGGTTGTGTAAGAAAAAATTATAATATATTATAGAATAATATATTATTCACAAAAATATATATATATGTATATATATATATATATATTATATGGGCACTGTAAAAAAAATTAGTTTGAAAATTAACGAAGGGTGTTGGAAGCTTTTTTACATAAGCTGTTTCTGCTATTAATCTGCTATTATAAATTTCCAAACACTTGCTGTGAAATTTATTGTAAAAGTTTTGTTTTTTCAAAAGGTACATTGATGTTCAATTAATGCAAGCAATGTAAGCAAATTTCAAATTCCAGCACATTCAACTTACAATTTATTTTTACATTGTCTACATAATCGAATATAAAATAAATAAAATATATATATATACATATAAATAAAATATATATATATATACATATATATATGTATATATATATATATGTGTATAGATTGCGTTTCGTCCGGAGTGAAAAATGTTGTGTAAGAAAAAATTGTAAAGAGAGGAGGCAACAGCGCTGCTGAGTCTATCGCGGGACTTTACTTTCAAGAACGTGAAAGAAGCGACGAATAAAAAAAAAATTAAAAGAAAAAAAAAGATTAATGCCTCGGCTTACCGAAGATGGATGGGATGTTGTATACGAGCTTCCTTTCTATCCGCTACCCCGACGATGCTTCTATCTCGTTTGGTAACGGAGTCTATGCTACTTCAGCTGGGATTACCGGGTAGAGGGCGAATATCAATACTGTCGACTGGATTTTTTTTTTATATTTTTTTTTATTTATTTTTTTTAAGATCAATCCGACGCGAACCTGCAAGTAATTCGACGCAGGGTTAAAGCGATGAAGATGTTCAGCTTTAAATTTCGGCACCGAAATTCACCGCGGTAAAATCACACTTTGGTGGAAACGTTGCTATGTGTTTGGTAATATTTATTTGATAAAAAAATTTTTATATTTAAATAAATATTTATTTGATTAAAACAAAATTTGTCTTATTAAAATAAATATTTATTTGATTAAAACAAAATTTGTTCTTATTTAAATAAATATTTATTTCACTAAAACATAAATCGTATTCTTTGAATAAATATTGTTTTTTTCATTAAAACAGAAATTGTATTCATTGAATAAATATTCATTTCGTTAAAACAGAAATTGTTTTATTTAAATAAATATTTTTTTCATTAAAACAAAAATCGTATTCTTTGAATAAATTTTTTTTTCATTAAAACAAAAATCGTATTCTTTGAATAAATATTGTTTTTTTCATTAAAACAGAAATTGTATTCATTAAATAAATATTCATTTCGTTAAAACGGAAATTGTTTTATTTAAATAAATATTTTTTTTCATGAAAACAGAAATTGTTTTATTATCAAAAATATTTATTTTATTTCGTCAAATAAATATTCGTAGAATAAATTTTTTTTTCTTCCAGTTATGTTTTTATTTTCCCTTATTTTTTTTTTTAATGTACCTGGCTCAGCCAGGGGAGAATAATCGAGCGGAATTAAAGTAGTTCGGTACCACGTGTTCGATAACAGCGCAGTATATATCTCGGGAGCGTGGCTGCCAGCTCTCGAGAGCTACAGTCGGAACGATAACGTCACCCTAAGCGCCACGATAATTCCACTGCGCAGGAGATCAGCCGCCGATAAGAAGCCGACGGGATAGCCAGAGGGAAATTAATTGCCAAGGTCTCCGGACTCTCTTGCGAAAACCTCCCACTTCACTTAATTTCATTTTATTTTATTCTATTTTATTTTCGCAGTAATAGAGGATTTATTGCCAATTGGCCATCGATCTTAGCTCTTCAGTCATATATATATTTTTTTAATTTTTATTTTAGTAATAATAATGTATTTATTGCCAATTGTCCATCGATCTAAGTTCTTCAGCTATATTTTATTTTATTTTGTTTCAGTAAAAATAGTGAATTTATTGCCAATTGGTCATCGATCTAAGTTCTTCAGCTATATTTTATTTTATTTTGTTTCAGTAATAATAGTGAATTTATTGCCAATTGGTCATCGATCAAAATTCTTCAGCCATATTTTATTTTATTTTATTTTATTTTATTAATAATAGTGGATTTATTGCCAACTGGCCATCGATCTTAGCTCTTCAGTCATATTTTATTTTATTGTAATTTTAGTAACAATAATGTATTTATTGCCAATTGGCCATCGATCTAATTTCTTCAGCTATATTTTATTTTATTTTGTTTCAGTAATAATAGTGAATTTATTGCCAATTGGCCATCGATCAAAATTCTTCAGCCATATTTTATTTTATTTTATTTTATTTTATTAATAATAGTGGATTTATTGCCAATTGGCAATAATTATTTTATATTATTTTATATTATTTTATATTATTTTATATTATTTTATATTATTTTATATTATTTTATATTATTTTATATTATTTTATATTGTTGTTGTTTGTATTGAGCGATACGAGCACTCAGTCATGGACCATTGTACTCGGGCCTTGTGGGGCACTCGCAATGCCTTTAATTGTCCACGTTGCGTTCCTCAGACGCGGAACACAACCGACAGGCGTTGTTCGGGTCTTTTCTTGACTTTTTATCGCAACCTACTTCTGCGACTTGACACCTTTCTTCGTAGGAATTGCTGGTTACACAGGGTATCACGGTCAGTCCCCCGTCCCCCAGCATCCCTTCTTGGGGGTTACCGGTTGCACAGGGTATCCTGGTCAGTCCCCCGTCCCCCAGTGCCCCCCTTCTTGGGATTGCCGGTAGCCAGGGTATCATTACCTAGTCCCCCGTCCCCCAGCATCCCTATCTGTAGCCAAGCTAGGGAAACATGGTCGGCCTCCTCAGAGCCCCAGGTTGAGGAGGCAAGGCTCAAAGTATTCTAGGTTAGTCGCCTGGCATACCTAGAAGCATCGTTATGACGCACCATACCCCGGTGCCATGAAGCCCGAGCACGATAGCTTACACTCGGGCCAGGGATAGCTATTGCGGAGCGCCGAGTCTGATACACACAAACTCGTCGTCCCGGGCGATGGGTACGCTACGTCCCCTACGCCGATACGGTCTCAGGTTCGATTCCCGTCGTCGGACTTTCGTCGCGTCTCGCCGAGAATGAAAACAATGGAGTACAGCTATATACATCCGACACTCACACTTGGAATTACCGTGTGCGAGTGACCGATGTATATGTCTGGAGCTTCGTCTCGTCCATGTTTTTTTCCCTTCTCGTCGAAACATACGAAGCCGGGAATCGAACCGTCGACCTCCCGATGCTTAGGCTTAGAGGCGAGCACGCTAACCACTAGACCACCGCACCGGTATTATTTTATATTACTTTATATTATTTTATATTATTTTATATTATTTTATATTATTTTATATTATTTTATATTATTTTATATTATTTTATATTATTTTATATTATTTTATATTATTTTATATTATTTTATATTATTTTATATTACTTTATATTATTTTATATTATTTTATATTATTTTATATTATTTTATATTATTGTATATTATTCTATATTATTTTGTATTATTTTATATTATTATTATATTATTTTATTTTATTTTATTTTGATTTTACACAATTCTCGAGTGCTCGAGTATTCGAGTGCGCGAGGCATTGTATAAATTGCACTTCGAAGACTTTATTTGAATCGGGGAAATGTAGTCGGGTCGAGAAGACATTTTTTTTGTTCGATGGGGGGAAAAAACGCGAATAAATGAATACGTTGAAAAAAGGAGTCGGGGATGGTCGAAGGGATGTTTTAATGCCCGGCACCGGGTAGGAGAGGCGGGATATCTTCTAATCCCGGGTGTTCCCTTTACTGGCTCGCTTTCTTCCGGTAATATCTAATTTTCGCCGAACAAGAGGCTCCCCGGTCCGCCTTCTCAGACGTACCGAACAAGCGGAATCCACTTGGCCTGGCTTCCCAGCTTCGTATAAATTTTAAGCTCCGGCAAGTTTCTCGGTGGCTCTGTCGGTGTGCTCGTTCCGTTATTCGCAATTTTCACAGGCCCGAGTGCGCGAAAACGTACTCGAGGATAACGTAAAACGTAATTTGTTTGCCCCGGACGAATCCCATTATCGTTTCTTCAGCGGCAAATCCTTCGGCAATTTTGAATCGCGAAATTATTTACGAGGTCGCAAATAATTTCCACACCGAAGATAATTTCCACACCTCCGGTTTCAAAATCGTATTTTTGGAATGGACTTGACGTCATACCGGAAACACGTCACTTCCGGTTTGGAAATCTTATTCTTTCACCGGAAGCGGCGACATACCGGAAATACGTCACTTCGGTTTGAAAATTTTACTTTTTCGACCGGAAATACGTCATTTCCCGTTTGAAAATCTTACTTTTTCGACCGGGAACATGTCACTTCCGGTTTGAAAATCTTACTTTTTCGAACGGAAATGCGTCACTTCCAGTTTGAAAATCTTACTTCTTTGACGAGAAATGCGTCACTTCCGGTTTGCAAATCTTAGTTTTCGACCAGAACGCGTTACTTCCGGTTTGAAATTCTTATTTTTCTACCAGAAAGCGTCACTTCCGGTTTGAAACTCTTATTTTTCGACCAGAAATGCGTCACTTCCGGTTTGAAAATCTTATTTTTCGACCGCAAATACGCCCCTTCCGGTTTGAAAATCTTATTTTTCGGCCGGAAATACGTCACTACCGGATTGAAAATCGAATTTTTCGACCGCAAATACGTCCCTTCCGGTTTGAAAATCTTATTTTTCGGCCGGAAATGCGTCACTTCCGGTTTGAAAATCTTATTTTTCGACCAGAAATGCGTCACTTCCGGTTTGAAAATCTTATTTTTCGACCGAAAATACGTAACTTCCGGTTTGAACATTTTCCTTCTCGACCGGAAGTGACGTCGTACCGGAAATACGTCACTTCCGGTTTAAAAATCTGACGCAATTCCAGTATGACAGAAAAATCTACGAATTTCCAGTATGACGTCACTTCCGGTCGAAAAATAAGATTTTCAAACCGGAAGGGGCGTAATTGCGGAAAATCTTCCGAAATGTAAATTTCCGGTTTCCAAAATGCACGATCCATCGCGTGGGCGCGAAGTTCCCGAGCCACGACAACCTGCCATTAATATTATAAATATTACTCGATTTGTTTAATAGCCGTAAGATTCAAATTTTATAATTGTTCCGTTCGATTTTCATTTTTTTTTATCGAGTCGCGAATTGACAAAAAATGGAGGAAGGACAATCGACGGAATAACAGGAAGTCGGAGGTTAAAATAAAGTAAGTCTGAGCGTTTTCTGGGCGATAGGCAAGAGGCATGTGATTCTTCTCACGGATGGCAAGATTTAGGGGGGGGGGGGGGGGGGGGCGTTCGAAAGAAGTTGAAGAATCCTTAAGTGTACTAAGTGCCTTCAGTTAGGGAAAGAAAAGGATCAGAGCTCAACAAGGGGAGAGTTTCAAGATTGCAAGTATGAGAGTGGCTTCGAATCCCGCCAAGTCACGAAACTCCCTCCGTAACTTTTGTGAATTAATAAGAAAAAAAATGCAAAAATAAAAAGTAAAAAAAAAAAGACTCCTCAATGACGCGACGGAAGTTTTTTCTTGCGAGAATCCGAGATAAAGGGATCAAAGAGGCGGAGAAAAAAAAAAAAAAAATGCAATTTTTCTCCACTCTCTCGACGGTATTTTTGCCGCAGTTAATTAAGGTAGTCCTTGCGGACGGCCTGAGCCCACGTGAGTTCAGAGCGAATTGAGAGTGGAATTGCGAATACTTCGCGATGAGATAAAAATCTGAAAAAAATCAACCATATGGAAGGTACTGAAAAGATTGATTTTCCATAATAATAATTCCAAAATGTTATTAACAAATGAATGAAAAAAATAATTGTTCAACAAATCTTCCGGCAACTTAACTTTTTGTTCATATAAAAACAATAAGTTAATCTTTTTGAATACGTATGAATTTTTTCAGAATTTTGTCTAATTTTTGAAAATTGCGTTTTTAGTTAATAAAAAAACATGATTTTCAAAAATTAGATAAAATTCTGAAAAAATTCATACGTATTCAAAAAGATTAACAAATTGTTATTACATGAACAAAAAGTTAAGTTGCCGGGGAATTTGTTGAACAATTTTTTTTTTTT
Source organism: Exephanes ischioxanthus (assembly GCA_958510785.1). Lineage (NCBI taxonomy): Eukaryota > Metazoa > Arthropoda > Insecta > Hymenoptera > Ichneumonidae > Exephanes > Exephanes ischioxanthus. The sequence goes on from OY294026.1 coordinate 5,294,427, forward strand.
ATGCATTTGTTAATAATATTTTGGAGTTATTATTATGTAAAATCAATCTTTTCAGCACCTTCCATATGCTTGATTTTTTTCGAATTTTCATCCCATCGAGAAGTGTTCGCAATTCTCTCTCAATTCTCTCTGAACTCATGTGGGCTCAGGCTGTCCGCTAGGACTACCTTAACCCACTCGCCGCTGTATCGGGACGAAGCGGAGTAGCGGATCAAAGTTTTCTTCCGGAACCCGAAATCGACGATTTTTAATATTTTTCACTCAATAAAATAATTTTTTTTAAATCGTCAATATGAAAAAAAAAAAATCGTAATGATAATTTAATAAATTATTGCTCTTTAATAAAATCATTGAAAATGAAGAAAAGAATTATTGAATATTAATAAAATCATTGACTGAAAAAAAAAAAATCGTTGAAAATAAAAATCGGATCGTGACGTCTCGATGTTCCTTCCGGGATTTTTTTATTATTTTTTTTTTTAAGATAGTAAACCGCGATATCGAGACGCACGAACGATACGGGGCGATGCCCATCGCCGTAAGGAAGATGCAAGCGCTGGGGATCGCCGGAGTAACGCTCTGCTGGCACGCAGCCAAAACAATCGCGGCTCAACTCGTCCAGTTGTTTTCTCTCTCCGCCCTGCGAGATCGCGAGAGCCTTCGACTCACGCGAACGGAAGTTGTACCGGCCAAAACAACGAGCGTTTAGCCACAAACGAACGCCGCGTTGACACGTACGAACGCCACTTGAACTGCGCATCAGAATTCTCCTGTCCAAAAATCCTTCAAGCAAAATAAATAAAATAAATAAAATAAATAAAATAAATAAAATAAATAAAATAAATAAAATAAATAAAATAAATAAAATAAATAAAATAAATAAAATAAATAAAATAAATAAAATAAATAAAATAAATAAAATAAATAAAATAAATAAAATAAATAAAATAAATAAAATAAATAAAATAAATAAAATAAATAAAATAAATAAAATAAATAAAATAAATAAAATAAATAAAATAAATAAAATAAATAAAATAAATAAAATAAATAAAATAAAACAATCAACTAAATTATCTTTATTCATCGATTCAAAAATAATTAAATAAATTGATAATAGATCGTGTCATAAATAAAAAAAAAATATATATATATATATGAAAAATAAAAAATAAAATAGAATTCATTTTTTCTGAGTGAAATTCCAGGCTTGTTTCGATTAATTCTTGTACCGCGAAGCGTTACATCAATAAACGGAGTGGTGTTGTAATTGCTCGTTTTATATTAAAGGGTTCTCGAAGCTGCGGGCGCGTCGGCTGTGCAATTTATTCGAGAATCTATCCGGATAATTGAGCGAACCTTCGCATACCGTTTTGCAATTCAATTTTCTCCCTTTGTGTTCGAAATATGCGTGTATGTATATATATATATATATATATATATATATTACACACGGATCTGACAATCGCTTTATGATAATTACGGACAAATTGTTATTTCCCGAAGGCGCGCGACGTCGCGCGACGACGAACACAATTCCGGAAGTTTGCTAAAATTTCTCCCCGTCGATCAGCGATTCTTCGAGCGGAATTAAAATATTGAAAATAATAACTCCATTTTCTTTTTTTTTTAATTAAAAAAAATATATACAATATATGCGCAAGATATTTCCAGAATTTTTTCACATTTTTCCGATGCTTTTTTTTTAACTTAAAAAAAAATGAAATCTTTTCGAAAAAATCTGAAAAAATTCCCAAAAAAATCACAACGCTGCGTATAAAAATGGTCAACCGATATTTTGGCCCATGGTCAAAAAAAAATTTATATGTGATACACGATTTTTCAGAATTTTTTCAGATCTTCGAATCGTGGCTATCAATAAATTCGCTTTTTTGATTAAAAATAATTATAAAAAATCTCAAAAAATATCCGAGTGCTTTTGAGAGTTAGTTCAATGATGTAAAAAACCGCGGACCAGATTCAAGATGTGAAGGGACGGACCGAGGTCGATTTGGCATTAAATACCTTATGTAAAGTATTTATTATAATAATTCCAATTATACATATATATATATATATATATATATATATATATATATATATATATATATATATATATATATATATATATTGGAACAATGCAATTGTTTCGTGTCCAAAGTCTCGATTTCCCAGGAGTGGGGGGAGGTTCTACCCCCCCCCCCTTTCCTCGCGCATTCGCGCGAGTATTTAATTAATTGAATCCATAATTCATCGAGCTATCTCGCCGAAGTGCCGTTGCGAATGGATAGTTCGCGCTGTGTAAACTCCGAACCCTGCAAATTGCTACACGACAGGCTGCAGCCCTACATAAACTCGCGCCGCCGTGAGTGACGACCCGCCCGACGGAGATATTCGCCCGCGTAACGGTCCGAAGTCGGCCGTAAAAAAAACTACAGCAAACTTTTTTTTAAAATATATATATATATAAAGATTTCGCCGACGCCGCCATGTTAAGGGTGGGGGGGGGTAAAGACTTAGAATAATAAGGGCTTAATTCCATCCTTAAAGGGCCTTGGATTAATAAGGGCCTAAGTCCATTTAGCTTAAAGGGACGTGGAATAATAAGGGCTTAAATCCCTTAGCATAAGGGAATTGGAATAATGGGGGGGGGGGGGGGTAAAAGACTTGGAATAATAAGGGCTTAAGTCCATCCTTAAAGGGCCTTGGATTAATAAGGGCCTAAGTCCATTTAGCTTAAAGGGACTTGGAATAACAAGGGCTTAAATCCATTTAGCATAAGGGAATTGGAATAATGGCGGGGGGGGGGGGGGGGGTAAAAGACTTAGAATACTAAGGGCGTGAGTCTTTTTATATATGTATCTCTCTATAATATGAAAAGATTTCGCCGCTGTCGCCGCCGTGTCAAGAATCGAAGGGGGGGGGGGGGGGGGGCAGTACTCGGTTGGGTGGTACCGCGGTCACCCATCCAAGTATTGAACCCGTCTTTTGAAGTATTTGGAATAATAAGGGTTTACGTCCAGAAATGGGTGCGAGCGCGCGAGCCAAAATAACCCGCTAGTGTATATATATATATATATATATATATATATATATATATATATATAAATAATATACGGCGTAATTCCGTAAGGGCATACGGTTGGGTATAAGCAAGGCCCGTTCGCCCTTTAGGCATTAGATCGTCGATATATACCGATGCTATGTATAATCATATATACATAGCCAAAAGCGTGGAGGTGCATGGTTCGGGAAAAGGGGTCGTTGAAATTTCCGGTTCCGTAGTCCGGGACAAACTCCCGCGGGACAGGTTGGTGTAGTGGGGGGGGGGGGGGGGGGCATGTGCGTCGATCGGGTCAAAAGGTCTCGGTGGAGCAGGCCGGGGGGGGGGGGGGGGGTGCGGGTGAACGGCAGACCCAATTCTTCTGTGGGTAACCCTCCGGCGCATGAAAGGCAGCGAAAAGTCGATGACTTCTATACTCCCACTTCTTTATTCTCTCACCCTTTGTACAGGTATTTCCCGTGCAAATGTGAAACGGAGATTCTCGTACATATACGCATCGTTATTGTATCCGAAGCAACCGGGTACATCGGCCCGAACCTCCCCGAGGTTTTCACTGCCCCGAAAGGGTGGCGGTGGAAATTACGAACGACCAAATGTAGGTCGGATTTTCAAAATTTTATTATTGCTGATATTGAAACAATGATAATGATAATTTTGTTACTTTTGACATTGTGTTATTTATTGTGTTATTTATTGTGTTATTTATTGTGTTATTTATTGTGTTATTTATTGTGTTATTTATTGTGTTATTTATTGTGTTATTTATTGTGTTATTTATTGTGTTATTTATTGTGTTATTTATTGTGTTATTTATTGTGTTATTTATTGTGTTATTTATTGTGTTATTTATTGTGTTATTTATTGTGTTATTTATTGTGTTATTTATTGTGTTATTTATTGTGTTATTTGTTGTGTTATTTGTTGTGTTATTTGTTGTGTTATTTGTTGTGTTATTTATTGTGTTATTTATTGTGTTATTTATTGTGTTATTTATTGTGTTATTTATTGTGTTATTTATTGTGTTATTTATTGTGTTATTTATTGTGTTATTTATTGTGTTATTTACTGTGTTATTTATTGTGTTATTTATTGTGTTATTTATTGTGTTATTTATTGTGTTATTTATTGTGTTATTTATTGTGTTATTTATTGTTTTATTTATTGTGTTATTTATTGTGTTATTTACTGTGTTATTTACTGTGTTATTTACTGTGTTATTTACTGTGTTATTTATTGTGTTATTTATTGTGTTATTTATTGTATTATTTATTGTATTATTTATTAACAATAATAGCATTTCATTTAATTGGGTCAACGCGCCGGTACTCGCCGTTTTTTTACTCTGCAGTTTTTGTTACCGACCGAGTTCGTTTCCGATGGTAAGAGTAAAGTGTCTCTTGGGGTTAAAGAAAAAAAAAAGAATCGATGCAAATCTCTCCCACGAGTGAGCGAGGAGAATGCAGGGAAAACGTCCCGTCGAGGGAATATACACAGCGGTAAGCCGCAATCCACCCTTTTTACTGACAACATACCTTCGACCTTTTATTCGACTCTCTCGTTCTCGCTCTCTCTCTCTCTCTCTTTCTCTCTCTCCCTCTCGCGTTACTTTTTATTTGGCCGTTTCCCTTGCGCGATCCCTACGGCTCTGTTTTCGTTATTATTTGTTGCCCGACACGCCGTACGAGAGGGCAGAGCCCGGAGCGGTCGTCTCAGAAGTTGCCATCATTCCCGACGGGACATCGGGGCCAAAGTACCGAAAACTCCGTGGGGCATTATGCTCGACTTGGTGCCGAATGTCGGATACGCGCCGGATTCTCTCCTCCCGACAGTGAAGTTGTTATACTCTTTTCCTCGTTCCCGGCTCAGTCATCGTCTCTATGGCACAAGTTTTGACGACCGGACGAACGAACGATCGGACGAATGGACGAATGGACGAATGGATGAATGGATGAATGGATGAATGGATGAATGGATGAATGGACGAATTGACGAATTGACGAATTGGTGAATTGACGAATGGACGAATGGACGAATGGACGAATGGACGAATGGACGAATGGACGAACGGACGAATGGACAAATGGACAAATTGACGAATGGACGAATTGACGAATTGACGAATTGGTGAATGGACGAATGGACGAATTGACGAATTGACGAATTGACGAATTGACGAATTGACGAATTGACGAATTGACGAATTGACGAATTGACGAATTGACGAATTGACGAATTGACGAATTGACGAATTGACGAATTGACGAATTGACGAATTGACGAATTGACGAATTGACGAATTGACGAATTGACGAATTGACGAATTGATGAATTGACGAATTGACGAATTGGTGAATTGACGAATTGGTGAATGGACGAATGGACGAATGGACGAATGGACGAATGGACGAATGGACGAATGGACGAATGGACGAATGGACGAATGGACGAATGGACGAATGGACGAATGGACGAATGGACGAATGGACGAATGGACGAATGGACGAATGGACGAATGGACGAATGGACGAATGAACGAATGGACGAATGGACGAATGGACGAATGGACGAATGGACGAATGGACGAATGGACGAATCGACGAATCGACGAATCGACGAATCGACGAATCGACGAATCGACGAATCGACGAATCGACGAATCGACGAATCGACGAATCGACGAATCGACGAATCGACGAATCGACGAATTGACTGATTGACTGATTGACGAAGAAGACACACGCGTAACAGACCCTCGCGACGATGATGAGGTGAGATCCACGGTCTCGGGAAGCCACGATGTCAAGAGTTATTAAGATATACCTTTGGAGAAACAGAGAGAACGAGGAGCGAGGCTCTCGTCTGAGTAGGAGACACTTAATCGTCATTGTGCGGATCTCGCAAGCTCGAAGGGGGACACGCAAGCCGCGGATTGTCTCCACCGCGGACGAGAAGTGCGGCCACTTCGTCATCGTCCCTTTCTCGACTCTCCTCGAACTTCGTTCCTCGCTCTTCTCTCACCCGAATCTTCATTTTCACTTTTTTCATATAATATATAATATATAATATATAATATATAATATATAATATATAATATATAATATATAATATATAATATATAATATATAATATATAATATATAATATATAATATATAATATATAATATATAATATATAATATATAATATATAATATATAATATATAATATATATTTGTGTTTATGTATAAAGAAAAATATATATATTTATTTATTATACTATGAAACAAAAAATGTTCATGAAATTCTTTTTTTTTTTCTAAAAGATTCGTTTCATTCCAATTTTGTATAAAAAAAAAGTCCCTTTCTCGACTCTCCTCGAACTTCGTTCCTCGCTCTTCTCTCACCCGAATCTTCATTTTCACTTTTTTCATATAATATATAATATATAATATATAATATATAATATATAATATATAATATATAATATATAATATATAATATATAATATATAATATATAATATATAATATATAATATATAATATATAATATATAATATATAATATATAATATATAATATATATTTGTGTTTATGTATAAAGAAAAATATATATATTTATTTATTATACTATGAAACAAAAAATGTTCATGAAATTCTTTTTTTTTTTCTAAAAGATTCGTTTCATTCCAATTTTGTATAAAAAAAAAGATTAAATAAAACTCTCCGTTATAAATATGAAAAACAATAATGGATATCCATTGGATTTAAAGAGCGTACGGAAACGCGACATCGCAATCGAATGGAAATTGGATAATAATAATAACGGGAGAAAAAAAAAATTCACCTCTCGTTCGGTGCCGAAGTGAGAATGGCGGATATAAAATATTAAAATTTTCCGCCGGAAAATGCAATACGATCGTTTCGTGCTTCGGAGTATCGAATATTTTGTCGACATACAGCAGCGGAATATAATACAGCAGGTGGAATACGCGATTCTATTGAGTTTTATCTGATAAACCGGGCGAATTCTCTTTCAGTGAGAATTTCACGATAGGAGAGAATGGACCGAAGATTTCCCGTGTGTAAAACATCGCTAAGACTTCGCGCTCGACGCACCTCTCGGGCAACACAAAGACCCGTCGATAAAAAAAAAAGTAAATAATAAAAAAAAAAAAAAAACGTCGGATCGGAAGTGACTTTTGTGTCTCGGAATCACAAGAAAGAGGGAAATTTCATGGAGCGATCGAAGAGGCGACCTCTCGAGACAGCAGCCACGCGAAAGAACGGAGACTCGAGCTTTCGCCCCAGAAAGCTCCCCTTTGTTTGCCGCCGCGCCGCGAACATAGCACGAAAGCATATAAAAAAAAATTGAAATTTCAACGAATTATTAATTGAAAAGAATTATTGATCGAAAAGAATTATTGATTTAATTGAAAAGAATTATTAATTGAATTGAAAACAATTATCGATTGGAGCGAAAAGAATTATTAATTGAATTGAAAACAATTATCGATTGGAGTGAAAAGAATTATTAATTGAATTGAAAACAATTATCGATTGGAGTGAAAAGAATTATTAATTGAATTGAAAACAATTATCGATTGAAGTGAAAACAATTATTGATTGAATTGAAAACAATTATTAATTGAATTGAAAACAATTATTGATTGAATTAAAAACAATTATTAATTGAGTTGAAAACAATTATCGATTGAAGTGAAAAGAATTATTACTTGAATTGAAAACAATTATCGATTGGAGGGAAAACAATTATTGATTGAATTGAAAACAATTATTGATTGAATTGAAAACAATTATTGATTGAATTGAAAACAATTATTGATTGAATTGAAAACAATTATTAATTGAATTAAAAACAATTATTGATTGAATTGAAAACAAGTATTGATTGAACTGAAAACAATTATTGATTGAATTGAAAGCAATTATTAAATGAATTGAAAACCACTGTTAATTGAATTGAAAGCAATTATTAAATGAATTGAAAACCACTGTTAATTGAATTGAAAACAATTATTGATTGGATTGAAAACAATTATTGATTGAATTGAAAGCAATTATTAAATGAATTGAAAACCACTGTTAATTGAATTGAAAACAATTATTGATTGAATTGAAAACAATTATTGATTGGATTGAAAACAATTATTGATTGAATGGAAAACAATCATTAATTGAAATGGAAAACAATTATCAATCGAATAAAAAACACTTATTGATTCAATTGAACACCCTCATTAATTGAATTAAAAACAATTATTAATTGAAATAAAAAGCAATTATTAATTGAAATAAAAAGCAATTATCAATCGAATAAAAAAACAGTTATTGATTCAATTGAAGCAATCATTCATTGAATTTACCACCCTCATTAATAGAATTGAAAACAATGATCGATCGCATTGCAAACAATCATTAATTGCATTAAAAAAAAAAAAAAAAATGTTTCTATTATTGTCTCAAGATGCGAGTATTGAGTGTTGATAATTTTTTTTTTTTTTTTTTTTCGTCAGGACATTTCGTATTCAAAGAGACCCTCGAATGCCCCGGGTATCCTCTTCACCGAAACTTCGGGACGGAGAGCTGATTACGAATGCGAAGTGCTCTCGCATTCCCCGCTCGGTGCGCGGATTTTAGTTTCAACGTCGAGTAAGTTGTGCATTAGACAGATCGCGAACCGGTACACCGGAGGGGGGGCTTGCCTTGGGTATATGTAGCGTGCCTTCCACCGTGCAGACGTCTGAAAGGAATAATGGGACGAAAGAGAATAGAGGAGGCCGGCACGACGAGGCCGAGAAACAAAAGCTGGGATTTCAAACTCTTGGAGGGAAAAAATAAGAAAAGCAAACTGCGCGAGAGGTCGCCACGATTTTTTCCCGTTCTCGCTGCAGCGTCGGCTATGTTTTTTTTTTTTTTTTTTCTCCTCCGTTCCAGCGCGAAAATTCTTTCTCGCTCGAGAGTCAAAAAATTGGGTCGCAATAATTAATAAGCAAAAAAAAAAAAAAATAACGCGAGTAACAATTGTTATTATTGTCATGATTATTGGTCGTTTAATGTTTGGTACATTTTTTTTTTTATTGGAAAAATTATTATTGTCAATAATTCGAGATAATAATGATTTTGATGATAAAAATAAAATGGATTGTCGATCTCGTTTGTCGGAAAAATTGTCGATCGCGAAGTTTCTGCGAATTCCGATTAACGCTTATTTGCGCTGTTGCGGGGAAAATAACATTTTTTTTTCGCCCGAGGAGTGAAAAATGTGGACGAACGAGCGGGGATGACTTGTCCTTCGTCACGTCGACCTCGTCTGGATTTTTTTCTCCCCCGGCACGTCTGATTTAAATTGCTTTCGGTGTTTTTTGGCTTTATTTTTTTTTTTTACTTTTTTTTTTGGGAAAATCGTCGGAGTCGCGACTGGAAAGAGGCAGAGGCGAGGCGAAGAATCGATTGTGGGCAGAGAAATGAGATTCGTTTAGTTTCCCCCGCAAGCGTCGATCCACGGTCCCTACTCAACGTTTTTCTGCTTCCGCCCGACGGCTTAAATTATACGGGGCAAAGTGAGACGGAACGGGGGCGGAATTCGTTCGAAGCTTTTCAGCGGCGGAAGGAGGGGTCACCCTGAGAGATTTCTCTCGTCACTTCCGGTAAAAAAAAAAATGAGATTTTCAAACCGGAAATGACGTATTTCCGGTATGAGGTCACTTCCGGTTAAAAATTAGATTTTCGAGCCGGGAGTGGTGTATTTCCGGTATGAGGTCACTTCCGGTAAAAAATTGGATTTTCGAGCCGGGAGTGGTGTATTTCCGGTATGAGGTCACTTCCGGTAAAAAAAATTAGATTTTCGAGCCGGAATATCCGTATTTCCGATGTGACGTTACTTCCGGTAAAGAAAAAAGAATGAGATTTTCAAACCGGAAATGACGTATTTCCGGCATGAGGTCACTTCCGGTAAAAAAATTAGATTTTCGAGCCGGAAGTGGTGTATGTCCGACATGACGTTACTTCCGATAAAAAAAAATTTAGATTTTCAAACCGGAAATGACATATTTCCGGTATGACGTCACTTCCGATAAAAAAAAAATTAGATTTTCAAACCGGAAATGACATATTTCCGGTATGACGTCACTTCCGGTACAAAAAAATTAGGCTTTCGTGCAGGAAGTGCCGTATTTCCGATATGACGTTACTTCCGGTAGAAAAAAAAATGAGATTTTCAAACCGGAAATGACGTACTTCCGGTATGACGTCACTTCCGGTAAAAAATGAGATTTTAGAGGCGGAAGTGGCATACTTCCAAAATGACGTTACTTCCGGTAGAAAAAAAATAGATTTTCAAACCGGATGCAACGTATTTCCGATATGAAATGCGTTCCGGTCGAAAATGTAGATTTGCAAACCGGTAGTGACGTATTTCCAGTATGAGGTCAGTTCCGGTTGAAAAGTTAGATTTTTAAACCGGAAGTGACACATTTTCGGTCGGAAACCCAGATCTTTAAACCGGAAGTGTGGTTTTTCTTGACGACGTCACTTCCGGTCGAAAAATTAGTTTTTCAAACCGGAAGTGACGTGTTTCCGGTGAGACGTCACTTCTGGTAAAAAAAAACACGATCTTTAAACCGGAAGTGACTTTTTTCCGTATAACTTCGTTTCCGGTCGAGAGATTAGATTGTCGAAACGGAAGTGAGGTTTTCCTATATGTCGTGACTTCCGGTCAAAACCAATATCTCCAAACCGGAAGTGGCGCTTTATTGACACCTCTTGACGCTTAGCTTTCGTACAAGCGTCGATATAAGATATCTTCTCGACGGTTTTTTTTATCCCAACTCGACGGCTTAAATTATCCGCGGCAAAGTGAGCCGGAACAGGCGCAGAATTGGCTCCAAGTTTTCGAGTGGCGGAAAGAGGGTTACACCGAGAGTTCTCTCTCGTGAGTTTCGCGAACCCCTGGGGGAGGGGTAGCGGGGGGGGGGGGGGGGGGGGGGAGAGCTCGAGAGTTCGCGATCTTTGGCCTGGCTGAGTTGCCTTCGAAGATCTTCGGGAGGAAATGGTGTACGGGCGCACGAAAATTTACATGGAACAGTCGACGAACCGAGACCGTGAGAGGGGGGGATAAAGCTGCAAGTGCAGCACAAGTGCGGCAATCGAGGCAGAGGAGGAATCGTGAGAAAAGAAGATTACAGACGTAAGATGCACCGGAGACGATGAGAATGTAGAACGACCAGATATACCAATATATTATATATGGGGCATTCCACGTCACATGAGGAGCCCATGTCCCTCACAGTCGATTTTATTCATGTTTTAGTATCATATTGTTACCGAGCCATAAGAGTCTCGGAATTGTTGTCAGATTTTTTTACCGCTAGTAAAATTTTTAAATACTCGAAAAGGCACTTCCGTAAAAGCCTTAAAAAAAGAAAACTGAAAAAGTGCACACTGATTCTATACACTCTAGTGGAACGACTAAAGAAGACGAAGGACGACTGAAGACGACTGAAGACGACTGGAGACGACTGGAGACGACTGGAGACGACTGGAGACGACTGGAGACGACTGGAGACGACTGGAGACGACTGGAGACGACTGGAGACGACTGGAGACGACTGGAGACGACTGGAGACGACTGGAGACGACTGGAGACGACTGGAGACGACTGGAGACGACTGGAGACGACTGGAGACGACTGGAGACGACTGGAGACGACTGGAGACGACTGGAGACGACTGGAGACGACTGGAGACGACTGGAGACGACTGAAGACGACTGAAGACGACTGAAGACGACTGAAGACGACTGAAGACGACTGAAGACGACTGAAGACGACTGAAGACGACTGAAGACGACTGAAGACGACTGAAGACGACTGAAGACGACTGAAGACGACTGAAGACGACTGAAGACGACTGAAGACGACTGAAGACGACTGAAGACGACTGAAGACGACTGAAGACGACTGAAGACGACTGAAGACGACTGAAGACGACTGAAGACGACTGAAGACGACTGAAGACGACTGAAGACGACTGAAGACGACTGAAGACGACTGAAGACGACTGAAGACGACTGAAGACGACTGAAGACGACTGAAGACGACTGAAGACGACTGAAGACGACTGAAGACGACTGAAGACGACTGAAGACGACTGAAGACGACTGAAGACGACTGAAGACGACTGAAGACGACTAAAAATGACACGGGCTGCTGATTTAACGTGGAAGGCCCCATACATATAAATCCTGAAACACATTACAGATGGAGTGACGAATGAAGACAAAGTTTCGTCCCGTTAGCGCAGACAGCTTTCCGCACGCGTATCGACGTCGCCTTTGCGAGAGCGCATGCGCGCCGAACTTACTCGGATCACGCACATTGGGCGCTGGCAATTCTTCCGGTATTGCGCCACTCGAAACAATGCAGGAAATTAATGATCCTTGAGTCGCGGCAAGTTCGCAGAAGAACGCTTTCGCCCACTCGCACCTAACTCAGTCGGTAACGAAAACTGTAATTAATTCCTCATTTACTTCCCGCCGACTTCCGGTTAAAATCGAATTCTCACGAGACCCGCGAGTCGATTCGTCGCTCAAGAATTCCCCGCTCGACCTTCCGTCCACTGCATCGTCGGGAAAACCGATTACAGTTTTTATTACCGACCTCGAGCCTCGAGCCAACCTAAAAGTTAAATCTCAACCGACTCTTTAAAATCCCGCAACGGTGAAAATGGATCTTTCGTCTTATCTCATTGTTCCCCCGAAAGCGGAAATAAATTTCGCCGCCTCGCCGGAATAAATAATTCAGAAGATCTAGCGAGGAGGTCGCGTACGGTGAATAATAATAGGACGGAAAGGAATGGGAACTTAAGAAAAAAAGAAAAAAAAAAAAAAAAATTAGGTTTCAAATAAAAAACGATAAAGTGAGCGACTGAGATAATTCAATTGTCGGCGAAGAAGTAGCGTCGCGTCTCCGCGGTGCGGAGGAGCCTCAGAGTTCGTTTCCGAAGTCGACTTCGTTGTCCCGCCTCTCAATAGTCTTTTCACTCGTCTAAGTTCCCCGCCCCTCCCACCCCCCCCCCCGCCCCTGCGACACCAACAATTGAATATTCAGACGGGACAGAATTAAAATTCACAGCGACGATGCTCGTCGCTGTGCGCAACCGGCATTTTGTATAACTGTACACAGTCGGAAAGACGTCACGTGGGACCGCGCCGACAGACAGCGCTCCCCGGCGACGCTGCACTTGAGCCGTGGACCACTCCGGCTCACCAGTCACGCACGGCAAGGCCTCACCCCGGAACTTTTCATCCGTACATTTATTAGCGATCCCAGCTCTTCAAGGCGAAAGAAAAAGAAAAAAAAAATTGCATGCGATATTAAAAGAATTAAATTAAAAGGGAAACTCGTGAATATTTTGTGCGAGAGGCACCGCGCCTTCGCATATATAAGTCCGTCGCTAGGGAGGGGGAGGGGGAGGAAGGTTTTTGGCGCTTTACGGCATTAATGCCGTGGCCGGTCGTGATTTGGCATAAATTTTCCCACTTAAAGAAACCCCCGCGCCGTCGAGCCAGGAGTTTGAGAACCACTGAGCGGCGGTTAGCTTGGGAATCCTTTGAACTGTCCCATTTAGACTGTAACGGTCATGTATCCTCATCAGTGTCCCATTAACCTTCTAATGGCCCATTGACCATCTAGAGTGTCCATTTAGAGTTAAGCTTCTGATGTCCTGTTGAGTATGTGGAGTGTTCTATTAACCATGTGGAGTGTCCCATTGGACGTCTTGTGTCCCGTTGGTCATCGAAAGTGTCACGTTAACCCTCTACAGTGCCCCATTAACTCTCTAAAGTGGCCATTCACCCTCTAGTGTCAATTGGTCATGTACAGTGTCCCGGTAACCTTATAGAGTGTCCCGTTAACCCTGTAGGTTGTCCCGTTAGCCTTGTAGTGTGACCTATTAACCCTGTGGGGTGATCCATCAATCCTGAAGGATGTCCTATTGAACGAGTGGTGTTCCGGTGGCGATCGGAAGTGTCACGTTAACCCTCTGGGGGCCCCATTAACCCTCTAAACTGCCCCATTAATCCTCTAAAGTGTCTCATTAGCCATCTAGTGGCCAATTGACCCTGTAGAGTGACCTGTTAACCCTGTGGAGTGTCCCGTTGACCGTCAGGATGTCCCATTAATCCTGCAGGGTTTCCCATTGACCCTGTACGATGTCCCATTAACCCTGTAAGGCGCAGTATGAGGACAGTATAAGGACTTTTCCGAATCTCTTCAGGACCTGATCTGAAGCTCCAAACTTCTACCAGGCACATTCCATTTTCAAATAGCAGATTTTTCTGTATGTAATTCTACAAAAACTTGTTCTATCGAGTGTTAAATCCAATTTGTGCGAGTTTCTAAAAGCCTGAATAGAGCGAGAATTAACGCGTAGTTCGGCGTTACAGAGAGGCGTCGCAAAGCTGGGGGACGGGAGGGTCAAAGTCGAAAGCGGGTGTGAGGTAAGAGAGGAAAAACCTCCCATGCATCGCGCTCACGGGGAGTTGAGCCAGCGAGTGGGGTTCTTGCAGCTTTGGTTACACGCCACAGAGCTCGGCTTTCCTCGCATTTTGCCCCTCGCGGGATTTAATTGGCGAGCGAGCTTTTTGCCGTTAGAGCCGAGCGAGAGGATCGCCAAGCTCTTTCAGCTCGAGCTGAATTCTATCTAGCCCGAGACCCGAGGATAAAACGGCGCGCCACGCAAACTCTCGCGAAGGTAGGATCAAGAGAGGATCTCTGTCCTTCGCGTTCAACTGCACACCAGACGAGGGAGGACTCCCTGACCGGCGATTAAAACTTTGTCCGCCAGTTCTGATCTTGTCGTCACTGCGCAGGAAAGACCCGTCCGAAATCCTGTCGGGGAACAACAACGCTCCTGGTTGGGGCTGCTGGTTTTCCTATCCTGCACCGCGATCCTTGAAAATACATCGAGAGTCATTGTGGCGTTCCGTAGGTACCATTTGGGGACACAGTGGTTGACATGGACTGGTCCACTTGTCGTTGGTTTGGGTGTTCATCGGACCGGTCCATATTCGCCGCTCTTGCCCTATTAATAAGTTCGTCGATAGTTCCGCAAACTGTACGCGAAAGCTTTTAATTAACGACATCAAAGCTTCACACGCCATCAAGGGATTTTCCCCTCCCCCAGGAGGCTTTCCCGAGGAATTTGCAAACGCCAGAGTTCAAAGTCGAGAATAGCGTGACCCTTTTATCGCCAGTCGCCAAACGTGGCACCGGAGGATGGAAGAGACGCGACCAAAGAGTGGAAAAAAAAGGAGTTCCAAACGTGACGAAAAAGCTTGGCGCGCCCTGTTCTCAGAGACGAAGGAGGTTCTCGTCCCACGGCGGCGTTTATCCAAGAGCCGGAGCTTGGAACCGGGTGGCGCTCGTGTTTACGTGTCGCAAAGCCGAGGGGTCCGCTGCTTTACGACACTTTCAGCGTGACCTGCCGCCCCCAACGTTCCCTTACGGCCACCCCCGACTATCCACTGGCTACTCGGCCCCCGGGGCAAACTCCCTTCTCAAGCCCGCAAACAGCTGTGCAGCTGCACCAACCATTCTCTTGCATATTCCGTTCAACACCCTTGAGGTCTATTTTCAGAGGGAATTTGATTCTGAACCACGTTGATCTTGCTCGGGACGAGAATACACTGCGAGCTTTGTCGTTGACGGTTCTCGGGAAATCTTGGCCCAAATGGATCGAATTTCCTGTCCCAATGTGTGAGTGACCTGTTCCGAAGGACGACTCGGTGCAGTATCGCAATAATGCAACACTGAAAACCAGCACTGCCCGCTAAAAGGATTTCCAATTTACATGATTCGCAATGTATATTCTTGAGGCTGTTGTGTCCCTTTCTCCCTATTAGCATCGAGCTTCGATATCAGGAATTTATGTTCCAATTCTCGATCTAGCAGGGCACCTTTAAGATGCAACCTTTCCGCATATAAAATCCCAATGTACTACGAAGTCCGTAAGTTACGCAGGATATGGAGATTCGATAAATCGATAGGTTCCCCATCTTTCTTCCCGCGGCTCGCCTCTTTGGGTTCTCCATAATACATGAGACCCTGAGTCAACTCCGGTACACGTATCGTCGCTCTAACCAGAGATAGAGCAGTATCGGCCCGCCTCATTGTTTGCGAATCATCGATTGTGTCCCTCTTTTCACTCGACGTTGTTCGCCTACCATGGCCTTCCGCTTTGTATCGCGTTTATTCCGCACACAGTGCAGTGTACACTTCGGTTAGCAATACTGGAATATTATCGTTCCGTGGCCGAAATTGTGCACTTTAACGAATTACAAAACCCAACCACCCGGAAGCCCAAATAAATCAACAAAGTCAGCGAACTACGCGAAAAAGTCGATTACCCACGTTATCGTTCGTGGTCCTATGTAGTTTCAATATCGACAAGATACCCGCATCGACGATAACACTTGGGGTCGAGCGATTCGCCGGGAACGTTGTATCAACCGGTCAGTTCCAGCGTTCGGCCGCTAGATGGCTACGCCGCCAGGCGCCTCTCGCAAGCGAAGCGTCGCTCCCGCAGCTATAAGAGGGTTCTCGTTCAGTATAGTAATAAAACTCCGTTTCATCGGCTGTTTCGGAACTGCGATAACAAGGAGATCCCTCCCGGTGGATTAACGAAACTCTTGTTCCAGTGAAGTACCCTGGATGCCTGTGGTGCCATATCGGCGCTATGGTATATGAAAACAAAGGAAGGACAGGAGCGCTCCGAACCCGGACATTATACCGGACAATGGTGCAGCGCACGGTACAATCCAATGTTTCCCTAAGTGCGTTCTTTATGCCGCGATATCCTTCCGAATTCTCTTCCGCCAGGCAGCATACCCAGCCGAACTCTATGGAATTCTGGGTGGAAGTGGGCGTGGGATTCTCGCCACGAAGCAACGACGGTGCAACGAGTGCGAATTCGGAAAGCCAAACGGGAAAGAGGGGTCGTACGGTTCGCCCGTCTGCCAACAAGAAAAGCCGCTGCAGCCTTCCAGCCGGGTTCTGGTCGGGACAATCCGGGACCTGCCTGTGGTACATAACCGCTGAGGGCACAAAGGAACCGCGGGATAGATTAAATTCTCGAATAAAATGGAAATCGAATTAAATCCAAGAGATTCTCGTTTAACAGAAGGCGGGTGCCCTGTAGAACGAGCACACACATTACAGCGAGAATGGTGTCTGGCGTTTGAGAATGGCACATGAGCGAGCGTTGCGAAATTGGAGAATGGAGTGGCTTCAAGTTGCTTGGAAGATCTCAAACCAGAACGAATGCGAATTCGATCGACGAGCATCAAAGCTCCCACGTATCGGGTTGTGTGGGATGGCTCTTAGAAGACGGTTCGTCCAACTTTGTGGGAGGAACAATTATCCAGGTCTGAGAGGAAAGTTCATCCACGAAACTGTTGAGGAAAGACGATTGCAGTTTTCGTTACCGACTGAGTCAGCTTCGAATGATCCTGACTTTAACTAGTTCTGGTCTCAATCCTGACCCAGTGAACTTTCCGCGACTAGGCGATCAAGAAAGGGGTCGTTAGCGGACGATACATGAAACACACTGTTAGCCAGAGTGGGTCCATTTACCGTGAAGTTTTATCTTGGAAAGTTGAAGAAAAAAAAATGGAAATGAAAAGTGAGGATGCGTTCTGTCGAGTAAGAATGATATTCCTTGGGCAAGCACGTTTTCCTATGGTAAATCGTGCCACCGAGCGTGCCCAGCTCGCTTCCGGATATACTTGGCAGAGGTTCCTCGCCCGATGAACTCGCCAGATTCACCTCTCCTCGCCTCGCCCCACTTCCTTCGGCTTCCCTAGCCTCGACGTTTCCGAACGGTGAGCCTCATAATTTTCCGCAAGCCTCATCCGGAAAGCTGCTTAAAGGATTTTGCCCTACCCGTTGTGGCGAGAAATAGCAAAGTGAGGAGGTTCCAAGAGGAAATTCTGTACCACCCCTTTTGATTAATAAATCTCGGATGCACGCGAGCAATACCACAGGAGCGTAAGTCGTATCAGCCTTTACCTCCTCTCCATTCTCATGTATACTTTAGGGAATTTCCCGCATCCCGGAGCCTTGATTACTCTCGAATAATCGACGAACTCCTGGACCCAAGACCGGAAACTAATTATTTAGTTTAGTAATAAAGAAGAGATTTAAAAAAATGGCTTAGAACCTGCAAGTACCAAAGCGGAGAGTACCTCCGACCCTATCATCGGATTTGCCAAATTGGTGGTTGTGGAATACCGAACACTGATCCGATTGTAATTAATTTTGATCATCGGTAATTACTCTTGACGGTTAACTAACCAGAGTTGTTGGAACTAGTTGGAGGCGCGATGGGATGGGTGGGTATTTTGGGGGTTACTTTAGTAAACCAACCCAACACCAACAGACCAACGGAAAATACCAATTCACCTATACCAAAGGTCCAAAGTGGTGCAAATCCGTATTTAGTCATACCAGCCAAGAAGATGGATTCTTGCACTTTACGGGGGTAAAAATTGGGAATGCTAGAAGTTTCCATTAGAATCTGGCGTCAGGGATTTTTTCCTAAGAGTTAAGCCATGCCAAATTAGAGGCTGTAGTTCTCGTTCCTCTGGAGAACACCTCCCAGGGGTTTGGTTGTAGGACCGAAACTATGGAAATTCCTCGAACAATAACGAAGTCGGCTGTAGAGCGCAAGGATTCATACTCGACGGTTTGGCGGTTCTCCGTACTTTGGCCTTTGGGAAAATCCCGATAGCACATTCTTCCGCAATAAATAAAGGTACGTGAAATCGACAATCCGTCTTGACGGTTACCCCACCTAAGTTGTTGAAGTTGGATGGTTGGTGGTTTTAGGGGTTACTTTAGGAAACTCACCTAACACCAACGGAAAATCTCCAAAGTGGCACTCCGTATTCAGTCATACAATGCATGAACATGGTTTCTCGGACTTGACAAAAAATGAGAATTAGAAACACAAGTTTCCATTAGAGCACAGCGTCAGCGTTGAAATCGACAATCCGTCTTGACGGTTACCCCACCTAAGTTGTTGAAGTTGAATGGTTGGTGGTTTTAGGTGTTACTTCAGCAAACTCACGGACCACCAACGGAAAAGCTTCAAAGTGGTACTCCATATTCAGTCATACAATGCATGAACAATGTTTCTCGGACTCAACAAAAATGAGAATTAGAAACACCACAAGTTCCCATTAGAACAGAGCGTCAGAGACTTTCTTCCCGAGAGTTAAGCCACGCGAAGTTAGACTCGGAAGTTCTCCCAGGTGGTTAGGTGTAGGAGAGCGCAGCTATGAAAACTCCCCGAGCAATAACGGAGTCGGTTGTAGGGCGCAAAGATTAATATTCAACGGTTTAGCGGTTCTCCTTACTTGGGCTTTGGGAAAGTCCCGGTAGCGCATTCTTCCGCAATAAATAAAGGTACCGGGACGGTGGTCGGGAAGATATGGAAGTTCGTACTCCTATCCGTTTCGTACCACCACTGGCTCACCGCTGAAGAAATCCCCCCCGGAATCTTTTTCATCATACCCCATTCAAAAGGCACTATATTTCCTTTAACCGCGCTGCAATATATTCCGCATAGTTTCCGTCCAGTTGGATAGGTGCATCTTTCTCTATCTCCATCTGTATCTCTGTCCCTCTGGCTCTGCCACCGGTTTCCGTCCCTTTGCACTTTTCCTGACAAGCCGGACCAGCACACCAACCATTCCGGTGTTGCGGCGACGAGCTCGGGAATGCGATTGTCCTCCACTCGAGCTGACGAATTACTATGGCGGTGAAAAGCCCTTCTGGGCAAAAGGGATTCATTCGTCGAGTTTACTATCCCGGTATTTCGAGAGCGATGGCGCACCGTGGATGGGAATTCAACGTGCAACGTAGTGTCGTTCAACTTTTAAAACTTTTCATTCGGAACTCATTTTTTTTTTTTTTTCTTTAGTTTTTTTTAGGTTCTGGTGTCGGTGCGCTTGAAATGGTCCAGATAGGGGGAAGGAGGCGAATGCATCGGCTAAGCGTTTTATCGATTCATGGAACGCGTCGAAACTCCTTCTTTTTAAGGCATAAAATGAATCAGTCATGATGCGCGGACCAAATGAAAGTAAGGCACAAAATAGACTCTCCTGTATCTGTAGCAGAAATGTATGGGTTCTTAAAGTATGAAATATGACATGGGTTGAAATTGACCACCTTATCCAAGCGCTGTCTGGGAGTGTAAAAATGGCCTTTTCGAGTGAAATAAATCAAGTCTCGAATCGCCAAAAAGGATAAAAGTTTTGAAAATGTAAAATATTTGAGTGATGCAAAAATATTCCTGAATTTCAATGGCAACGTCATATTTTCGGGACAATCGCGAGGGAGCATTGCCGGTGCTTTCGTTTTTCTTTTTTCTGGCTCCACTTTGCATAATTAATTTTATGCTTCGTTTGGGCGCGTTCGAGTGGCCACTGTCGCCAGTTTCGGTCGGTCCCACTGTGCCTGTCGGTCTGTCCGTTTCGCCGGATAGTGCCACTTTGGTTGTACCGCGCTCAAAGGGACGGACGGGAAGACGGGAGTGGAGCGGATTCGGCGCGGTTTCGCGGTCGTCTTTCCTTCCCGTCTCTCCGTCCTCGGGAAACTTTCCATCCTGCACGGCAAACCAACCCACATCGCTGAGACACACTTCAACCCTATCTACTCGGTCTCGCGCGAAACTCTCTGCGCTGCGAAGCTTTTCCTCTGCAAACCGTGTCCTTGGAAAAGCCCGAACCCCGTTCACGGAATCTCGTCACTCCTTTGACGAAACAACAAACTTTATCCTTTAACGGGGTCGCGAAAAATAACTCATTTTTTTAGTCACCACCTTGTATTTTCAAGGAATTCTGAAGAAAACTCCACTACATCTTTAATAAATTATTATTGTATTGTATTTCAGTCGTAGCGGTAGTGCAAGAATTGTATTGGCCCAATTGTGTACCTTGTAGAACGAGTATTTACGAATTTGTCGTATGTGTTTGTCCTTTGTCTAATGGGCCATCGACCGAAGTCCTTCAACCCTTGTAACTCCTACTTGTCCGCTTGTTGGTCATTATTTGAAAGGAAGACTAAGAACCATGATCTATGATATATTATGTATCATGTATGATCCACGATCCATAGATCCATAGATCCATAGATCCATAGATCCATAGATCCATAGATCCATAGATCCATAGATCCATAGATCCATAGATCCATAGATCCATAGATCCATAGATCCATAGATCCATAGATCCATAGATCCATAGATCCATAGATCCATAGATCCATAGATCCATAGATCCATAGATCCATAGATCCATAGATCCATAGATCCATAGATCCATAGATCCATAGATCCATAGATCCATAGATCCATGTACCTTGTAGAACGAGTATTTACGAATTAGTCGTATGTGTTTGTCCTTTGTCTAATGGGCCATCGACCGGAGTCCTTCAACCCGTGTAACTCCTACTTGTCCGCTTGTTTGTCATTATTTGAAAGGGAGACTACGACTGCGATGGTGTTGTACATGTCTTATTCTAGGACGATCAAATGCGACTACGTGTTGTGGAGCGTGTTCAGGATTTCTATTATCGTGTGCGTCGGAAAACAGTGTTTGGGTCTTGCATTTGGAGATCGCCTATTGCATAAGCTTGTAATAGTTTCTAGTTGTGTTTGCGCGAAGTCTGAGCTTAGGTGGTTGATACGCTTTTGTATCGGGATTAGTCTGGCGGATTCCTATAGTAGGACATAAGGATTGTTAACGGGGTTATTCGGGTGCCTTGGTGAGTCTTCTTAGAGGTGTTGTTTCTGCGGTGCGGATGTTTTTCTTCGCTGGGTTGTTGCAATTGAGAAAGCAGGTGGAGTATGTTCGGGATTTATATTATCGTGTGCGTCGGAAATTGGTGTTTGGGTCTTGCATTTGGAGATCGCCTATTGCATAAGCTTGTAATAGGTTTTAGGTGTGTTTGCGTGAAGTCTGAGTTTAAGTGGTTGATACGCTTCTGCATCGCGATTAGTCTAGCGAATTCCTATAGTAGGAGACCAGAAGGATTGTGAACGTGGTTGTTCGGGTGTCTTATCTTGGTGAGTTTTCTTAGAGCTGTTGTTTCTGCGATGAGGATGTTGTTCATCGCTGCTCTGTCGCTGTTTGCCGCTGTTTGTATTGACAAAGAGCGGGGTGTCCGCAATTCGGGCAGTGGTGCACAAATGCTTCTGCAGATGTCTCCTCGTTCGGGTCTCAAACAGGCTGACATCGCGTTTTCGGCTTTTATCTGGAGCGTGCGATTGTTGAGAAAATGGTTTGTCATAATCTGGAGATATGCCGGGCATTCTAGTGTGCGGAATTTGTAGACCAGGCCTTTGTGCCACACACTATCGAAGGCTTTGTTAATATCCATGAATAGCGTTTGCGGTGCTTTTGTTCGGAAGTTTGGCTGTTCGAATGTTTGATGCTAATATTATATGCTGCCGAGTCGTCGATTTGCCGTTGCGGAAGCCAAATTGGTACGAAGGATTCTATTTTATTTTAGTAAATGTATGCCAACTACTATTATTAATAATATTAATCATTAATAATAGTAGTAGATAATACTTATATTAATTATAATAATTTTCTAAAAATGTATTATCATTATTGATGACAATAATAACAGATCGTCAATTATATAGTAAAAGGAAAGGAGAAAGTGTGAAAGAAAATGTTATGAAAATTGCATCGAGATTTCTGCTGCATTAGTCAGTGGTCGAACACACCGTGGTTATATAGTTTATAAACGCGCGTATGCATATATTAATCTGTAGACGATTCTACAGAGAAATCGCATTATCAGCGATATTCCATCGAGGCGTTTATTATCGTCCCCCCACCTCGCAGCAAAGCCCCCGTTAACCGTTGATTAATGGATGAGCATGACGCATTCCGGTGCGGCGATGCGCGAGTTGAACATCCGATAAACCGGACCATCAGAGCAGAATCATAGAGAGCGGCGAGTTTCTACCGTCACCGGTGCGCAGTCTGCGACGGGAATTTTTTTTTTTTCCGATTTAGTTGACCCGAGGGATTTAGACGCTTTCCCAT
Source organism: Exephanes ischioxanthus (assembly GCA_958510785.1). NCBI lineage: Eukaryota > Metazoa > Arthropoda > Insecta > Hymenoptera > Ichneumonidae > Exephanes > Exephanes ischioxanthus. The sequence continues at coordinate 5,317,607 of OY294026.1, forward strand.
AAACCAGCATCGACAGATTCTGTCGTGGCGAACTTAACCGGGCACCGGGGATTCCCCAATTGGCGAACGGCGCAATTTCATTAAGGTAGTACTTGCGATTGGTGTTCACTTCGCATAAGTTTCAGATATATTCGACGGAATTGCAAACACTTCTGGATGGTACGTAAATCTAAAAAAAAAAAAAATCAATCATTTTAAAAGCACTGAAAATATTAATTTTGCATAATAATAATTCCAAAAAGTGATCAACAAATTGATGAAAAATTTAATAGTTCAACAAAATAGTAATCGCAAGTGCTACCTTAATTTCAGCGAAATAGCGCCCTTTCGTGAAAAACTAATTTTTCTGTTTAAAACTCGTAGACTTCAAATTCCTGGATTAAAACGAAATATTAATTTTTTTAAGTATCCTCTCAATAAATCCATGGCTTTGGTTCGGAAAACAATTCAATTTTTTTTTTTTTTTTTTTTGCCGACGGAAAATATATTTTATCAGTATACATTGGACGATGCAATATTTTTCCGTATGTACATGGAATTGAGGCTAAAGGCACACTTCGCATTCTTTCGCATTTTGCAATATCTTCTATGTATATATTAGCGTGCGCGTTCTGTTTTGCTCAATTACGTCGGATGTGCCGAGTAATGAGGGCAAATACGTAAATACAGGGTACGCGATATGGTAATGGTCGTGTGTACTCGCGATACATAAAACGCACACGTGCTGTAGCCGCGAAGCTAATGCAGTTAGAATGACGCCCGTCCGTACGTGCGGGCCGCACACTTAGCCTATAAATTCATTGGGCGAGTTTAAGCGTTACGGAGTCGCCGACGAGAGTTCCAAACCAGCGATGCATATAAGCGGGAGAGGGCTGGCTTTTCTCGTGCGACCACGGCTGGATTCTCCGAAGTGAGACGGAGGCGAAAATTAGAGAGAATCCGGATAGCGGTGAGATAGCTTAACACGGGAGATCCGAGGTCCGGCCGAACGACGTGTAACGAGATAGCGTCCTACCGTCTTTATCCTGCTCCCAGTCACTCCCAGCTTTCGACTCGAATTATCCATTGCTGGCAGGTTATGGGGGCTCGCGTGGATGAGAGTAGATCCTTAAAGGACCTTAACAATGTAAGAGAAATAATAAGATTTGGAATGTAAAGTAAGCGGAATGTAACGAAAGGGCCCTAATGGTACTTAGAACAATAAGGGCTGAAGTCCCTTAGGGTGTACGTAAAATACTAGGGGCTTAGGTTTCTTAGGCGGCACTTAGAATTGTAGGGGCTAAAATTCCTCAGGGGATCCCTAGAATAGGAAGGGTTTAAGTCCCTTAGGGTGTCCTTAAAACATTAGGGGCTTAGGTTCCTTAGGCAGTACTTACAATTGTAGGGGCTAAAATTCCTCAGGGGATCCCTAGAATAGGAAGGGTTTAAGTCCCTTAGGGTGTCCTTAAAACATTAGGGGCTTAGGTTCCTTAGGCGGCACTTACAATTGTAGGGGCTAAAATCATTTAGGGGATCCCTAGAATAGGAAAGGTTTAAGTCCCTTAGGGTGTACTTAAAACATTAGGGGCTTAGGTTCCTTAGGCGGTACTTACAATTGTAGGGGCTGAAATCCCATAGGGGGTACCTAGAATAGCAAGGGTTTAAGTCCCTTAGGGTGTCCTTAAAACATTAGGGGCTTAGGTTCCTTAGGCGGTACTTACAATTGTAGGGGCTAAAATTCCTCAGGGGATCGCTAGAATAGGAAGGGTTTAAGTCCCTTAGGGTGTCCTTAAAACATTAGGGGCTTAGGTTCCTTAGGCGGCACTTACAATTGTAGGGGCTAAAATCCCTTAGAGGATACCTAGAATAGCAAGGGTTTAAGTCCCTGAGGGGGTACCTAGAATAGTGAGGGGTTAAGTCCCTTAGGGGGTATCTAGAATAGTAAAGGGTTAAGTCCCGTAGGGTTATTTGGATTAGTAATAGTTTGAGTCCCGTAGGGTTACTTAGAATAGTAATGGTTTAAATCCCGTAGGATTACTTGGAATAGTAATGGTTTAAATCCCGTAGGATTACTTGGAATAGTAATGGTGTAAATCCCGTAGGATTACTTGGAATAGTGATGGTTTCAGTTCCGTAGGGTTACTTGGAATAGTGATGGTTTCACTTAGAATGATAAGGACCTAAGTGATATGATGGGATTCACAACAATAATGGCTTGCGTTTTTTTATTCTAGGTCCTTCGGGTCACCCGTTATATCAGCGGCGCGATCAAGCGTACATATTTACATATAGTTATCCTGTCCAGTGGTTCGCAGTCTCACTTTCGTTGTGGGAAACATTATCCTCAGGGAGATTATGTTCTCACGGTTCGCTGACGCGTGTAATAAACCCTCTGTTGCCTCATAGACATTCGCTAACGATTGCTTGTAAATTTTGCCCAGTCACTCAGGCCTCCGACCTTATCGATATCGAAGTGAAAATATTTAAGGGTCAAGAACGTGTCGAACCGATAATTTGCGCATCGTGCTAGTCGCGCGAAGTTTTCCGAAAATTTTGATGTACACATTTTCAGTGCAATTCGAAGGATTAAAAATTAGAAAAATGCACACTATTGGAAATGGGGGGGGGAAAAATAGCATAAAAATAATGTAACATATAACAATAATATTTATATATATATTTATATATATATAAATATATATATTTATATATATATTTATATATTTATATATATATTTATATATATATATATATATATATTTATATATTTATATATATATTTATTTATATATAATTCGTACTAACGGAAATGGAAGAATTTTTGTTATTTTTATTCATTTAAATATAATACAATAATGAAATCCATATTTGGATCCTTGACTTGGTTCGAACTTCGAGGAGACTGGAGAACCACGGACGGAGGAATACTCTAAGAACTCCAGATATCACGCTCACTCGTGACTTTACATAATAACGTTGCACATGGAGTAACGTCCTCGCAGTGCGCATACCGAGGCATACCGCGTATACGTACACACGTTTGGCAAGAGCCAACCAGCGGGACAGACCTACGACTATTTTGCCGTTACACGACTTTGTACCACTCCCCGGTTTGATTCTTCGTTATAGCTACTTGTGTATGCTTCGTCTATATCACTCGAACATAAATTAAACTCAAGAAGTGTTTCATATGAGCCTGGCCAAAGTGTTTTATTTGAGCCAGGCTGAAGTGTTTCATTTGACACCAGTCAAAGATTTTCATTCTACTCAGGTCAAAGTGTTTCATTTTACTCAGGTCAAAGTGTTTCATTTTACCCCAGCCAAAGTCTTTCATTTGATCCCAGCCAAAGTCTTTCATTTGACCCGGGTCAAAGTCTTTAATTTGACCCCGGTCAAAGACTTTCATTTGACCCCGATCAAAGACTTTCATTTGACCCCAGTCAAAGTCTTTCATTTAACCCGGGTCAAGGTGTTTTATTTGACTCCGGTCAAAGTGTTTCATTTGACCCCAGTCAAAGTCTTACATTTGACCCCAGTCAGTCTTCCATTTGACTCCGTTCAAAGTCTTTCATTTGACTCCGGTCAAAGTGTTTCATTTGACACCGGTTAAAGCGTTTCATTTGACACCGGTTAAAGCGTTTCATTTGACCCGGCCAAAGTGTTTTATTTGACTCCGGTCAAAGTCTTTCATTTGACTCCGGTCAAAACGTTTCATTTGACTGCGATCAAAGTGTTTCATTTTACCCAGGTCAAAGTGTTTCATTTGACCCGGGTCAAAGTCTTTCATTTGACCCCAGTCAGTCTTTAATTTGACCCAGGTCAAAGTGTTTCATTTGACCTCAGCCAAAGTCTTTCATTTGACGCGGGTCAAAGTCTTTCATTTGACCCGGGTCAAAGTCTTTCATTTGACCCGGGTCAGAGTCTTTCATTTGACCCGGGTCAGAGTCTTAAATTTGACCCGGGTCAAAGTCTTAAATTTGACCCCGGTCAAAGACTTTCATTTGACCCCAGTCAAAGACTTTCATTTGACCCCAGTCAAAGTGTTTCATTTGACCCCAGTCAAAGACTTTCATTTGACACCGTTCAAAGTCTTTCATTTGACTCCGGTCATGGTGTTTTATTTGACCCCGGCCTTCTCGATTCTTAAACACAGCGGCGGCCGAAATCTTTTGATATTATAGACACATACCCCCACTCCTCGGCGCTACCATAGCAACAGTTTGGTCGACGATATTTTTTTCTTCTTTTTTCCCATCGTCCGAAGCGCATCCGAAAGTCGACTCGTTTGATTCCCGCTGGATCGACGAGCGATAACAGAGTGCACCGAAATTTTTTCGCCGTTGTATCGGATGCTCTCGGACACGTTGGCAAACTTCGTGTCAACCCTTTGAAACCCTCGACACTAACGATTCCATGAATACTGTTATTTTTCATGTAAAAATATATATATATATTTTTTTTTTACGTGGAAAAATATTTTTCAAGGTTTTTTGATATTTCGTCGCCGCGAAACCAATAAAATGTTGTTGTTGCACAAAAACTAACCATCCATATCGCAAACATCGATACGCATAAATTACAAACGTGCGCGTCTTTATCGACAAGTAGTAATTTTAGTGTTTTTTTTTTTTTTTTTGTTATCGACAATGTATCGCCTTGAGACGGCGCGTCTATGCATTTACCTGCGAAACCGCGTCGCCGTTAAAAACATGACGTCCGCTTTTTCGCCGGAAAAAATTCACCGACGTTTTTTCCCTGACCGATAAAAAAATGTCCCCGACCAAACTTCTAACGATAAAAAAAGAAATTAATGATGCAAATGAAAACACGTAATTATGGTATTAATATTTAATTGTTTTTCTATTTCACAATGTTCTTAATTTGAAGATTTACCGTTTGTTTCGCCTCTCCAAATATCTATTTTCTTAACGCACAATGTGCGAAATATTTTGTTTCTTTCTTTGTGTATACAAAAATATCAGATTTATCAAGTTGTTAAATTGTAAATCTGACTTTTTCCAGCCTACCAAATAAATAAATAAATAAATATATAAATAAATAAATAAATAAATAAGTAAATTTGTTTTTCAAGCCTTCCTTTTATTCACCTTTAATTTATTTGTAGAAGCTTCGGCGACAATTTTCTTTTTCCCTGACCAATTTCGATATTCCCTGACGTCTCCCGATTTTCCGCGACCAATAAAAAATGTTCCCTGACCAGACTGTTAGCAGTTTGGTCAGGCAAAACTTTAGAAGTCATCAGAGACTTCCGCCAAAAAAAAAATGACGCATAAAAATGCCTAATTATTCTATTAATGTTTAATCGTTTTTTTTTTTCGAAAATCGTCTCAATGTTTCTTTCAAGGTTTCCATTTATGTACCTTTTATTAATTTATAGAAGCTCCGGCGACGATTTACTCTTATTTACTCTTATCTTCATCAATTTTGAAATCCCAATGTTGACTTTCTTTTGTGTGCTTTTTATTTATTTATAGCTTTGGTGCCTATTTATTTTTTCCCCGACTTTCCCCGTTTCTGCCCGACCGCGTTCACCGCGCTCAGGTACACGTCGCCTCACAGTGCAATCTGGGACGGAATATCTTAATAGTCAAGAGGCGCCTCGGACCGGTCGCAGTTTGAACTTGGTGGACATCTCTGATACGCTCGGTGCGGTCTGCCACAGGTGCATTAATGGGCTTCCGTGCGTGCGGAAGCCATTCGCCGCACGGCGCTCTCGTCGATAAGGGAATTCAATTTCGCTGCGGGGTTAATAGACGAGCGGAGTTTCCAAGTACGAAAACACTCGGTCGTAAACGGTACAAACGCCTGCATATATGCGCGCATGCACTAGTGTGTGCGTGCGCGCGCATCCGCGCATGCGCAGATGGACCTACCCCCCCCCCCCCCCCCCCACCTTAGTGCCTAGATACATATTGCCCCATATGTACTCGCGTACGGTTACGCGTGTTGTTAAAGTGACTCGAAGACCGTGGGTGATTACCTGAGCGCAGGTAAACAACGGTTTTAGGTACCGCTCGCGGGCAGGGGGGTGGGTTGGGGGGGACTTCCGGTGCGTAAAATCCGCTAACCAGCAGCGTTATCGGCACTACTCGAAACCTGGGTTAGCAGGCTGCAAGCTGCAGTATGACGGTGGAACTCGGCGATAAGGAAATTTAATTTTGCCATGGCACGGGTTAAGATGATACGTGGAAATTTAGTGCACTACATGTGCATTACTATTTGCAGGGCGCATGGGGAAAAAAGTCGTGAGGATTAACTGTGGATTTCAAAATATACTGTGAATTTCAAGAATTTATAGTTGACTTCAAAATTCTACCACAAATTTCAGAAATCTACCATAAATTTCAAAAAACTACCATAAATTTAAAAAAACTACCATAAATTACAAAAACCTACGACAAATTTCCAAATTCGCCCGCAAATTTTAAACATCAACCACAAATTTAAAAAAACGATCACATTTCAAAAACCTACCACAAATTTCACAACCCTACCACAAATTTCAAAATCCTACCAGAAAATTCAAAAATCTACCACAAGTTTCAAAAATCTACCACAAATTTCAAAAACCTACCACAAGTTTCAAAAACCTACCACAAATTTCAAAACCCTACTACAAATTTCAAAACCCTACCACAAATTTCAAAAACCTACCATCAAATGTTTCCGATGGCTGAGACCAGCACTACAATCGGTTAATGAGGGCCCCCTGCATGGTGCCCTGTAGGGATTCCCAGGAGGGGCCTATTAGGCATCGCCGCCATTAGCGCGGACCGGTCACCGCCATCCCCGAATTTACCACCTCGTTGCTCATCCAGCATAGAAATCCTGCTGCTTCGCCATACACGACCCACAGGTAATTACAACCGGTCCAGTTATCCCTGTATGAAATTCGGCACATTAGCGCACGGAGACTGCAGGCGAGACCTCAGCGAAATCCCGCGGTCCAAACAGGTCCGGAGCGGTCCGGACGGCCTCGGAGACTCCCGGGACGTCGCGCGAACCGGCAACCTCTCGGTACCTCTCCCGCAGCCAACCGCGAGAGATACATGACTTTCTCTATCCGATTGCCACCTCCATCTCTGCGTTACTGCCAGTAGGATTATCATTTGCAGCGAGCACCAAAGGCGAGGGCGTACAATCCCGAGTTTCCATCAGAGTCCCGAAGAAGCTGGCACGGCTCGCCAGATTCCCACGCTGCCCCCCCCCCCCCCCCCCCCCATCCCGAGAGCTCCGCGCATGCGCACTAGACCCACTTGGGAATTCACCCGACCGTACGAGACTCTTCCTTTCCATTCGCCGTACACTTGCTCGGCAAGGGGATTAAAGCTGATCCCAGTTTGGAACTTTTAGTTTGGGACTTCGTAATGTTTGCTTGATCTTTTTTCTATTTTTTTGCGTTTTTATTTAACTTTATTTTAGGTTTTTTCGTTCCGCCGGTTACTCGGCGCCCCGTCACGACTCGTCCCATATCGGCGTGCGCATCTTGGCATTTATGCCACGCTCGGTTACACGTACCTTTCTCCGATCCCGTCCAGTGAATCGAGAGCTCGCTCCACAAGTTAGCGGATCTCTGCGGGGAATCCGTACGGACAATGTGATTCAGCCGAGTAATCTGGTCCACTCCTACTTTCACTGAGGCAATCCTCCTAGTCATGCTCCCGAGGCTCCGCGGATTACGGGTCAGCTGTTCCGAGGCTTTTGTCCGGTCTGCTTGTCGCTGGAGGCGTTTTGGCCTTTGTAAGAGTGTCTCTACCCTTGTATCCATTTTGTAACCGAGAATTTTTCGGGTTCTCGCGTTTGCGGTCGGAGAAACGTGGTGTGACTTAGTTTCCAAGTCACATGCTCTGTTCCCTCTCATAGGCGCTTCAGTGGCGCCACACTTGTAATCCATTTTGTAACCCAGAATTTTTCGAGTTCTCGCGTTTCTGGATGCACAAACGGTGTGTACTTAGTTTCCAAGTCACATTCTCTATCCCTGCCCCTAACGCTACAGTGGCGACACCTTGTGTCCCACCGCAGCATTGCTTAGGGTCAATTCCGCTGGTAAGGTTTGAAATTAATGAAAATCCATTTTGTAACAAAATTTTTTTCGAGATGTGACTTAGTTTCCAAGTCACACGCTCCATCCCGGTTGTACTACAATAGCGCCACCTTGTCCCTACACCGCGGCATTGCTTAGGGTCAACTCTGCAGGTAAGGTTGGGCATGAAAAATGGTTTCTGGATGGAGAAACAAAGTGTGACTTAGTTTCTAAGTCACACGCTCTATCCCCACTCCTAAGCGCCACCGTAGCGCCACTTTGTCCTCACCCCGGCTTCGCTTAGGGCCAATTCCACCGGTAAGATTGCAACTTGATTAATCTCTTTATTACTATTAATACCAACAATATTCCTTACTTCTACCGTAGGGCACTTTTCATACCAGATGGACTACATCGCCCGAAGCTTCCTAACCCCGCGGATTTGACCCGTCGGCTACGAGTCGAATTTACGGCCAGCGACGGTACTGAAACGCATCGACGAACCCGATTCTCCGAGCTTCCATTATGTTCCCCGTTCCCCCTCCGGCCCGGCCGGAACAATAAAACCGGAACAACAATGCGCGAGACGGCCCAGAGAGAGGACCGGGACAGGGAAAA
>OY294026.1:5326447-5498947 GCA_958510785.1 Exephanes ischioxanthus
CCCTAATGTTTCCTAATTTATTGTTGTCATCCTTGTTAAAAACCTATATTGGCATCGGTAAAATTTACTGAAAATAAAGTGCATTGAAAACGCTATTAGATTCGTTGGGGTTGTCGAGACGATTGCTTGAATTGATTGATTGTGTAACATGATAATATCAACGATAATGTTCACAATATCCATAATGATAATATAGTAATAATAATTTTTTTTTTAAATAAATTAAAAGCCTGGTAATTTTCACTCGCTGGGAGCATTTTATTAATTAATAATGAAATTCATTAATCTATTGATTTCATTAATTAATAATGAAATTCATTAATCTATTGATTTCATTAATTAATAATGAAATTCATCAATTCATTGATTTCATTAATTAATAATGAAATTCATCAATTCATTAATTTCATTAACTTAGTAATGCAATATTTAATAACAATGCAACATTTTTCATTGTACGCTCTAGTGTTTCCTAATTTTTTGTTCTCATCCTTGTTAAGAATCTGTATTTGTGTTTTTTTTTTTTCACTTAAATTAGGATCGGTAGAATTTACTGAATATAGAGTGTACTGAAAGACCGCATTATTAGATTCGTTGGGGTTTATCGAGACGACAGCTTGAATTTTGTGGGACGCCGTACAGATGTTTCAAGTGTGTAGAACTCTGGATTACCGACGGAGCGCATTACGATCCAAGACCGCGAATGTACGACCGAGGTATCCCAAGTACGGTGCACCGGGGAGCCATAGATATCCCGAAACGGTCTCGTTACGCAGACTCAAATCACCGTCCCAGTTTCCACGTGTCTTACGGAACAATTCCGTCGCGAGGGGAAGACGGGGATGGGAGTAGAGAGTTGTGTTCGCGATAATTGGAATTAACGTCGTCGTTAATGCTCGTACTATGACCGGTACGAGTAAGACCAATCCGTTGCATTCGAAAAACAGCTAATACATTCATTTCCGTGAAAAAAGAAAGATTGGGCAAAAATAGGAGCGTCGGTAACGAAACCTGCAATGGGGGGGGGGGGGGGGGGGGGGGAAGGACATTTTGAGACCACGAACAGTCGAGGGAAAAGAAAATGGTCTTTCCCCGGGTAATTGGCTCAAAGGGAGAGGAAAAAGACATTGTATTTTTCCTGAGCCGTCCGGAGTCTCGAAACGGCATTACAGTTTTCGTTACCGACTGAGCAAGGGGCAAGTTGATTCCATGTGGATCTCCAGACACGTGTTTGGAGTCATGGCGAAAAAAGGCAAATACATTTACTTCCGCTAAGAAATATAGTGGAAGGTTTCGCTATTCCAGGCAGCGGAATATCAAACTCACAATTTTTTAGGTCACCTTCTTCCAAGTGGTAGGTATAGAGTTTGGTACTGGACCGACTGGACAAGGCGTGGAGAAAGGGATTTCACGTCATATGCGTTCGGTTGAAGGAGGCAGGAGGATTGCTGACCGCTCTCTATAACACATGTGCATCAGTTAGATGCTAAGGCATATGACGGAAGGGAGGCGAGGATAGTCAAAGGAGGTCTTCGGTCTTGCAATTCGGGGACCGATAGGTCGACCAGACCTTATGCTCAGAGACACGTATGACGTTATCAATCAGATAACGTCATCGGACGTTACCAATCAGAGTTCACGACGTATTTACAGTCTATCCAAACAATCACCCTACCATGCAATGCAATATGTCCAGTGCTGTTCACGAATGCCTGAACGATCTGAATAGGGCCGCTATAGGAAAACTGACCAGGCATTCATGAACAGCAGTGTACTTACGCAGTCTACAAAATAAATTTGCAACGAGGTTCCATTCTGCGGTTATGACTGCTCTATAACGCACATGTGCATTAGTTGGACACCAACGCATATGACGGAAGGGAACTAGGAAAGTCAAAGGAGTTCTTCGGTCTTGCAATTCGAGGACCGATAGGTCGACCCGATAGGTCGACCCGACGTTACCAATCAGAGTTCACGACGTATTTACAGTAATCTAAACAATCACCCCACCATTCAATGTTCTAATAGATCGAATGCCACCAAAGAGCCTAAAGATTCATGGATCATTGCCGACGGTGTCTTTTTTGTCTCCATCACGCAGCGCGCGGAGGGAACCCAGCTGTGCAAAGAGCAACAGTTGAGCCTAGAGCTTTCACGGAAAAGCAGTAGGAAGCGCCGTCCGAGGGGTGCCTCGAGGGAAGAGGGTGGCGAAGGGAGGGAGGGGGTGTCTCTGTTGCCAAAGCAAAGAAGAGGGCGAAATGGGGTAAAGAGTCGAGAAAACGTGGCGAAAGCCGGAACGGAGGGTGTCTCGGAAGGCTGTAAGCCGAAGGACGTTGGGGTTTGGCTGAGGAAAGAGACTACTTGAAGGGGTGGGCAGGGTGGAAGAAGGGGTGTGAAAAGCGTGACTGGCACCCTTATACGGATGCGAGGGTATAAAGCGATATCGCGTGAACGCAGTGCGGGGCATAAAAATAAAAGAAATATGAGAAAAGGGGAAAAACGAGTGGCCGGAGTGAAGAAGATGCTGCTGATGTAGAAAACTTTTATTCCACCTTCATCTTTAGTTTCCGGACGGTCGAGAGTTGGAGGGGGGGGGGGAGTGGAAGTCCTTTCAGACGACGCCAAAATCCCATTGGACCACGTAAATTATAGATATGCACTTAAGTAAAGTGCACAGGGGGACCAACTGGAGTCTTTCCTGTTTCGCGATTCCATGTGGTTCGGTTTGGGTGTGGAGAGAGGCAACCGGGGGGCGCAGTGATTGGCAACTCAAGCCGCGCGGGCATTTTTGTCCCAATGCCACATTTTTTTTCTAGGGCGCCTGGTAAAAATGTGTACACCTATGTTAGGCAATTTTTGTTACCTTAATTACTTATGCCGTGTTGCTGCATTGAGCCATCAACATGTTTCTGTAATTCTACCTATACGAAATTATGATTTGCCACAGGTTTGTTACGGATCCAATAGGGAAATAATTTGAGGGACTTACCGAAGCGTCCTCCAGATTCCGACGCGCGGCTCGAGACGATGGAAATCTGTGGACAGAGGAAGGAAAAAGCAATGTTTTATTCGTGACGATTACAATCGGCAATACGTCACTTCCGGACTGGAAATTTTATTTTGCGATCGGAAGCAAATTTTCGAAATTTGAATTTTTCAAAAAACTTGAAATTTTGAAATTATTTGAATTTTCGATTTTGAGCGCGCTTCAGAACCCATGCCACAACAACCTGACAATGGCCTATAAGTCATCCACGATCTATCCATGGTTCATACATGATCCACGACCTAGTCATGATCCATCATTCATAAGCTCGGGAACACTGTGTCATCCGTCCTGGGAATGCTGTCGGATCCTCCGCTGGGATTACGGCCAACTTCAACCAAGACAACAGCCCCTGACTACCCTCTGCTGCACCTGCTTCAACCCCTCTGGGACATCTCCGTCTCTGCCAACTCTACGCTCAATCTCTTCCCGCACGCATCGACGAATTCCGTGAGTACTTTCATAACAATTTATACCATACTACTAGAATCCGTCATTCGGGCATCCTCGATTGAGTCCTGAAAGGTACTTCAACTGCAACATCTTGTATCGCTTGAGCAGGATGTTGTTGATGAGTGAAGTAGCGACTCTACTCTAATTCCTCTTCACTATCATTGAGCGTCTTTCAGTGCTTCTCTTCATGCTTGGCAGCTATTATTAACCTTTTATATGCATTTAACTGAAATTGTAAACTATTCTGTTCTATCCTGAACTCACTTCGCTTTGACACGATAAAATGATCCATCCATAAATGAGCCGTGATCCATGATCTATCCATGATCTATCCATGATCTATCCATGATCTATCCATGATCTATCCATGATCTATCCATGATCTATCCATGATCTATCCATGATCTATCCATGATCTATCCATGATCTATCCATGATCTATCCATGATCTATCCATGATCTATCCATGATCTATCCATGATCTATCCATGATCTATCCATGATCTATCCATGATCTATCCATGATCTATCCATGATCTATCCATGATCTATCCATGATCTATTCATGATTCCCATGATACATGATCTCTCCATGATTCCCATGATACATGATCTATCCATGATTTCCATCATCCCGCGTGATTCGCCCGAATCCATCGAATTGAGGTTGCATTGTATAACAAAACCTACAAACGTGGCAAAACTATACCTAGGATACCGATCAAACGCGTGAGAACAACCGGAAGTGTACCGTGGCAACGGAAACACTTGACGCCTCTACTGTGCGACATCACGAACGTCGAAAACCGCGAACCCCAACCGCTCTTTCCCATTTTCGCAACCCCGTGAGAATGTAGGGCTGTCGAGCCCGTTCGAATAAATGAAGAAGTGAAGTGCACCAGGCGCTCAGTAGGGGGAAGCGAGGTGAGGTGGCCAAAGCCACATCATCAAGGCAAGTCAGTCTCTGCGGCCTGGCGGAGACGATCCGTTGGGGGGGATATATAGTACACCTACCACGTTCTCCAATTTCCCCGCTAACGAGAAACGGAGTTCAGCTCCGCGTGCCGGGGCACACCGGGAGGAGTGGAAAAGAGGGTTAACACGATAGACGCGCAGAACCAATTATACGAATCAATTAACATGAGCACATTTGAAGTTATTCGAGTAAATCGATCGAATCCAACAGGCTAATGTGCGCCGGTTAACCGCCCCGCGGCTTCGTTTAATTTTCAACGTCAGACCATTAATCAAGTTGACGCGACGAAAGCCCCGATCAACTACCGGGGAAGTCATCAAATTTCAGAAATCACCGAGACAATCATCGTTTTTCTCAAAACAGAGTGATAAATAAGATTTTTTTATCATTCAATAATAATTAAATAATTAATATGGCTGAAGGATTTAGATCAATGACCAATTGGCTATATATGTATGTGCTCACGTCAAAATACGTTATGTCATGCTATCTTAAAAAAATTGTTCCATCTGGCGTACTGTCAATATTCTACTTCTTTTCCTTTGCCTTTAACTCTCACTTTATCTACCTATTACTATCTATTTATATTCGCCAACAGTGCACGTCGTTTAAACGCTTACATATGTAAACATTTTTGTACTTCCAGAACTTCAATAAATAATAATAATAATAATAATAATAATAATAATAATAATAATAATAATAATAATAATAATAATAATAATAATAATAATAATAATAATAATAATAATAATAATAATAATAATAATAATAATAATAATAATAATAACAATAAATCCACTGTTACAACTACTAAATAATGAAAGTTAATTTCGTTTTCGATTTTTATTTTTTATTTATAGGTATCAATGTTTGGTTTTTGGATGTCGGAAGAAGATTTCTAGATGCCTTTCTCCCGTCCAGTACAACCCGCGTAATAAATGTAATTACAACGAATGAATTGGCCTATCAAGTATAACAGTTGAAATTACGGACCGGGAGGAGACTCTGCGGCCAGCGGTGCCCGCCTGATTCACCGCGGTAATTTCGCGAGAGAGAGGCACACGGTACGAACTATGGCATTATTTCTCCCCGCTAGTGGACTTTCTCAGTGGCAACGGCGCAAGGTCCGGGGCAATGATGACGGCGGTGTCTCTCGGTCGTTAGAGGTATTCTCGAACGGCTCCGGTAACGCCGTCGTTCTCGTCTTTACGGCTCGTTGACTCTGCTATATCGAGTCACGCGACCGCACTGCCATACCTCGAATATTTCACCGAAACCCGGCCCTCCCCAACGACTCCTAACTCCGCCGTACAGCCGACCAGCAACGCAGCCTCAGGGAAATTCTGATCGAAAACCGTAACACGTTAAGGTCTCGGTTTCGTCAACCCCGGAGCAGCCACTCACAGAACGACGGCAATGGGGTTTCTATTTTCATTTTCAATTTCGCAAACGTGCAGTTTCCTACGAGTCGAATGTTGTTTACTGCGCGGTCTGGACAAGGCAACTTATGATGAGATATTTTTTTCAAAGGCAGTGAACACACTACCAACTGAACACTCGACAACTGCACACAAACGATCATGATCTATCCATGATCCATGATCCATGATCTATCCGTGATCCATGATCCATGATCTATCCATCATCCATGATCTATCCATCATCCATGATCTATCCATCATCCATGATCTATCCATCATCCATGATCTATCCATCATCCATGATCTATCCATCATCCATGATCTATCCATCATCCATGATCTATCCATCATCCATGATCTATCCATCATCCATGATCTATCCATCATCCATGATCTATCCATCATCCATGATCTATCCATCATCCATGATCTATCCATCATCCATGATCTATCCATCATCCATGATCTATCCATCATCCATGATCTATCCATCATCCATGATCTATCCATCATCCATGATCTATCCATCATCCATGATCTATCCATCATCCATGATCTATCCATGATTGATTACGAGAACACAACACTACCTTTGAGGAATCTATACCTAAAGTGTCATCATAATGATCATGCTCGAATTACGCCCTCTTGGTATTGCGACTTAGCGCCTCTTATGGCGCCACAATAAGACATGAGCATTTGACTCTGTGACCTGAAGGATTCCGCACTTGTGTCGAATCCTTCAGGTCACAGAGTCGAGTGTTCAGTTTTTGGGGTGTTCAGTTGGTAGCGTGCCCACTATCTCGGTGTAAATTTGATTTGGTGTACAGCTCATATGTTTGCGTGCCCACATTCGTGGTGTGCAGTCGATTTGTCTTCCTATCGACTTTTTGTGTGTCCATCTGACATACTGCCGAAAACTGTCAATTTGCGACCGAAGCTCTCTTTTCCGAGGGTGTTTTGTTGGCACGAAGACGTCGTCAATGTAGTTTCCAACAAAAAGGAAATAAAGTTTCCCCCATTCGCAAATCACAAGAACAATGTTTTCCGGTCGTCAACCTTCAACGAGTTCATTGACAGTCTGCTCGGAATTATTTCCCCAAGTGTTCCGATTGTGCAATATTGCAGTATCCGCACTCACCGTGAGTGATATTACCGGTGCCGGATTCTCTTGAATGTCCGCCGAGCGGGCCAATCGGGTTGGGGGTAGTGAAAGGCAAATACACCAGTCCGAATAGTTTGTCGTCTATGCCGAGTCGGAGAGAAGGAGAGATTATTCCGTCTGAGCTAGACTGGCCCATGCAAACCAACGGGCAAGAGGCGGGTTCGGGGTGGGCTCTTCTATATCTGACTCCGTCAAAGCGTGCCACTATCCTCTCGACGGAAACCGCCAAGGAGGGAACCGGTAGAAACTAATGGATCCAATGTGCGAGCAGAAACCCCGGAGCTCTCTCAAATAATTGCCAACGTTAGTCAGCCATCCGAAAGATCGTCTCTCGAAAGCCACAGTGGCTTCGCACAGTTTCCCCCCCCCCCCCCCCCCCTTTCCGAGACACACTGCTACCTTCTGTACGTAGGTAGGTATAATATTGGTACAGCCAAAGTGCTTCGCTCGCTATAGGCGCGCTGCGAAAACTTGGAAGTTTCCAGAGGTTAGCCGAACCACCGCTCGTTAGCACACCTTAGCGGTTTCCGTTATCCCGAGTTATCGGTTGTAATTAAACTTTTCGATGGGAACTTGGCAAACGAACGATTATTGAGAATATTGGGGCTTAAGCCCATTCATCGCTCGGAAACGAGACCCTCAAGTCGTTTTTTTATATGGCACATTTACATCTCTACTACTCACAACTCTGCCAGATAGCAACTCTACCGGAAAAGATCGCGCCCCAAGCAACTCTACCAGAAAAGATCGCTCTCCAAGCAAATCTACCAGAAAATATCTCTTCCCAAGCAACTCTACCAGAAAAAAACTCTACCAAAAAGACAGCTCTCACAACTCTAGCTACAACATAACAACTCTGCCAGAAAACATCTTTACCATATTACAACTCTACCAAAATCAAAATATAACTCTACCGGAATACAAGACTACCGTCTAGCCTTGTATTCCGGTAGAATTTCTCCTTTCAATGTCTCCTTATGGCAGGAAATCTCATCAGTTCCCGTACCTTTCGATAGGTGGGGAAACTGTTCAAGACTACCAGAAAAAGACGGTACTTTTTCACAGATTCATGGTAAAATCAGACAAATCCTTCTCTTATAACTAAAACGTAGCTACCTCCAAAACCATGGGCCCAATCTGGGCCTTGTCAGGGCCACATGTAACGCCACCACGGAACTCAAGTAGCAGTCGCATCTCCCTGGCTATGGAATCCCAAGATGTAACAACAACCTCCCATTTCCTCCAAATCCGACAACTCCCCGAAATTGCACATATCGTAATGTCGGATTTCATCCAGTGTATTGTCGAACCTCGGAGAGCAATTTCGCCCGGAATATCGTTGCATTTAGAGTATCGAGGATCATGAATTCGTGAGTGCATATAGGGATCCTCCACTGCAGAGAGTACAGCACTTGGTCATATGGAGACGTGTATGGCGTGTATACGTAGTGCACAAGGGAGGGAAGGATGACGAGGATTACGTTACGGCTCGTCGGGCGCGAAAACCGGATACGGAAGTACCGCCCGTGCCGGAAACCTCTCTATGGCTTGAATTTGTGCAAATCCATGTGTACATACCTGACTCGACCAGGGTGGGAAAGCTTCGTGTGCGATTCGGTCATTCTCACAAACACCGGTTCGGCACCTGCGCGTCAAACCTTCCACGGGATATTCCAGTCACAAAGGAATTATCGATTACGCCATTTGACACCCGATCCGACAGTTATTATTAATCGAACTACGATGGCGACCGGTCGGACCGGAACGGACCTTCCGCTATCCTAGGGTTTTACGCCGGTAGCGAAGTAACAAAATATCTTTATCAATCTCTGTCACGGGCAGAACTTTTCGAAAGAAATTTCTATTCAATTTGTCCGGACCCAAGGATCGATCGACTCTCGTGTCATTCGATTCTTTTTCCCCAGTATGGATGATGGGAGCTCGCTGCACTGGACTTTCGGTGAACACGGAAATGGTTTCCTTCTTTTTGCTTCTTTACAAAGCGTCACGATAAGTCCAGAGATTCAGGTGAGGGATCTTGGCATCTCACTTTTAGGAACTCCAGGCTCTGGAAGTTGTTCCAAATTGTCTCCTCGGTTTGTTCTACAATGTACGAGAAGAATAAGATTTTGTAATAAGACCCATAGAGTTAAGGGCAAAGAGGTACTTTCTGGCTCTCGGCCCCCACCTGTAGAAATACCAAAGGTCCTTTTGTTTCAGTGGGTGTTCCAAAGTTGACCAAATTGGATCTAGTCATTCCAGTCGAATTGCTTGGTAAAACTCGTAATCTCGAGAAACAATGTTTCCTCTCGAATTCTCTTGACGCCACTTTGGAAACTGTCGTTCCTGTGACCAGTGCGTAAGTTTTCCTTTTAGCAGACAATGTCTACCCTTCAATGTCCAACATGACGTTTCGATCCTTTCCGCTGCCTTTACGTTGGTTCCTCCACGGAAACTCGTGTAACCAATTTTTTCCAAACTGCCAATTTGTCTGCGCATTCGGAGTCGCTGAATTCATCCCTCAGGCAGTTTCCATTTGCACGAAACTTGGTACGGACAGAACCGTGAGAACTTCGGTCATTGACACAAGTGACGCATTCCTCCCTGTGTCTTCCCTTTAGTATTATAGCACGAATCTATATATGCAGTCGGAACCAGTCGTGTAGTTGACAACGATTCGAAGCGTGAATATCTCACGTCACGCTCGAGTGGCTCCTCTCGGCGTATCAACGTGCGCCTCTGTGTCGTAAAGTCCCGGGGCGTTTTCATCCACCCTACGACATATAGCTTACGCAGAGGATATACGTGATGCAGTCACCAACATAGTTGCGTCAAGCGCTCCTGTGATCCACCGTTCCGTCGCAATAATGACATACACAGGAGACAAAGGAATTCATGGACATCTTGTAACATCAACTGCACCGGCATTGCTTTGTGGCTACGAAAATCATAGAATACACGTGCGCAACTAAAGCGGCACAGGATAGAGTAATACCGGTTTATACGGCCCGGTCTGTGCATCGTTGCTCTGGGTACCAAACGGACTGGGCCGTATTCGCCACTCATACCCTACATCATATAATTTTCGTGCCTCCCCAAAGTTACCGAAGCGTCGCATCGATTTTCCGAGCTCAACGATACACTACGAGCTTCATCACCCCCAACTGATTGGATCCCAATTAATCCTATCCATTCGCGCTAATGAAAGGCTCAAGATAATTAGCAAACTGGGAAGTTTCAAAGCCATCTAACTGATTGATTGTCAGCGAAAAGGCCGCATTTTGCTGTTCCTCGGGATTTGCTTAATTAAAAATCGGATGCCAGGTATTGGGAGGGGAGAGAAGAACACGTTTGGAGGGGTTTAATGGAACTGACCCACAGTTGCCGCTGTAAAGTTGATAACAACGACTCCACCATTAGACCCGTGATCTATAGGGGTTTTGTCGGAAACTAAGAAAACGGATCGAGAAACAGTCAACGGGAAGTAGGGCGAACCGGGCGAGCTTCGCCGATCGAATAACCAATGAGAACACGATATCTGACTCTGGCAGGTCGAATCTATACGTTCCACAGTGATTCGATGGATAAACGGGGAAATGGAGGTAGAAATGAGAACGAACCCTCGGACGGTCGTGGTTTCCTGATCGGATACTATGTTTCCTTGAGGTTAAGTAACAGCAACTGCTTCCATCTCAGTTACCTTCGTACGAAAGTACAAGGGTTTTTCTTTACTTGTTATACAATTGTTTGTTTCACGTCACGAAAGTGATTCGTAAATGGGTTGCATACTTGTGCGCAATGCAATGTCATTCGAATACCAAGAACGGGTTTAATTTAATAGGAAACCAGGCATGTCCGACCGATAATTCTTATTTCTACCTCGCCTCACTATAGCCCAGCTCGATCCACTGAGCATCGTACGGATTCAACCTGCCAGACTCAGATATTGCGCTCTCATTGGCTATTCGATTGGCAAAGCTCGCCCCGTTCGCCCCAATTCACAATGCCTGTTCTCCGATCCATTGTCTTCGTTGTGGAAAACCACCCCGCCCGTCAGAGTTCAAACCTACAGCAGAGTCCGTGGATTGCCCGCAATTGGATACCAAACTTACGCACCACTGGGCAACAATAAGCACATAACGGATCGAGAGATTACTTTTTCAAACAATGTATCACAAGTAAACGTCATAAGCAATCATTTGTTTTCTCTGACTACTAACTATTTTTTGCCCTATCCAGACTATGTGCTAAAACGTGTTCCTATGATAGATAGATTCGTTTATTGCATGTTCTGGCTCTCCAAGAACACCGTGCCACAAGATACAAAATCAGAACACGAGCATAGCCGATAGCGCAAAACTGGATATAGGAATCGTCAGCGCGAAATGAGACCCGGTTAAACGTGCGTTAGAGTTAAACGGAGAGCAAACTGTTGGCAGTTGTAGGAGGATTGTGGGAACTTGTAACTGGCAAGGGATGCACGTGAACGCGCATTGGATTACGAGTAGAGCCAGGCGAACGTGATAACGAGGTTAATTGCCGGTTCTGCCAGAGGATCCAGTGTCCCGGTGGTGTTCAAAATCCTTCCATTAGCAGCCCTTAACTATCAGCTGGACATCGCACGAAGCTTTTCCTCGTGGACGTCCTGCGGTGGGTCTAAACTCTGCGCGGCAATCTCTCCCTCCCAATCTTGCTCGGGCTTGCACACGACTGACACAATGGGGGTTGTTCTCACCATGGAACCTGGATGGTCCATAATACAGAAAAGAACCCAATGGCGAAATGAGCCCTGATGGAAATCTTGGCGCTTTTCATGAAATCCTGATAAGGCCCTGCAAGAGGCCTTTTGAAGGACCTCATCCGACCCTGAGGCAGTCCTCTAAAGTTTTCACCAGGATTGCTCCTAGTACGCTTAAGTTTTAGTTCAAAGTTAACTGTGAACTCAATGTCCGACCTAACTTTCAACTCGAGCGAGAGTCCAGTTCTTCGCCAAATTCTCTGAATCCAAAACCCTACGAAATTTTCACCATATTACATACCACCGTTGCAGGACGTTAACGACAAGATTGCACTCGCTCTGAGGACCAATTCCCGCCAATTTTCTCGTTCCATTTATCACGGACCGTAGAGAACGATTTCGCCGCTATCTGTGACGTTGGGAATTGAGACCCGAGGTCGAAGTGGCTGTTCACCTTTAAAGCCGCGCTTCGCCAGCTACTTCCGCTTTCTGATGTGAGCCATTCTCAACTATAGCCACTCACACTTAGGTTCGATATACTCTCTCTCCATCGAACACATCCACGGTGCATGTACCACGTACTCATGACTCTCCGACCTACACATCGGAGTGCATACAAGTTGTGTCTCCACGTACACATGTACGGCCTTCCATACCTATCGAACCGAACGGAAACTCGATATCGTATCACGCACATGAGTTATCGATCTCCCAGTCTCTCAGTCGTCCGACTCGTCTGTCCCACGTCTCCGTATGGATGTGTAGTTGTACATGTGCATGCTGTGTGCGCTATATAACATATAGCAGTGCTACCGGTGCGCCGATTGGCGAAGTTGAGTCGAGCTCAGCAAACGGGCGGTATAACGAGGCCTCGAGGGATACAGGTCGTGCATGAGCATCGTCAGTTCCCAAAGTCGTCACGTACTCTTAGACAGACAACACAGTCACAAGGATCTTCAGGGTTAAGGGCATGTTATGCAGACTCAGTCGGCAACAATGCGGTTTCTCTATTTTCTCCGCGATAGTCACATTGTGGACACATGCAAACTAGGTTGTCGTATACCCAGATGCATGAAAACTTAACTTCCTGTTGCCAGGAATAGAAGTAGTAGCGGTAAAAATAAGGAAACCGATTCGTGACCGACCAAGTCTATATCACGTGCCCTGAAACGATCGAATTTAGGGTCAAATTCGTCAAATCTCTAGAAGCGATTGTCATAGACTTTGGCTTTCTTGTGGACAAGCTAAGAGTCGATGAAGCAAAAGTACTACACTTTTCTCTGCTTGGAGCCAAAGTCTGCAATTAACTTTCAAGTCGCAAACGGCTTCCGTTACGAGCGGAAGAATGGTGCTGCAAACCAATAGAATTCGATTAGTTTGGATCATATTGAAAGTCCGTTGCATTTGGAGATAATTGGAGTTGCAGATAATTGGCCAAAGGTGTCCGACATTAACGAGAACCGGCGCGCAACTGAAACGGCTCGGTGTCAATGCTTGATGAAAACTTTCAATTATATTAACGGCGAGGTCGCCGACGATATCGGCGCTACTCCAATTACCGGAGTGGCACCAGCCTCCCTCGCCTCTCCCGTCCCATCTCTTTCTCTCACGGTCGGCGGCATAAATTCCACGAGACGAAACCAGCTAACCTTCGTACTCGTTTGCGCGATAATCGCACACCTTAATTCGATGTTTCCAGGCGTGATTTAACGGCGTAATTGGAGAAGCGGGAGTTTAATTAACCGACAGGCGAGAAACCTTAAGCCTGGGTGAATGACTATGAGCCCGATACCGATTTACCTCCCTGCGGAGTAACTGTAAATAGTGTTTTCATTAGGTTACATAATGTACTCCCAAGACAAGGTTACACTGCTCGGTGGGTAACAAAAAATGTAATCCAACATTTTCTGACACGGTTGTTTTTACGGACAAAGGAGGGAAACCTTCGCCCATCGTCAAATAATTCTACAGACGTTCACTTAAGATTGGATGATGCTGCTCGGTCGATATATTAACATCTCTACCACGCACAACTCTACCAAAAAACACAGCTCTAACAACTCTACCGGAGTATAAGGATAGATAGCCTTACATTCCGTTAGAGTTTTATTTTGATTCTGGTAGTTTTTTTCTGGTAGAGATTTTGGTAGAGTACTAATAGGATAGAGTTGTTTTCTGGTGGAGTTGTTATCTGGTGGAGTTGTTATCTGGTGGAGTTGTTATCTGGTGGAGTTGTTATCTGGTGGAGTTGTTATCTGGTGGAGTTGTTATCTGGTGGAGTTGTTATCTGGTGGAGTTGTTATCTGGTGGAGTTGTCATCTGGTGGAGTTGTCATCTGGTGGAGTTGTCATCTGGTGGAGTTGTCATCTGGTGGAGTTGTCATCTGGTGGAGTTGTCATCTGGTAGAGTTGTCATCTGGTAGAGTTGTCATCTGGTAGAGTTGTCATCTGGTAGAGTTGTCATCTGGTAGAGTTGTCATCTGGTAGAGTTGTCATCTGGGAGAGTTGTCATCTGGTAGAGTTGTCATCTGGTAGAGTTGTCATCTGGTAGAGTTGTCATCTGGTAGAGTTGTCATCTGGGAGAGTTGTCATCTGGTAGAGTTGTCATCTGGTAGAGTTGTCATCTGGTAGAGTTGTCATCTGGTAGAGTTGTCATCTGGTACAGTTGTCATCTGGTACAGTTGTCATCTGGTAGAGTTGTCTCTGGTAGAGTTATCATCTGGTAGAGTTGTCATCTAGTAGAATTCTTATCCGGTAGAGTTCTTATCTGGTAGAGTTCTTATCTGGTAGAGTTCTTATCTAGTAGAGTTGGTATCTGGTAGAGTTGGTATCTGGTAGAGTTGTGAGTGGTAGAGATGTAAATGTGCCGCTCGGTCGGTAAAAGAAACTGTAATCCGTAATTCTCTACCACGGTTGTTTTTACGGACAGACGAGAACCGTCGACCACCATCAAATAATTCCGCAGGCTTTCTGTCAAGATAAGGTGACACTACTCGGTCGGTAACAAAAACTATAAGCCGAATTTCGAGTGCCCCCGTCGAGCATCGATTCGTCGAGATTGCGGTGAGAGAAACACGCGTCCGGGGCTCAGGAGCGAGGAAAAAGAAAAGGACAAGATTCCTTATCGAGGATATTTCCAACCCTCGAAAGCTCTCAGCGACCACCGGAGAGCTTTTCTTCCCGTTCTTCCGATATTCCATTCCGCAAGAAGATCCGACAAGGGACAAGAAACGGGGATATCACTCAGGATTTTTTTATTTTATTTTTTTTAGCCAAGTTCGACGAGAGCTCAACATCGGATCCAGGATAATCGTATTTAGGTGGGATTTCAACTCTCGTTCGATTCCAAGGTATTATTCCACACTGCTCATTGCAGATTCCTGATCAATATTAATTTATCGCCTCCCACGGCGGATAAATTTATTCCAGGAACGGAATATCGAGGAACGAATCAGTAATCCTTCGAGACGAGATTTTTTTTCTTCATCTTCTCCGTCATGTTATTACAGTGACCTTCGGGAGATTCCAAACTCGCAGGTAAGAGAATTATGATTTTTCTTGGGACGTAGCCAGAGCTGTTTCTTTTTGCTGCGGGGCTTCCGTAATAGCGTCGCGGAGCGTGCCGCTTCGTGACTGTTAACGGCAGACATCCGCCCGCCTCTCGTTAGTACCGACGAACAGTAAAAAAAAAGGTACGGTCCTTCGTCTCGCTTTAGCGTCGAGCCCGATTCCTCCGCGGAAGTCGTCAGAGTCACACGCTCTGCGTGCAATTGCGGGCGAAAAGAGCTCTGAATGAGTAAGACAAGATAACGGGACGGCTTATCATCATTTGTGGTTGAAACTAAGTGAAAGAGCCTCTTTCCGACCAAATTGTGCTCGGTCGGTAATGAAAACTGTTTGATCTTAAGTTCGGACTTGAGTATAATCTTAGGTTCGGGCTTAAGTTTGATCTTAAGTTCGGACTCAAGTGTAATCTTAGTTTCGGACTTAAGTTTGATCTTAAGTTCGGACTTAAGTGTGATCTTAAGTTCGGACTTAAGTTTGATCTTAAGTTCGGACTTAAGTTTGATCTTAAGTTCGGACTTAAGTTTGATCTTAAGTTCGGATTTAAGTGTAATCTTAGTTTCGGACTTAAGTTTGATCTTAAGTTCGGACTTAAGTTTGATCTTAAGTTCGGATTTAAGTGTAATCTTAGTTTCGGACTTAAGTTTGATCTTAAGTTCGGACTTAAGTTTGATCTTAAGTTCGGACTTAAGTTTGATCTTAAGTTCGGACTTAAGTGTGATCTCAGTTTCGGACTTAAGTTTGATCTTAAGTTCGGGCTTGACTTTGATCTTAAGTTCGATCTCAAGTTCAATCTAATGCCGTAAAATTCGACCCTTAGAAGGATGCGAAATTTACTTCCCTTTCGGGTGACTGGAACTCGGTCGGTAACGGATATCTGTAATCGCCTTTAGTTCCAGGGCGCTCAAACTTCAACGCCCAAAGTTAATTAGCGCAAAGTGCTGCACTAACGAATGCAGTGGCTTATTACATTTCGGCTCCCTTCGGGTGAGGTAATTGCAGTTTTTGTTACCGACCGAGTCCGTTTCAAGTAGCCGCGCGACTGGCGATCGGGACAACTGCGGATAATAAAACCTTGTCTCGTTATTACTGTTATAATTAAAAACGGCGCAAGAAAAAGGCATAATTTTCTTGTCTGCGTCGGTTAGCTACGTTATAGTGTCTCATGAAAATCCCCCCCGGAAACGGTACCGTAAAAAACCGTAAAAAAGAAATATAAAAAGACATCGTGAGACTCCACAGTATGGTACGGAATAAACATGCGAAGTATAAAGAATCCGCTGCAATACGGAACAAATAAAAATAAACGACTTTCGCTCATGTCGAGCGGAATCGCGTCACGGTAATTATGCTTCACAACAAGTGTACCTCCCCCCCCCCTCCCCCTCCAGCTCCTCACGTTATAAACATGCCCCTGGCATGTGCAGCGTCTGCCTACATTGTTAACTCGCGATGGTCCGCAAGACTCGAAATTATGCGAAATACCACGGTCGGTAACAAGAAGTCTTAATAATATATTATAACAAGAAGTCTTAATAATATATTATAACAAGAAGTCTTAATAATATATTATCATAATATAACCGTATTAATATATAATATATAAAGATAATATCTTTATATATTATATATATTATTGGAAAAGAATTATATATATTCTTGAGACTTCAGATTTCATAGTGTATCAGAATGGATTACAATCCTAAATCACTTCCATATGCTATATTCTAGAGGTTATAGTTTTTATAGCATATCGAGGTGGATTACAATCCTAAATCACTGTCATACGCTATATTCTCCAGATTTCGGTTTTCATAGCATATCGAAGTGGATTTCGTAAATCCTAAGTCCCATTCAGCATATCGGGGTGGATTACAATCTTAATATATAATATATATGAAAATAATATCGTTACATATTATATATATTATTGGAAAAGAATTATATATATTCTTGAGACTTCAGATTTCATAGTGTATCAGAATGGATTACAATCCTAAATCACTTCCATATACTATATTCTAGAGATTATGGTTTTCATAGCATATAGAAGTGGATTTGGAAAGTCCTAAGTCCCATTCGGCATATCGCAGTGGATTTCAATCCTAAATCACTCCCATACATTATATTCTCTAGATTTCGGTTTTCATAGCATATCGAAGTGGATTTCGTAAATCCTAAGTCCCATTCAGCATATCGGAGTGGATTACAATCTTAATATATAATATATAAAGATAATATCTTTATATATTATATATATTATTAGAAAAGAATTATATATATTCTTGAGATTCCAGATTTCATAGTGTATCAGAATGGATTACAATCCTAAATCACTTCCATATGCTATATTCTAGAGATTATGGTTTTTATAGCATATAGAAGTGGATTTCAATCCTAAATCACTCTCATACGCTATATTCTCCAGATTTCGGTTTTCATAGCATATCGAAGTGGATTTCGTAAATCCTAAGTCCCATTCAGCATATCGGGGTGGATTACAATCCTAAATCACTCCCATACATTATATTCTCTAGATTTCGGTTTTCATAGCATATCGAAGTGGATTTGGTAAATCCTAAGTCCCATTCAGCATATCAAAGTGGATTTCAATCCTAAAACACTCCCATACGCTATATTCTCCAGATTTCGGTTTTCATAGCATATCGAAGTGGATTTCGTAAATCCTAAGTCCCATTCAGCATATCGGGGTGGATTACAATCCTAAATCACTCCCATACATTATATTCTCTAGATTTCGGTTTTCATAGCATATCGAAGTGGATTTGGTAAATCCTAAGTCCCATTCAGCATATCAAAGTGGATTTCAATCCTAAAACACTCCCATACTTTATATTCTGTAGATTTCGGTTTTTACAGCATATCAGAGTGGATCTCAATCTTAAATCACTCCCATGCGCTATATTCTCTGTATTTCGGTATTGGTGAAAAAAGTTGATTACAGTTTTTGTTACCGACCGTGGTAAGTCCTTAATTCGGTTTCAAGCGCATAAATCGAACGTTAGTCCTTCCTCCGCGGAGTTTCACGGCAAGAGACGATGAAACATTGTACAATAATGTTTTTTCCTTTCTCTCGATACCTATAAAACTTTGCATGACCTCGTCCCGGTGCAATATCTCGTCGCGCATCTTGTCGCCAGAGCCAAGAATAACAGAACAGCAGCGATTCCCTAAATCTTTATCAGTAACAGGAAGAGTGTAACAGTTCTTCGGTCGGAACAGAGTCCATGCACTGTGCGATCGGAAACGCGAGAAGTAAAACTTCGAAACAGCGGAACACGCTCGTAAATATAAGAATGGGTCGATCGAGGTACGGCGTATCCGAGGGTAGAGAAGTGCAGCGGGCGGTTATGGGAAAAACGTACGTGCGGCGTCTGACGTCGGACACGGCTCATGAATTCAATATAATCCAGCAACTACGTTTACAAATCTAAATACATGTATACATATATATATATATATACATAAGTAGATTGTGGCTCGAGCGCTTGGCGGCCTCGCTATGAACTGTGAAATTTAGAAATCAGAAATTTACCACAAATACGTCGCTTCCGGTTGAAAAATGATATTTTCAACCGGAAGTGACATCATACCTGAAATACAACAGTTCCCGATTGCAAAAATCATTTTCAGAGCGAAAATGACGTCATACCGGAAATACGTCATTTCCGATCCAGAAATAGTATTTTTCGACCGGAAGTGATTTTATACCGGAAATACGTCACATCGGGTTTGAAAATCTCATTTTTCAACCGGAAGTGACGTCATATCTGAAGTACAACAGTTCCCGATTGCAAAAATCATTTTCAGAGCGAAAATGACGTCATACCGGAAATACGTCATTTCCGATCCAGAAATAGTATTTTTCGACCGGAAGTGATTTTATACCGGAAATACGTCACATCGGGTTTGAAAATCTCATTTTTCAACCGGAAGTGACGTCATATCTGAAGTACAACAGTTCCCGATTGCAAAAATCATTTTCAGACCGACAGTGACGTCATACCGGAAATACGTCATTACCGGTTCAGAAATAGTATTTTCGAACCGGAAGTGATTTTATACCGGAAATACGTCACATCGGGTTTGAAAATCTCATTTTTCAACCGGAAATGACGTCATACCTGAAGTACAACAGTTCCCGATTGCAAAAATCATTTTCAGACCGAAAGTGACGTCATACCGGAAATACGTCGCATCGGGTTTGAAAATGTAATTTTTCGACCGGAAGTTACGTTGTACCGGAAATACGTCACATCGGGTTTGAAAATCTCATTTCTCAACCGGAAGTGACGTCGTACCGGACATACGTCACTTCCGGTTGAAAAATGAAATTTTCAAACATACGTGTGTGTATATTTATGTGGGAAAATGTTGCGAGTATGGTAACGGCGAGGCGGACTCGCCGTCGTTGCACGTCGGTTGGAGGAAAAAATAAAAAATAAAAAAATTCACTTCGACTTCGCCGCGGCTTCGAGTAAAAAAAAAATGTCCGAATGTTCGCCAACGGCAAACCTTCCGATACATCTTTGCTCTACTTTGTTGTTGTTTTTTTTTCTTCCCTTAACTTCCCGACAAAACAAGCAGCAGCGCGAGCAACACTTTTCCAACAGCCGCGGAAAGAGTCTCGCTTCGACGGGCAGACAGTTTTTTCCGAGATTCGTGCTATCTCGAAAAATACATGCGAGAAAAGTTTCAAACTCGCGTGTACCTATCCGTTTCGATTGAAAAGTAAATGCGGGGCGGGGGAGAGTTGCAGACCGATATGTACTTCGTGGATAGAGTTTTCACTCGAGACCAAAAGGCTCTTGATTTTCGTGACGAGAGCAATGAATTTTTAATTTTTTTATTTTACAATTTTTATTTTTTGAAAAAATTCTAAAATAATGGTGCAAACGGCGGCATAATTATGATTATATTATTTATTTTTTTATATAAATTTTTTTTTTAATAAATAAACGCCGAGATTGCCGCGATAGTTTCGTGATACGATTCGACCAGCGTAAGGTAGTTATATCGCCAATGCATTCCTAACTTGTCTGCTTTGATTTTTTTTAATTGCACATAGTTTGAGTATTAATTCTTGTGTGTAAGAAATCACAAGATGCGGTACGGAACATTGGAACGAGTAAGTAAATGTGAAAAGTAGAGTTTTACACATAGCCTTATATGGAAAGACCGTGAAATTCATCCTTCAAACAGAAAACGATTATTATTTATTATTATTACTTATCTATAAGAAATCCCAAGATCTATTGCGGAATATTAGAGCGAGTAAGTAAATGTGAAAAGTAGAGTTTTACACATAGCCTTATATGGAAAGACCGTGAAATTCATCCTTCAAACAGAAAACGATTATTATTTATTATTATTACTTATCTATAAGAAATCCCAAGATCTATTACGGAATATTAGCACGAGTAAGGTAAAAGTACCAGTGGCCGCACACCTAAGGGCGAAGTCCCAGTTCCCGTACATGCATGAAAAATCGTATTTGCGTCTCTCTTGTACGCATGCTTCGCGCGGCCACTGGGACGTGTTCGGTCACCAGGACGTTTACCTCAAGTAAAACCTAGCAAGTCAAACGACCGTCTTTAACGACTATCAAAAGACCCAAAAAAACGACCGGTCGTTCTGTGACACTTTTCGTCCGGAATAACGACCGAAAGAAAAGACCAATCGTTAGGTTGAGGATGGGTCGTTTTTCCATCAATGACCGTAAAATGACCACAAAAACGACCGATGTATGAATTACTGAATTCGCCGGCGTTGATCAGCAAGTAGGGGGAGACCGGGGCAAAATGGCACAGCGGGGCAAAACGGGACAGTGAGGGCAAAACTCAATTTTCCAATGATTTTTGGATGCCCCATTTTGTCCCAACGATACATGAGGATTTTCAAACCCGTTTTGCCCCACGTACCACCGCACCATCCAAAAGTTATTGGAGAATTGAGTTTTGTCTCATTATCCCGTTTTGCCCCGGTGTGCCATTTTGCCCCGCTCTCCCCCCTAACCGGAAAGACGACCATATTGAGAATTTTTCTTTGGGTCGTTCTTCAGGTCGTTTATGAAAAACTACTTGCAAAGGGACTGTTGACGAGGAATCAGATAAGTCGTTTTTCATAAAAGACCCGAAGAACGACCCAAAGAAAACCTCTCAACATGGCCGTCTTTCCGGTTACTTTCTGATCAACGCCGACGAAACGACCCAATCTACAACTTTTCCAGTAAGTCATACATTGGTCGTATTTGTGGTCATTTTGCGGTCATTGATGAAAAAAACTACCCATTCTCAACCTAACAATTGGTCTTCATTGAAAAGTGTCACAGAACGACCAGTCGTTTTTTTTTTAGGTTTTTCGATGGTCGCTTGACTCGCTAGGGAATGTGAAAAGTAGAGTTTTTACACACAGCCCTATATCGAAAGACCGTGAAATTCAGCCATCAAACATAACTATCGTCACTTGTCCATAAGAAATCCCAAGATCTATGACGGAACATTAAAACGAGTAAGTAAATAAGAAAAGAAGACTTTTACACATCGCTTTACATCTAAAGACCCTAAAACTCAACCTTCAAACCGAAGATCAACCATTTTGAATATAAGATTAAAAAAAATAAATAAATAACGTCCAAAAAGCTCTACGCGATCACAAGACGCTTTCGTTTCTCTTTTCTTTTCAATAAAACAGAGAAGATGAAAAGTGAAAACTCGTCGACTCTTCGTCGCAGCGGTTCGGACGTTCGCCGTGGCACGCGAGCCGTCCCGACGGATTCCGGAATTACGCCCGAGGCCGCTATAACCGTAAATCTCGGAGACGCAACGTGCCCGCGCCGTGCGTAACCCTCCGCGATGTTTGCGCGATTATTCAAGTCGACACCAGCGTGCGCCTCGCGAGCACAGTCTCTCAGCTGGCGAGGCTGCCGCGGCTGCGACGAGCCGGAGAAGCCTCCGGGCGGACGAAGACATCCGCCATCACTCCGCCCCCCCCCCCCCCCCCCCCCACCCCCCACCCAACGCGATCTCGCCCAACCCCATGTACAGCGCTACAAATATTCGGTACTGCAGTCACCTTATCCTCGACAAGATACCCTTCTCTCAATCAATGTCTGTACACCCTTTAATTTCCTTTGACCGAAAAAAAATCTGTTACGTCTCAGCGGTCTATTTATGAACGAGACATGTGCTCGTCGAGTCAAGGGCGTGCGAATGACTTGTCCGCAGCGATAAGAGGTCCCTTTAAGGGGCTGCTGGACCTTCCTGTTTTACCGACGAAAATAGGCGATTTCTTAGTTTTCACTATTCATCGTTACTATGCTACGCGTATGCTTTAAATCTTGCAGGACAGTATTAACAACATAAACGATTCGGCGTGCACACGAATTTCGGTCGAAATCTTCCGAAAAATAAAGAAAATCGAATATTATAAACTGTCGCGGAAACCAACATGGCCGCTGAAATGTTTGCAGCATCTGTTCTGTTGGATATAAAAAATGTTGATCTTGCATAGGTCAAAAAAGGGCGTGCATGCCGATTCTGTGAAGTTCTACGAATATTCCAAAATCGTCGGAAAGTTGCTCACTCAAAAGATGATCACGCATAGTGTAAACTGCGATCATTTAGTCTATGGGCTTGCGACGGGTGATCAGAGCCGATGAACACGGCACGAATGTAGTGTAGGGCACGATGCAGAGCCACCTGTACGTCGATCGTGACACTACGTTCACGCACTTTCGCAAACTATAATATTCGGTTTTCTTAATTTATGGTAAGTTTTCAATCAAAATTCGACTGCACACCCAAGCGTTTATGTCAATATCATAATCCTGCATGATTTGACGCACATGTATAGCATGTTAACAACGCTAAGTCGGAACTGAACAAATTGTCTAGGTCCGTCGGTAAAACAGATAAAGCAAGTTAAAAAAGAAAAAAGAACAGCTCCAGTAGCCCCTTAAGGGGCTGCTGGACCTTCCTGTTTTACCGACGAAAATAGGCGATTTCTTAGTTTTCACTATTCATCGTTACCATGCTACGCGTATGCTTTAAATCTTGCAGGACAGTATTAACAACATAAACGATTCGGCGTGCACACGAATTTCGGTCGAAATCTTCCGAAAAATAAAGAAAATCGAATATTATAAACTGTCGCGGAAACCAACATGGCCGCTGAAATGTTTACAGCATCTGTTCTGTTGGATATAAAAAATTCTGATCTTGCATACGTCAAAAAAGGGCGTGCATGCCGATTCTGTGAAGTTCTACGAATATTCAAAAATCGTCGGAAAGTTGCTCACTCAAAAGATGATCACGCATAGTGTAAACTGCGATCATTTAGTCTATGGGCTTGCGACGGGTGATCAGAGCCGATGAACACGGCACGAATGTAGTGTAGGGCACGATGCAGAGCCACCTGTACGTCGATCGTGACACTACGTTCACGCACTTTCGCAAACTATAATATTCGGTTTTCTTCATTTATGGTAAGTTTTCAATCAAAATTCGACTGCACACCGAAGCCTTTATGTCAATATCATAATCCTGCATGATTTGACGCACATGTATAGCATGTTAACAACGCTAAGTCGGAACTGAAAAAATTGTCTAGGTCCGTCGGTAAAACAGATAAAGCAAATTAAAAAAAAAAAAAAAAACAGCTCCAGCAGCCCCTTAACTTCATCGCTCGCGGCTCCGAGGTGGGAGCCCGCTCGAGAGCCTCAGAGGTCGAGGAAACAGGAGACGCGTACGTAACGAGATAAAGACGGGTCCGTTCTCCGTACGGAATAATTATTCTGATCCGTCAACAAATGATGATAAAATTGCAGATTTATTAAAATGACACTTGCGGCTTTACACTTGACGACTTAGAGTTACATACCGAATCTTACTCGTCAAAGGAAATTGTACACCCTTTAATTTCCTTACATACGACTTAGACTTACATACCGAATCCCTTTGCCACATATTAAACAACATATTCAGAAATTAAACGACATATCCGATCAAGCAACGAATATTTGATTCTCACATTTTTTTTATTCCGACTTTCCCCGAATCCAGTCGACTGTCCAGTGCACGAACTGTGCATCGTCCAAGAATTCGAGTGGCCGTCGCGGCTCGTTCTCAGAAATATCGAAACGTTTCAACATCAAGAGACGCGGTAGGGTCTCGACGCCGAGTACTTAAAAAAAAAATGTTTAAGCGAGCGAAGGACGCCACCAAGTAGTTATACTCAAAAATGCCGGAAGTATATTTTCGCACTACGTTACCTCTTAAATAAATCATCGGATCGAAATGATATTAAAATTTTACTATAGAATGTCTATCCGAGCTTTCCAGTTCGCTTAATTCCGAACACATTCGTTCGGTGGATTCTTGTGTACGATGATCGCGATCGGCAATCGATCAAAAATTTTTCGATCGTGCGTGAGTTGACGCGATAATTTTCGGTCGGCTCGATCTCGGCAACGAAGCATCGGATCGAATTTTCAAGGACACTTTTATCATATAATTCGGACCCAATCTTTCCAATGGGCCTAATTACGATCATAATCGTCCAGCGGTTCCCGAGATATGATGAAGTGAACGTGAAATACGGGTGTGAGGAGATCGATTGTGCGTGAGTTTACGCGATAATTTTCGGACGGCTCGATCACGGCAACGAAGCATAGCATCGAAAATTCAAGGACACTTTTACCATATAATTCGGACCCAAGCTCTCCAATGGGCCTAATTTATATTTTAATTTTATATTAATTTATATTTTACACGAATATACATCAATTGTTTACACGAGTTATCAGCTCGAAATATGGAACGCGTATGTAGATTGTGCCATTTGTGTGCTTACGAACATTCTTCAAAAGTATCCTTGGGTAACGTTTGGGCGTCTTTGCGTTTGTGGACTCAGGGATGGGTTCGGATGAACAAAGCCCGTTCACTCCGATAACGCCATCAATTTCGAAATAACAGTAAAGCGAACATAGGTTTCATTGACCTCGTACTCCGGCATTCGTCTTACTCGTCGGCACGCGCTACCATTAAAAGCTCGTTCTCGCTCCATCGCTCGACGACTCGCTCGCGATCTCTACGCGCTGTGTGTTTGCTCGCGCTCGATGTCGCTGATACGCTCACGCATCTATTTGCTACGCACGTGTCGCGAAGAATGTCGCCCTTATGCTTATGTACATAAACTATTTGTGTTCCGATGACGTGATTTTCACATGATCGCCACGTAAGGGGGGGGGGGGGGGGGGGGGGGGGTTAACACATATATAACAGTCACGGTTCCAAAAAGTGTTAGTATCGTCCGGTAATTCGTTAAATTTGCGTGTACGACGGTGCGCAAAGAGTACTCAATTAAGGTAACGGTACCGATGTTCGGACACGTCCCAATCTTCGGACACCCCTATGCAGATCTGATTTATTCCGAATTGAAGTATTGAAAATCCATTGTGACACTTGTAATCGGAACTGCAAACATTATATGATGCACAGAAAAAAAAGTTACACAAGGTTTAAGCCTAAATTATTTTCTATCGTTGAATTCTGTTAAAACACCGACGACATAGTGTCCGAAGAATGGTACAAGCGTCACTGCATACGCGACCTAATAATCGGACAGTACGAAGAAGTTAGGTTAGCCAGTTTTCTACGTATCTTATCTTCATTATTGTTTCGCGTGAATATTATTGTTTTCATTGATTTAATTGATAAATCGCAAAGGAATTCCTTTAGTCAATATCAACTAAAAGTTCGCACATCAGAATTCTCGAGATCTGCGATCGTCCGAAACATTGGGACACGCAGTGTCCGAATATAGGGACGTGCCGAAAAACCGCGTCCGAAGATCGGTACATTTGGGCTCTCTTGATACTTTCTTCCGTAATTAACAAAAATATTTGTCCTTTTATAATTAACCGGTGACTTTTGGAAACTAGAAACTATCAGCTTGACATTGGTTTCGGTTATTTCAAGAAAAAAAAATGTTCTTGATAAATTAATAACTGCTGGAATCTTGGGCTGCTCTTAACCGTCCGATCATTGGTACCTTTACCTTATTTTCCTCAGAGCCGTTCAATGATGAACGGGTACGGAGTGATTCGCACCTTCGGTGTCGTTGTTCTCCTCGTGGCGGCGTCCGTCTTATCGGGCAGCGATGCACAGTCGTCGGGGGTAAGACCATCAATTATCCTACCCGTCCCTAGATTCGTACAATTGTTCGGGTAAGAAAAATCAAACTATGCTTTTTCGTTTGCAGAGCGATTCGCTGCTGACCCCTGCAGAGCCAGGCAGGGCCTTCCATCCCAGCAAGCGTAAGGACCTTGCCAAGAATCGAAACTGTTAATCATATGGGTTTTTAGTATTTGATTCGATGGAATCTTTCAGTTCCGACAGCCAAGGAGTTGCGAGTGCGATTTAGCGCTGCGGGTAAAGCGGCGGATACGTATTTGAACCCATGGGAAGGAACATTGATAGGGGAGCTTACACCGGTATGGTCCGTGTTATTTAACGAGCCTGAAGGAACATTCGCACATAAGGCGAAGGCGAAAGGCGTGAGTTTCTACTCGAAGCCGGATACTTCATGGTGTAAATAATGTACACTGCTGTTCATGAATGTGTGGATTTCCTTGCGTCTCGTCGGATGTCTCGTCGGATGTCTCGTCGGATGTCTCGTCGGATGTCTCGTCGGATGTCTCGTCGGATGTCTCGTCGGATGTCTCGTCGGGTGTCTCGTCGGGTGTCTCGTCGGGTGTCTCGTCGGGTGTCTCGTCGGGTGTCTCGTCGGGTGTCTCGTCGGGTGTCTCGTCGGGTGTCTCGTCGGGTGTCTCGTCGGGTGTCTCGTCGGGTGTCTCGTCGGGTGTCTCGTCGGGTGTCTCGTCGGGTGTCTCGTCGGGTGTCTCGTCGGGTGTCTCGTCGGGTGTCTCGTCGGGTGTCTCGTCGGGTGTCTCGTCGGGTGTCTCGTCGGGTGTCTCGACGGGTGTCTCGACGGGTGTCTCGTCGGGTGTCTCGTCGGGTGTCTCGTCGGGTGTCTCGTCGGGTGTCTCGTCGGGTGTCTCGTCGGGTGTCTCGTCGGGTGTCTCGTCGGGTGTCTCGTCGGGTGTCTCGTCGGGTGTCTCGTCGGGTGTCTCGTCGGGTGTCTCGTCGGGTGTCTCGTCGGGTGTCTCGTCGGGTGTCTCGACGGGTGTCTCGACGGGTGTCTCGTCGGGTGTCTCGTCGGGTGTCTCGTCGGGTGTCTCGTCGGGTGTCTCGTCGGGTGTCTCGTCGGGTGTCTCGTCGGGTGTCTCGTCGGGTGTCTCGTCGGGTGTCTCGTCGGGTGTCTCGTCGGGTGTCTCGTCGGGTGTCTCGTCGGGTGTCTCGTCGGGTGTCTCGTCGGGTGTCTCGTCGGGTGTCTCGTCGGGTGTCTCGTCGGGTGTCTCGTCGGGTGTCTCGTCGGGTGTCTCGTCGGGTGTCTCGTCGGGTGTCTCGTCGGGTGTCTCGTCGGGTGTCTCGTCGGGTGTCTCGTCGGGTGTCTCGTCGGGTGTCTCGTCGGGTGTCTCGTCGGGTGTCTCGTCGGGTGTCTCGTCGGGTGTCTCGTCGGGTGTCTCGACGGGTGTCTCGACGGGTGTCTCGTCGGGTGTCTCGTCGGGTGTCTCGTCGGGTGTCTCGTCGGGTGTCTCGTCGGGTGTCTCGTCGGGTGTCTCGTCGGGTGTCTCGTCGGGTGTCTCGTCGGGTGTCTCGTCGGGTGTCTCGTCGGGTGTCTCGTCGGGTGTCTCGTCGGGTGTCTCGTCGGGTGTCTCGTCGGGTGTCTCGTCGGGTGTCTCGTCGGGTGTCTCGTCGGGTGTCTCGTCGGATGTCTCGTCGGATGTTTTGCTTCGGATCTTCGATCCCGTTAAGACATAGAGCAAGATATCCAGGAAGATTAAAAAATCAGAAAAATCAGGCATTCGTGAACAGCAGTGTACGAGCCGAAGTCAATGACTAAATGCACTTTTTACAACCGCCAGCTCGTAGGAAGAGTGATGTCCGAGTTTTTCACCAACGCTGCAGATTTGTCGACACTTCCGGTGTCCCCAACGAAAAGCGGATATCCAACCTTTGTGAGTCAGCAATGCTATTGTCATCTCGAAATTAATTGATCAGCATAAATCCCAGGTGTTACTTTCCCTGTTTGTTCTACATCACTTCAGAACGGGACGATCGGTGACCTGATAATTCAACCGTTGCCAGTAGCGTCGCCATCTGTCGACGCTTCTAGAGTCAACGGCTCGACTGAGAAAACTATTTATCCGACACTGTTAGTCCATACGAACTTCAGATACGTGAAACCAACGTGAGCGAAACTTCATTGTGGTACATTGAACACAGTGATCAAACCGTCGGTGGATGAAATTAACAAGAAAATTGACGATTTTTCCACAGATATGACTATGCCGATTGGTACAATGAGATTTTATACCAGGTAGCTTTTTGGAACGCCGTCGATTTGCGATTCAGGCAGGTCAAGAATCCCAAAATAAGACTCCGCATCGCGGGAATAATTGTTGGACCGGTAAGTCGGAGATTAATTAATGCAAGACCACAAAACGCCGATTAATTTTCAACCAATATTCTTTCGTCTCCAAAAGAAAGAACTGGGGACCCTGGGAGAGCTCGCAGCCGGGAAAACCGAGGCATTGGACGCAATGGGAAGACGTTGGTACAACATGGACTATTTTTATGTGGCCATGCCGTCCGAAGCATACCACATTGTCATGACCATGGCCGAGTAACAATCATTATTATTATTTTTAAGGTAGTCCTATCGGACAGCCTGAGCCCACATGAGTTCAGAGAGAATTGAGAGAGAATTGCGAATACTTCTCGATGGGATAAAAATTCGAAAAAAATCAAGCATATGGAAGGTGCTGAAAAGATTGATTTTACATAATAATAACTCCAAAATATTATTAACAAATGCATAAAAAAAAAAAAATTGTTCAACAAATTCCCCGGCAACTTAACTTTTTGTTCATATAAAAACAATTTGTTAATCTTTTTGAATACGTATGAATTTTTTCAGAATTTTATCTAATTTTTGAAAATCACGTTTTTTTATTAACGAAAAACGCAATTTTCAAAAATTAGAGAAAATTCTGAAAAAATTCATACGTATTCAAAAAGATTAACTTATTGTTTTTATACGAACAAAAAGTTAAGTTGCCGGAAGATTTGTTGAACAATTTTTTTTTTTCATTCATTTGTTAATAACATTTTGGAATTATTATTATGCAAAATCAATCTTTTCAGTACCTTCCTTATGGTTGATTTTTTTCAGATTTTTATCTCATCGCGAAGTATTCGCAATTCCACTCTCAATTCGCTCTGAACTCACGTGGGCTCAGGCTGTCCGCAAGGACTACCTTAAAGTTTTCTTTGCTAGAAACTCGCCGCTAATCTATCTAAATTTTCATTATAGTTCTGATATGTATAAAGGCCAAGGCAGCACAATCGGTAAGAAACCCTGTAATAGATTTTTTTATCAACGTCCCCTATCGACCTGCAATTTATTTTATTATTTGTTGTCTCCGAAAGGAATTGGGAAGAAATCTTTTTGCATGCCGCCATCGGATGGGAAACAGCACGCAGTTGGAATATTCCGTGACAACCATGATTTCAGTGGGATTTCACACGCCGCTTACACATTAGGTTCTATGTGAGTAAATCATCGATACGCGTGGACAAAACTTCGATAGTAACATCGTGACCGGAATTTTGTCTCCAAAGATTTGGCCTGAGCGACGACACGGCATCCGGTGACGAGTGCGATGTCTCAAAAGGATTCATAATGCGACCCGACGGCGAAACTGGGCCGCACTATATGGAATGGTCTCCCTGTAGTTTGAAGAATTTTTCGGTCGTGTTGAGGTAAAACACGAAGATATTTTGCTACTCCGATTGACGACCGGTACATGACAAGTGCAAGTAACATGCAATGTTGCATATTTCAGGGATGCGAACTGCGCCGACAAGCCGGCAGATTTTCATCGGCCAGGTCCGACGGTCCAAAAACCATTACCGGGCGATGTTTTTACTCCTGACGAACTGTGCAAAGCACGAGGCTTCGACGCCTCATGCGACGTGAGTCTGAATTTATATTTACTTAGGGTCGAACTTTGGGACATTAGTTTACGGACGATATCGAACTTAAGATCAAAGTTTGGCCCGAACTTCATTGCGTACTTGAGATCTATCGAAGATCTTAAGTTAGATCCCAAGAGCGATCTTAAGTCGGATCTCAAGAGCGATCTTGAGGTAGTCCTTGCGCACAGCCTGAGCCCACGTGAGTTCAGAGCGAATTGAGAGTGGAATTGCGAATACTTCGCGATGAGATAAAAATCTGAAAAAAAATCAACCATATGGAAGGTACTGAAAAGATTGATTTTGCATAATAATAATTTCAAAATGTTATTAACAAATGAATGAAAAAACAAATTGTTCAACAAATCTTCCGGCAACTTAACTTTTTGTTCGTATAAAAACAATGAGTTAATCTTTTTGAATACGTATGAATTTTTTCAGAATTTTGTCTAATTTTTGAAAATTGCGTTTTTAAGTTAATAAAAAAAAGTGATTTTCAAAAATTAGATAAAATTCTGAAAAAAATTCATGCGTATTCAAAAAGATTAACAAATTGTTTTTGTATGAACAAAAAGTTAAGTTGCTGGGGAATTTGTTGAACAATTTTTTTTTTTTTTCATGCATTTGTTAATAATATTTTGGAGTTATTATTACGTAAAATCAATCTTTTCAGCACCTTCCGTATGCTTGATTTTTTTTCGAATTTTTATCCCATCGAGAAGTGTTCGCAATTCTCTCTCAATTCTTTTTGAATACGTATAAATATTTTCAGAATTTTGTCTAATTTTTGAAAATTGCGTTTTTAGTTAATAAAAAAACGTGATTTTCAAAAATTAGATAAAATTCTGAAAAAAATTCATACGTATTCAAAAAGATTAACAAATTGTTTTTGTATGAACAAAAAGTTACGTTGCCGGGAAATTTGTTGAACAATTTTTTTTTTTTATGCATTTGTTAATAATATTTTGGAGTGATTATTATGTAAAATCAATCTTTTCAGCGCCTTCCGTATGCTTGATTTTTTTTCGAATTTTTATCCCATCGAGAAGTGTTCGCAATTCTCTCTCAATTCTTTTTGAATACGTATAAATATTTTCAGAATTTTGTCTAATTTTTGAAAATTGCGTTTTTAAGTTAATAAAAAAAAAGTGATTTTCAAAAATTAGATAAAATTCTGAAAAAAATTCATACGTATTCAAAAAGATTAACAAATTGTTTTTGTATGAACAAAAAGTTAAGTTGCCGGGGAATTTGTTGAACAATTTTTTTTTATGCCTTTGTTAATAATATTTTGGAGTTATTATTATGTAAAATCAATATTTTCAGCACCTTCCGTATGCTTGATTTTTTTTCGAATTTTTATCCCATCGAGAAGTGTTCGCAATTCTCTCTCAATTCTCTCTGAACTCATGTGGGCTCAGGCTGTCCGGTAGGACTACCTTGAGTTGAAACTAATCGCTTAAAATTCGACGCTTTGCAATGCTGTTGTGTCAAAAGCATTGTCGATGCCAACAAGGATAATATGGGTCAAGATTATGGGTTAATATATATATATATATATATATACATACTAGTGGGTTATTGTGGCTCGCGCGCTTCGCGCGCTCGCACCCATTTCTGGACGTAAACCCTTGTTATTCCAAATACTTCAAAAGACGGGTTCAATACTTGTATGGGTGACCGCGTCCAAGTACTATCCTCCCCCCCCCCCCCCCCCCCTCGATTCTTGACACGGCGGCGACAGCGGCGAAATCCTTTTATATTATAGAGAGATACATATATAAAAAAACGACTCACGCCCTTATTATTCTAAGTCTTTTACCCCCCTCATTATTCCAATCCCCTTATGCTAAATGGACTTAAGCCCTTATAATTCCAAGTCCCTTTAAGCTAAATGGGCCCTTATCATTCCAACGGCTTTTAAGGATGGACTTAGGCCCTTATAATTCCAAGGCCCTTTAAGGATGGACTTAGGCCCTTATAATTCCAAGGCCCTTTAAGGATGGACTTAAGCCCTTATTATTCCAAGGCTCTTTAAGAATGGACTTAAGCCCTTATTATTCTCCCCCCCCCCCCCCCCTCGATTCTTGACACGGCGGCGACGGCGGCGGCGGCGGCGGCGGCGGCGGCGACAGCGGCGAAATCTTTTTATATTATAGAGAGATATATATATATATAATAATATGTCCATAACAGCTGAATGCGGACACGTGCTCCAATATGGAATGCAAGAAAGCAGGTTCATCATCCGCCGACCCTGCAGGGACGTGCGAAACCATAGGTCCTCCTCCCGACGGTACAAAGTGCGGCGCTGGAAAAGTACGTATACTAAAGTAACCAATCATTTTCTAAAATTATTGTTCTGACGAATTATTTTGCAATCTGTTGCAGAAATGTATAGACGGGACTTGCGAGTGTGTGACCGCAGAATGTATGTACTGTAAGGTGGAATCCTCCGGCGTAAGCGCGTAAAAATCGACAACCCCTCAGCAAGTTCGTTGGCGAAAACTATCTTTCCTCGCGAGGATCACACATTGCAAAAAAAAAAAAAAAAAACGAATTAACACGTTGAACAAACAGAAGGATTCGTTGACACAAAATATATACAAAAAAAAGTTGTACATAAAAATGTTCGTATCGCTTTCTCATAATGTTTTTTTTATTAGCAAAGCTTCTTCTATGAGAAAGTATTTTCTCTATTTTCGGCTTCCTCACACAGGAAACTTCGCGAATAGAAGAACATTATGAGAAAGCGATATGAAAATTTCAGGTTACAACTTTTATGACGAACCGATGCGAAAATTTCGACATTCAACTTTTTTTTTCAACGTCAACGTCGTGTTTGACTTTTATGCAAAACGACTGGCCGATTCAGGCTTAGCGCAAGAAAATACACCAATGTCGGCGCTTGACTTTGTCGAATCTTTGTACAGCGCGAAAAAATTCATGGAATTATGCGCTCCTGAGTACAATTTACCGCGTGCCTCTACCGACGCACGAGCACCGCGATCCTCTCCCGACCACCGGCGACCCCAACGATTTTAGAGGACGCGCATATATTCTGCACACTCCATAAACGGAATAGCTCAGCGAGACCGGAGACGACCCTTCGCCTACGAAACTTTTCACCGGACAAAGTGTTAATAATTCATCAAAACGATGATGAGAGAAATTGTTTAAGAAATAAAATTGTTATTGTTACTGTTACTGTTACTGTTACTGTTACTGTTACTGTTACTGTTACTGTTACTGTTACTGTTACTGTTACTGTTACTGTTACTGTTACTGTTACTGTTACTGTTACTGTTACTGTTACTGTTACTGTTACTGTTACTGTTACTGTTACTGTTACTGTTACTGTTACTGTTACTGTTACTGTTACTGTTACTGTTACTGTTACTGTTACTGTTACTGTTACTGTTACTGTTACTGTTACTGTTACTGTTACTGTTACTGTTACTGTTACTGTTACTGTTACTGTTACTGTTACTGTTACTGTTACTGTTACTGTTACTGTTACTGTTACTGTTACTGTTACTGTTACTGTTACTGTTACTGTTACTGTTACTGTTACTGTTACTGTTACTGTTACTGTTACTGTTACTGTTACTGTTACTGTTACTGTTACTGTTACTGTTACTGTTACTGTTACTGTTACTGTTACTGTTACTGTTACTGTTACTGTTATTGGAAAGATTCTATGTCCGTGAGGGGTTTGCATTTTTTCTAAGGATAAATAATTTATGTACAAACTTGAAAGGCCCGTAGAGGAATGGGGGGGATTGCGTAATAACGATCGGAGAGGAAAATCTTGTCGGCAATGGATTTTGCAGAGTGGATGAGAAAAGTTGGTCCCACGGAGGGAAAGTTTTAACCTCGCTTCAGTGATACCTGCTCTCACTATTCATTTTTTTTTTTCCTTGATCTTTCTCGAGTTTATCCCGCTGAAATTTTTACCGCATTAGGCTAGGCAACGCTGGGGCAACGTAATCTTCGATACATTTTTTTTTTTTTGCTTCCTCATGGAGGAAGCTTTGTTTCGGTGAAAAGAAGAAAAAAATCGAGTTTTCAATGAAAACTTATTCTGGATGCTCGATGACATAGAAAAATTGCATTTTGACAAAAAATGTAATTTATGTATGTAGCGATGTGAAAATTTCATCCTCAACTTTTACTACCAATGTATACGGCTCTCGCGTTTACACCATAATCTTGACAAATGAAAATTTCAAGTTTCAACTTTTATGATAAATCTATATAAAAATTTCAATTTTCAACTTTTATGAGGAATCGATATGAAAATTTGAATCGTCAACTTTTACGAGAAAGCGATATGAAAATTTCAATCCTCAACCTTTACGATGAAGCGACATAAAAATGTAAATCCTCAACTTTTACGATAAAGAGATATAAAAACGTAAATCCTCAACTTTTACGATGAAGCGATATGAAAATTTCAATCCTCAACTTTGACTTCCAACGCACGGCTCTCGTCTTCACACCACAATCTTGACAACAGCGATTACAACAAAAAGGGTGTCCGCACAGCTTTGCCGCAAAACAATACCGCTATACGGTTTTGTTTATCCTTTGATTTATCGGTTTTATTTATCCTTCAATCGTTCCGTATCGACCCTTCTCACCCCGACCAATTAAGGTAGTCCTGGCGGACAGCCTGAGCCCACATGAGTTCAGAGAGAATTGAGAGAGAATTGCGAACACTTCTCGATGGGATAAAAATTCGAAAAAAAATCAAACATATGGAAGGCGCTGAAAAGATTGATTTTACATAATAATAACTCCAAAATATTATTAACAAATGCATAAAAAAAAATAAAAATTGTTCAACAAATTCCCCGGCAACTTAACTTTTTGTTCATATAAAAACAATTTGTTAATCTTTTTGAATACGTATGAATTTTTTCAGAATTTTATCTAATTTTTGAAAATCACGTTTTTTTATTAACTAAAAACGCAATTCTCAAAAATTAGACAAAATTCTGAAAAAATTCATACGTATTCAAAAAGATTAACTTATTGTTTTTATATGAACAAAAAGTTAAGTTGCCGGAAGATTTGTCGAACAATTTTTTTTTCATTCATTTGTTAATAACATTTTGAAATTATTATTATGCAAAATCAATCTTTTCAGTACCTTCCATATGGTTGATTTTTTTCAGATTTTTATCTCATCGCGAAGTATTCGCAATTCCACTCTCAATTCGCTCTGAACTCACGTGGGCTCAGACTGTCCGCAAGGACTACCTTAAAAACGTTCTCGGAGTTTCCCGACCGTTTTACAGAAT
The DNA here is from genome assembly GCA_958510785.1 of Exephanes ischioxanthus. Classification (NCBI taxonomy): domain Eukaryota; kingdom Metazoa; phylum Arthropoda; class Insecta; order Hymenoptera; family Ichneumonidae; genus Exephanes; species Exephanes ischioxanthus. The sequence continues at coordinate 5,362,241 of OY294026.1, forward strand.
TACCGGCTTTTCCCCGATCGCCTTCCACCGCTTCGTTCCTTTTATTCGTTACCCATCGATCCCATCCGAGCGGGCAATTGAACGAATAAACAATAAAAAAAAAAAAAAACAAAACAACAACCCCTAAAACTATCGCGTTACAATTAATGTTCTTCAGCCCAGTTATTTCTCTTTTTCTCATCTCCCATCAAACGAGAAACCGACCGGCCAATCTCCTCGCGCGGTCAGGTTAGGTACGAGTTGTTTACCGAGCGTGAAGAACCGAGGCGTTTCGGACAGGCCTCATTTACGCGCGAGCTCGCAAAAGACCGCGCCAGTCTCCTCGCTCGGCCGTAAAAATACATTCATTCCGAGCGTGTATTTATTTTCCCGTCAGAAAAAAAAAGACGCCAAACGGAAATGCCGTCGAAATACGCGATAGGCGTGTTCCGCTCACTATCGCTGCTCCACCCAAGTTTCGCCAACGATACACGAGGCGTTCTCTGTCGACTCGGCCACTATTTTTTTTGACCCCCTCAACTCTGTCCCAAAATTGGCCACTTTTTAGTCTTCGAGCATTTTTTTTTCAGATTTTTTTAATCCGTCGATTTAGAACATGGGTTTTGTTCTTAAATTCATATATTTTGAAAAGGGATAAGTCGGGGAAAAGAAAGTTGTGTTTATTCATTAACTATTTAATGCGTCTTACTTTGGCAGGAAAATCGATGGTGGCGCTTGGCACGAAAAAATATTATTTCGATACCTTTCTGCTAAAAATTGCTTGTGCAATGTGAACAAAAATACAAGACATAGTGCATTAAATAGTTTATGGAAGAAATGTGTTTTTTGTCGTTAGATTTTTTTTTTTTTTGGCCCGACTTGACCCTTTCAAGATGTATGAATTCGAAAGAAAAGCGCATCTCCCTAAATGCAAGGATTTAAAAAAAACCTTTAAAAATGTACAAAAACTACTTTCAATCGACACTAAAATGTGGCCAATTGTGGGACAGATCTGAGAGGGTCGAAAAAGAAATAGCTGAGTTAACAAAGAATATCTTTAACCATAAAAATCACTTTTTTGTGGTTAAATTTCTTTTGCCCAACTTAGCCCTTTCAAGATATACGAATTTGAAAGAAAAACACATCTCCGTAAATGCAAGGATTTTAAAAATCTGAAAAAATGTACAAAGCCTAATTATGTGATAGACTTGAGAGGGTCGAAAAAGAAGTAGCCGAGTTGACAGAGAATGACTTTAACCATAAAAACAACATTTTTGTGGTAAAATTTGTTTTGCCCAACTTAGCCCTTTCAAGATATACGAATTTGAAAGAAAAACACATCTCCCTAAATGCAAGGATTTTAAAAATCTGAAAAAATGTACAAAGCCTAATTATGTGATAGATTTGAGAGGGTCGAAAAAGAAGTAGGAGTTGACAGAGAATGACTTTAACCACAAAAACAACATTTTTGTGGTTAGATTTGTTTTGCCCAATTTAGCCCTTTCAAGATATATGAATTCGAAAGAAAAGCGCATCTCCCTAAATGCAAGGATTTAAAAAACCTTTAAAAATGTACAAAAACTACTTTCAATCGATACTAAAATGTTGCCAATTGTGGGACAGATCTGAGAGGGTTAAAAATCACTTTTTTGTGGTTAAATTTGTTTTGCCCAACTTTGCCCTTTCAAGATATACGAATTTGAAAGAAAAACACATCTCCCTAAATGCAAGGATTTTAAAAATCTGAAAAAAATGTACAAAGCCTAATTATGTGATAGATTTGAGAGGGTCGAAAAAGAAGTAGCCGAGTTGACAAAGAATGACTTTAACCACAAAAACAACATTTTTGTGGTTAGATTTGTTTTGCCCAATTTAGCCCTTTCAAGATATATGAATTCGAAAGAAAAGCGCATCTCCCTAAATGCAAGGATTTAAAAAACCTTTAAAAATGTACAAAAACTACTTTCAATCGATACTAAAATGTTGCCAATTGTGGGACAGATCTGAGAGGGTTAAAAATCACTTTTTTGTGGTTAAATTTGTTTTGCCCAACTTTGCCCTTTCAAGATATACGAATTTGAAAGAAAAACACATCTCCCTAAATGCAAGGATTTTAAAAATCTGAAAAAAATGTACAAAGCCTAATTATGTGATAGATTTGAGAGGGTCGAAAAAGAAGTAGCCGAGTTGACAAAGAATGACTTTAACCACAAAAACAACATTTTTGTGGTTAGATTTGTTTTGCCCAACTTGGCCCTTTCAAGATATATGAATGTGAAAGAAAAATGCATCTCCCTAAATGCAAGGATTTAAAAAACCTTTAAAAATGTACAAAAACTACTTTCAATCGACACTAAAATGTGGCCAATTGCGGGACAGATCTGAGAGGGTTAAAAATCACTTTTTTGTGGTTAAATTTGTTTTGCCCAACTTAGCCTTTCAAGATATACGAATTCGAAAGAAAAGCGCATCTCCCTGAATGCAAGGATTTGAAAAATCTGAAAAAAATGTACAAAGCCTAATTATGTGATAGATTTGAGAGGGTCGAAAAAGAAGTAGGAGTTGACAGAGAATGACTTTAACCATAAAAACAACATTTTTGTGGTTAGATTTGTTTTGCCCAACTTTGCCCTTTCAAGATATATGAATGTGAAAGAAAAATGCATCTCCCTAAATGCAAGGATTTAAAAAACCTTTAAAAATGTACAAAAACTACTTTCAATCGACACTAAAATGTGGCCAATTGTGGGACAGATCTGAGAGGGTCGAAAAAGAAGTAGCTGAGTTAACAAAGAATATCTTTAACTACAAAAACAACATTTTTGTGGTTAAATTTGTTTTGCCCAACTTTGCCCTTTCAAGATATACGAATTTGAAAGAAAAACACATCTCCCTAAATGCAAGGATTTTAAAAATCTGAAAAAAATGTACAAAGCCTAATTATGTGATAGATTTGAGAGGGTCGAAAAAGAAGTAGGAGTTGACAGAGAATGACTTTAACCACAGAAACAACATTTTTGTGGTTAAATCTGTTTTGCCCAACTTAGCCCTTTCAAGATATATGAATTCGAAAGAAAAGCGCATCTCCCTGAATGCAAGGATTTGAAAAATCTGAAAAAAAAAAAATGTACCGGTTGAATTGACAGAGAATGCCTCATATAAGAGTTCGTTTCGCCATAGGCCGACCGAGAGTGCGTGTGTACTCGCTGTACGAGCGTGCGTGCGTCGGTTCGTCCGCGCAGCGGCCACTGCGCAGCTCCGCCGTAGTCTCCTCCGGCGACTGGCTCGAATAACCGTTTGGCCAATCCGGTCCCGACTCGTCAACCGCAAACAGTAACGACACGGCGACTTACGAGCGGCACGCGTGTCCACGCAGCCTTGGATTTTACGCAACACCGTATTTAACCGTATTATGTGTACCTGGAACGCCGCACGTTTTATTTTTCTTTTTATCTCAACTCCCAAGCTGGTGTCGCTAACAGCGTGCGCGCGCGCGGCCCTAAGCGACTCTTCGACCGCAGAAGGGTTTCGTTAAAAAAATCCAACGTCCACACGATACTTGGCCGAAGCCGAAGTGTCGTATTTTTTTTTTTTTTTTCTTTTTCATGACGACGAATAAAAAGTAACGTATCTGTAATCAATATTTTATTTAGCGTCGTGCGAATAGCACTTGAATTGAATTGAATTGAATATTGGAAAATTGGAACAATGTGAATATTTGTGAATAATCCGAATTGTTCAAATATTCGGGATAATTCCGCAGCTGGGCAAAATACTCGGAAATATTCGTAATACCAAATAGTATCCGTATTCAAAATACGAAATACTTTTTGTACTTAAAATACATTTATAAGTAATTCGATTTTTAAAGGGTATTTTAATAAGTACGTAAACGAAGTACTTACATATGAATTTTAAGTACACAAAGTATTTTGTATTTTGTATTTTGTATTTTGTATTTTGTATTTTGTATTTTGTATTTTGTATTTTGTATTTTGTATTTTGTATTTTGTATTTCGTATTTCGTATTTCGTATTTCGTATTTCGTATTTCGTATTTCGTATTTTGTATTTTGTATTTTGTATTTTGTATTTTGTATTTTGTATTTTGTATTTTGTATTTTGTATTTTCGAGTATTTCGCCCATCTTTGATCGCATATGGTCTTCCACTTTGATGTTCGAATTATTCATAAATTTTCGTAAAAATTTGAATTATTCGAATTATTATTATTATTTATTGAACCTAAGGCTCTAAGGACTACGTCACTTGAGAGCAGCCACCGAAATACAGGGAAAAAAAACGCGTGCATCTTAAATAGAGTCCTAATCGACCGAATTACAATGCTGATAACGTAATAGTGAATAATAATTACTGAGAAGTAAATTTAAAAAAATCTTGAAATAAAAAGAGAATTAAGAATAAAAAATTAAGAGTCAAAGTCGCTGAATCGCTTCAATGTTCATAGATATGCGTAAAAATTTGAATTATTCATATTCGATTCATAGTGAAATATGAAAAATTTTCATTATTCGCACACGTCCCTAGATTCTATTACATATTTAACAATATATATAATATTTGATAATATCAATATTAAGTATTTAAAATACAAAAAATATTTAGTAAAAATGTTCGTTGGACTTTGGGCGAAGCGCGCTCGGCTCGCGTCCAGTTGTAATATTATGTCAGTCCGTCCGTCGATCTTTTTAAGTATTTTCAAATTAAAAAAAAAAGAGAATTGTCCAAATTTTTTCAAAATCAAAAGAAAAAAATTGTCCAAAACTTTCATCATTCGCACATCCCTAATTCTATTGCATATTTATACAAAATATTTAATGATATTAATATAAAATATTTTGAATACAAAAAAATATTTAGTGAACATTTTCGTTGGACTTTGAGCGAAGCGCGCACGGCTCGCGTCCAGTTGTAATATTATGTCAGTCCGTCCGTCGATCTTTTTAAGTATTTTCAAATAAAAAAAAAAAAGAGAATTGTCCAAATTTTTTCAAAATCAAAAGAAAAAAATTGTCCAAAACTTTCATCATTCGCACAACCCTAATTCTATTGCATATTTATATAAAATATTTAATGATATTAATATAAAATATTTTGAATACAAAAAATATTTAGTGAACATTTTCGTTGGACTTTGGGCGAGGCGCGCTCGGCTCGCGTCCAGTTGTAATATTATGTCAGTCCGTCCGTCGATCTTTTTAAGTATTTTCAAATAAAAAAAAAGAGAATTGTCCAAATTTTTTCAAATTAAAAGAAAAAAATTGTCCAAAACTTTCATCCTTCGCACATCCCTAATTCTATAACATATTTATACAAAATATTTAATGATATTAATATAAAATATTTTGAATATAAAAAATATTTAGTGAACATTTTCGTTGGACTTTGAGCGAAGCGCGCACGGCTCGCGTCCAGTTGTAATATTATGTCAGTCCGTCCGTCGGTCCGTGCCAGAGACCAAGTGACTCGGGTTCGAACCCGAGGCAAGGCCGAGGTAAGCCGAGCGCACCCGACTTCCACATGCGTTCCATGGTCATTGACGCATCAGGTGTCAGTCACCTCGTTGCCGCAGGAGGCTCCGGCTCACGCCGGGCGTCATCGACTGTGTCAACAATCGAACGTGAACGAGCTCGCGAGTTCTTTCTATCGCCCACCTAAAGCGACGGAAAGACGAGGGAAAGAAACAACCGCGTGTAAGACAAACGCCACATCGATCGCGTTCGCCACGCTGTTGAATCCCGACGCGCAACGCCTCGAATTCGCGGCTGCTAAATCCGCCAAATACGCTCGAAATTCTTCTCAAGTATTTTCAAATAAAAACATGAGAATTGTCCAAACTTTTGCAAATCAAAAGAAAAATTGTCCAAACTCTTTCGAATTAAACGCAAAAATCGTCCAAATTCTTTCAAATTAAAAGAAAAATTGTCCAAACTCTTTCGAATTAAACGCAAAAATTGTCCAAATTCTTTCAAATTAAAAGAAAAATTGTCCAAATGGTTTCATATGAGAAGAAAGAAAATTGTCCAAACACTTTCAAATTAAACGAAAAATTGGCCAAACACTTTCAAATTAAACGAAAAATTGGCCAAATTCTTTCAAATTAAACGAAAAATTGTCCAAATTCTTTCAAATTAAACGAAAAATTGTCCAAATTCTTTCAAATTAAAAGAAAAATTGTCCAAATTCTTTCAAATTAAAAGAAAAATTGTCCAAATGGTTTCATAACAGAAGAAAGAAAATTGTCCAAACACTTTCAAATTAAACGAAAAATTGTCCAAACTCTTCCAAATTAAAAGAAAAATTGTCCAAATAGTTTCATAACAGAAGAAAGAAAATTGTCCAAACTGTTTTACATTAAAAGAAGCAAAGAAAACTTGTCCAAACTGTTTCACATTAAGAGAGAAAAAAAAAAACTTGTCCAAATTTCGAATTAAAAGGCCAATGTTTTTTTTTTTCCGCAAAACTTGGTTGCCGTTTGTCGTGAGGGCTTACCGAGTGAAGGGACGAGAAGCCGGCGTGACGTTTTTTCCCTCGGCGTTCGGCGCGGACGCGTTTTAACGGGGAGAGCACGCTTTAACCTGTTCACACGGTACGGAGTAGCGCGGCCTCGGCGAAGTCGCTTTTCTGCTCGGCGTGCTCGACGAAGTTTTTTTTTTAAAATAAAACGCGACACACGAGCCCGGGGCGATTGGGATGAGGGAAGGTGTCGGGACGATCGAGGACACACAAGGGGAGTCCGAACACGCACGCTGTACCGCGACCGACCGGTATGCAACGCAGCAGGTGCACTGGCTGCGACGCAACTGACCACTCCGCTCCGCGGATCAGCTGCTACTAGCGCGGCGCGGCTGGCGCTGCGCCAGCACCCTCAAGCGGACGCCGCGCGAAGCTCCGTCCCAGAACGGGTACCTCGCGAGTCAAGCGCAAGCTTGGAATTCGCCTGTGAGTGAAATTTTTTCTTATTATCATCGTCTGGCGGCGGAGAAATGTTGTGGAGGGCGAGAGAAGCGACGAGAGTCGGGAATCCACGTAATTCGTGCTGGTGCGTTGTTCGTCTGAGCGAGAGTTCGAACGACCGTTTCGTCCCGAAGAGGCCCGCGTGACAGTCGCGAGATCGCCTTTTTATTCAACCGGGCGGAAACTGCGCGACGAATTTGTTGGTTCTGTTGAGTGGGTGAAGTTCGGGGGAACTTTTTTGATTCGAGGTTAGGAACTTGAGCGAACGGTTTAATGCGAGGTTTTTGCATTTATTGTAATGAGAGTTTTTTTGCTACTCGGATCGCGGGTCGACGCGAAAGCATCGATGACTATAATTGTCGACGGAAGATCGTCGATACTTTGTTATTTTTTTTTTTTGTAGTTATCGGAACTTTTTTGTTTCGAGGTTAGAAACTTAACGGACCGACCTGAAACGACGTTGTTTATTTTTTATAAGACGAATCGATAACAGCGATATTTGTGATAACATAACGTTGGCGAGTTTTGCTACTTTTGTTCTACGCGAGAGCATCGATTTCAACAATTATCGGCGAAAAATCGTTAAAATTCGACCGATCAATCTTCACGAAAGAAACGCGAACCGCGGCCATTTTGTTTTCTCATCGCCCGAGCATTCCTCACTCGTAATATGTATTTTCATGATCACTCGACGAAACTCCGTTAGTTTCCTCTCCACTATATCGCGACTCGAAGCCAGGAAATTAATCTATGCAAAAAAAAAACCCAATATTCAAACAACAAAAACCGAAACAATCGACGAAATAAAAAATCATAAAAATTACACGAAAAACACTGTGCGTCGCCATTTTGTCATCACCCGAAAAAACCGTTAAAAATGTTACACAAATTTTGTTGCATTAACTCCTGGTACTCGGTAACTATAAGTTTGTAATTAATCGATTATTTTCACCTGCGATATGACTCGAGATCCGGGAATAATTTGTTTCAAGCACTGCGGACCTTCGTCGATATTCTGCAAAGAAGTTCCGAGACTGTGTCCGCTGTGCGACTCGGAGATAAACAGCTACATATTGGAGCCCTTCGGAGTTCCCTATCCGTGCGGCGACGCAGCCCAGAATCCCTGCACAGTGGCCGTAAGGCCGTCGGAGGGTAATTTTCTGGAATTTTACGCACCCAGCGAGGATCTGCACATCGCCATAGTCGACTCGCAGGGGAGAGTCTTTGAGTTCGATCGCTGCGGCTTGGTGATCGACGACTCCTCAGCCTGGAGGGATTGTCTGGCTCTCGAAGCCATTCCGGAGTCCTGGAGAAGCCACTGGGACTGCACGCTTGCCGAATTGTGCAAAGAACCAAAGTGGAGCGCTCGAAATTACGACGAAAATTTTACCAACTGTTTTACCTTCGTTATTGACTTTTTCGAAAATTTGAAGCATCCGCGCCTGAAATTCTCGAGCAAGGAGGAATTTTCCGAGCTCTTCGTGCTCCCGAAGATTCAGGAGACGCTCAGATACGCGCGGATCTACAGAAACCTTGGAAAGAAGGATTATTTTACTGGTTAAGGAGAGTCGGTAACCCGAAATCGTCTAAAACGAAAGATTTCTACCTTACCGACCGATCGGCGGGGACTAAAATTTTGCGGCGTCGGCCTGCAATTTTGTATTTCGAGGATATAGTTGAAGAGAAAGGTCTCTTCGGAGGATGGAGAGACTCTTGTCGATTTCCGGAGGCGTACGCTTGTGCTATCGAGCGCTAAGGACGCTGGCGAGGGAAAACGATAATCTGGATAAATTCGACGTGATCGTTATCGGCGGAGGCCACGCGGGGACCGAAGCCTGCGCGGCCGCTGCTCGCATGGGTGCGAAGACCTTGCTCGTTACGCATAAAAAAAGCACTGTCGGTAAGTCAGAGTGTTGAAAGAGCGTTGAAAGAGTGTTGAAAGAATGTTGGATGAATGTTGAAAGAATGTTGAAAGAGTGTTGAAAGAATGTTGAAAGAGTGTTGAAAGAGTGTTGAAAGAGTGTTGAAAGAGTGTTGAAAGAATGTTGGATGAATGTTGAAAGAATGTTGAAAGAATGTTGAAAGAGTGTTGAAAGAGTGTTGAAAGAGTGTTGAAAGAGTGTTGAAAGAGTGTTGAAAGAGTGTTGAAAGAGTGTTGAAAGAGTGTTGAAAGAGTGTTGAAAGAGTGTTGAAAGAGTGTTGAAAGAGTGTTGAAAGAGTGTTGAAAGAATGTTGAAAGAATGTTGAAAGAATGTTGAAAGAATGTTGAAAGAATGTTGAAAGAATGTTGAAAGAATGTTGAAAGAATGTCGAAAGAATGTTGAAAGAATGTTGAAAACATTTTGAGTTTAAAAAAATTTTGTCTCAGGCGAGATGTCCTGCAATCCGTCGTTCGGAGGGATCGGCAAGGGCCACCTGATGCGGGAGGTCGACGCCCTGGACGGTCTCTGCTGTAGGATCTGCGATCTATCAGGAATTCACTACAAGATCTTGAATCGTTGCAAGGGCCCGGCCGCCTGGGGTCTTCGGGCGCAGATCGATAGGAAATTGTACAAAAGGCATCTTCAGGACGAATTGTTTGCTCTGAAAAATCTTCGGGTGCGCGAGGCCTCGGTCGAGGATCTCATCCTTCGAGACGATTCGCCGGAGTGCTGCGGCATCGTTCTCAGTAAGTCGCAAAAAAATAAAATAATACAGTCGATAAGAAAATAAAATAATTTTAATGACCTTAATAAATTAAAGTTATTCGTCTTATTCGTCTTGTTCGTCTTATTCGTCTTATTCGTCTTATTCGTCTTATTCGTCTTATTCGTCTTATTCGTCTTATTCGTCTTATTCGTCTTATTCGTCTTATTCGTCTTATTCGTCTTATTCGTCTTATTCGTCTTATTCGTCTTATTCGTCTTATTCGTCTTATTCGTCTTATTCGTCTTATTCGTCTTATTCGTCTTATTCGTCTTATTCGTCTTATTCGTCTTATTCGTCTCATTCGTCTCATTCGTCTCATTCGTCTCATTCGTCTCATTCGTCTCATTCGTCTCATTCGTCATATTCGTCTTATTCGTCTTATTCGTCTCATTCGTCTCATTCGTCTCATTCGTCTCATTCGTCTTATTCGTCTTATTCGTCTCATTCGTCTTATTCGTCTCATTCGTCTTATTCGTTTCATTCGTCTTATTCGTTTCATTCGTCTTATTCGTTTCATTCGTCTTATTCGTCTCATTCGTCTTGTTCGTCTCATTCGTCTTATTCGTCTCATTCATCTCATTCGTCTTATTCGTCTTATTCGTCTTATTCGTCTTATTCGTCTTATTCGTCTTATTCGTCTCATTCGTCTTATTCGTCTTATTCGTCTTATTCGTCTTATTCGTCTCATTCGTCTTATTCGTCTCATTCGTCTTATTCGTCTTATTCGTCTTATTCGTCTCATTCGTCTTATTCGTCTCATTCGTCTTATTCGTCTTATTTGTCTTATTCGTCTCATTCGTCTTATTCGTCTCATTCGTCTTATTCGTCTTATTCGTCTCATGCATCGCATTCATTTTATTCATTTCATTCAACTGAAACAATTTTTTTATACTTTAATAAATAAATAACATGTTTTTGTATCGCAGAGGATGGAACGAGAATACTGAGCGACACAGTAGTGATAACGACCGGAACGTTTCTGAAGGGTCAGATAAACATTGGGTTGGAAAAGCGGCCTGCTGGAAGAATGGACGACGAGCCGTGCATCGGGCTAGCCGACACCTTGGAACGCCTGGGTTTCAGAATGGGAAGATTAAAAACCGGTAAACAATATATTCTTTTTGATTGCAAATCAATTTTTTACCATTAAAATCAACTTTTTACCATTAAAAAAAAATGCAATTAAAAATTATATATATATATATATATATATTTTTTTTTAGGGACTCCGCCACGGATAAAAAAATCGACGATAGATTTTTCCGTTTGCGAGCCGCACAGAGCGGACGATAAACCGGAGCCTTTTTCCTTCGCGAACGACACTGTCTGGATACGCCCGAGCGAGCAAGTGCTCTGTCATCTCACGTTCACGAACGATGCGGTAGCGAAAATCGTTCGCGACAATATGCACTGCAATTTGCACGTCAGCGAGGAAATAACCGGTCCCCGATATTGTCCCAGTATAGAGAGCAAGATACTGCGATTCAACGTCTCCGGGCATCAGATCTGGCTCGAGCCGGAGGGCCTCGACTCCGAGCTCGTCTATCCGGCCGGTTTGTCCTGCACCCTGCCGGCCGATAAACAAGTTCTCCTCGTCCGCAGTATAGCGGGATTGGAAAAAGCCGAAATCGGCAAGTCATTTTTTGCCTTACGATCTTTAGAAACCTTTTTTTAATTCATGGCTTTATATTTTATATTTTATATTTTATATTTTATATTTTATATTTTATATTTTATATTTTATATTTTATATTTTATATTTTATATTTTATATTTTATATTTTATATTTTATATTTTATATTTTATATTTTATATTTTATATTTTATATTTTATATTTACATCATTTTAATATAAATTAATATTTTTTTATTAAGTAAAAAAATTTGTTTGCTAAAAAGTAATTGGACCGAAAGAATGAATGGATGTTCTACTTTTTTATGCTCGCAGTGAGGCCGGGTTACGGTGTCGAGTACGACTTCATAGACCCGCGAGAATTGACCAGCGAGCTGGAGACCCGCAAGATACCCGGATTGTTTCTCGCCGGTCAGATAAACGGAACGACGGGCTACGAGGAGGCCGCGGCGCAGGGAATCGTCGCTGGAGCCAATGCGGCGGCGAAGGTGACCGAAATTTTACGATTTTTTTTCTAATTGAATAAATTATTATATAGTAAATAAATTTAATTAATAATTGTTATTATATATATATTGAATATTGAACACGAAAATGCTCTTTAAAAAAAAAAATTTGATAATACACCTGAAAACTCCCGAAAAAAGGCGACTATACCCTTAATTAAAATCAATTACTATATATTTGAACTGAGCAAAGTCTCAAAAAATACTTCGAGTACAAAGTATCACAAGTACTTTTTGTGCTTGTAATTGAAGTATTTTTCAAGTAATTTCCGAATTTAAAGCCTTATCTAGGCTTTAAAAAAAAAGTGCAAAATAATTTGCACCTTGCAACCTAAATTTTCGTAAATCGTGATTTTGATATATTTTTTTATCTACTCTTCACTTTTTTTTTAATTTACAAAACAAAATCCGCAAAAGAATTTCATAAAACAGGAACAAAAACGGTCTCTATCAATTTTAAAGAGAACTTTCTTAAGTAAAAGAAAACCGAAAAGAATATTTTTTGGACTCTCCTTAAAATAAATACTCCTTATAATTTGAACTCATTAAAAAGTTTGGACACAATCATATATTAATACAATTAATTACTATGTATTAATTAAATTAATTACTACGTATTAATTAAAGTAATTACTACGTATTAATTAAATTAATTACTACGTAATAATTACAGTAATTACTACGTAATAATTACAGTAATTACTACGTATTAATTACAGTAATTACTACGTATTAATTAAAGTAATTACTACGCATTAATTAAATTAATTACTACGTATTAATGGAATGATTTACTATGTATTAATTGATTGAATAACTGTATATTAAATATAATTATATTATTTATTTATAATGAGCTTTCGGGTGTTCGCAGGTACTGAAAAGGCCGTCGCTGAGGATCGGCCGAACGGAGGGTTACATCGGCGTTCTGATCGACGATCTAACGTCTCAGGGTACTTCGGAGCCTTACAGAATGTTCACGAGCCGGGCGGAATTTCGCCTGAGTCTGAGACCCGACAACGCGGATCTGCGGCTGACGGAAAAGGGCTTCGCGACAGGCTGCGTGTCCCAGGAGAGAATGCGCAGAAACAAATCCATGGAATCGAGGCTCACCGAGGGCTTGGAACTTTTGAGAAGCGTCAAAAAATTGCCCAATGACTGGCGAAAAACATTGCAACTGAAGATAACTAAAAATCCGGCGGCGAAGAGCGCTTACGAATTGTTGAAATTGACGAACGACGATGTCACCTTCGACCACGTCGCGGCAGCCCTGCCGGACGTCTTCGGCCATCTCGGAGGCGACCCGAAATTGGCCGCACGACTGAAGGTGCCCAATTTTTGGAATTTTATAATTTTAGAATTTTAGAATTTTAGAATTTTAGAATTTTAGAATTTTAGAATTTTAGAATTTTAGAATTTTAGAATTTTAGAATTTTAGAATTTTAGAATTTTAGAATTTTAGAATTTTATGCTCATGTTTTTCAGATCGAATGTATGTACGCCCATTCGATCAGGGAACAGATGAATGAGGTGCAGGAAGTGAGGCGCCACGAAAAAATGATTATACCGTCGAACATCGATTACAATACGTGAGTTATTATGATAAAAACAAAAAAAAATCATAATTTTATCGAAGTAAGAGTTCAAATCTATGAATCTCTTTTTTTTCCTTGCAGCCTCAATTTGTCGAACGAAGACATCGAGAAGTTAACGGCCACTCAACCATCCACGGTAATCGACAGATCAACTCGCAATATTTATTGTTCTAATTAATAAATTTCTTTTTTAATTTTCAGATTGCCGCTGCCAATAGAATACCCGGTGTGACGCCCGTCGCGGTTCTTCGTCTCGTGTATTTCATTCAACAAAGTGCCCAGAGACGTAAGCAGCTTGCCAAACAATAAACTGTTCGTAAATTTAACTGCGATATCATTTATTCGTTCAATCTTCGATCGACAGTCGACAATTCATTCCCGAAGCAACGAAAAAAATATCTACATCGAATTCTTATTTTTAATTATTAAAATAAATACCGCTCTAAAAAATCCTCATGCGCCGTTCAGAACAATTCCGTCGACGAGAAGTCCAACGAGTACGAGGACTTGGCATTTTTCTTCTTCACCGGTGGTTCGCCGCTCGTCGATTCTGATCTGAAAAAAAAAAAAAAAAATTTAATAGAACAATTTATTCGATCGATCGTAAAATATTAAATTATTATATTGCTATTTAATTTGATTATTTTATTAAATTGCTATTTGATTTTATTACTTTATTAAATTGCTATTTCATTTTATTACTTTATTAAATTGCTATTTCATTTGATTATTTTATTAAATTGCTATTTCATTTTATTACTTTATTAAATTGCTATTTCATTTTATTATTTTAGTGAATTAAATTTTCACATTCGATTCGACGAATCGATGTGACTTCGCTTACTTCTCGGTGTCTTTGCCCATCCGAAGATACTTTCCCGGGCCCGACCGGAAGGCCTTCAGGACGTTGCTCGTTTCCGGTTTGTTCGTCGAATTGACTCTCCTCGCTTCCTCCGCGGCTCTGGCGATTTCCGCGGCTCTCTCGGCGGCCAATTGATCGTCCGCCTCCTGGTAAGGATCGACGAAAACTTGAGCCCGCTGAAGAATTATGTCCTCTATCGGCTTGTCCTTATTGTCGACCTCGATCTTCTCGATCGCGTTCAGAGTCTCCAAACCGCCGACTATCTTCCCGAAAACCGTGTGCTTTCGATCCAAGTGACGGCACGAACGAAATGTTATGAAACTGAAAGAATTTTATTAATGAAAAGCAATATCTCAAAATTGCAATAATATTTTTTTTCTCACTCATAGAGAAAGCTGTTTTCGTAAAAAAAAAAAAAAATAATAAATAAGAATGGATACTTCGATGTCAGAATTTTTTTTAAGTCTTGTAGTGAATTTGTCCGAAAAGTATCCAGGCGATCAGATTTTATAGGATTTTGATTTTTTTTTTTTTGTAATTACTATAAACGGTATAATTCAAGTAAACATTGAGATATTTCGAGCTTAAGGTAGTCCTAGCGGACAGCCTGAGCCCACATGAGTTCAGAGAGAATTGAGAGAGAATTGCGAACACTTCTCGATGGGATAAAAATTCGAAAGAAAATCAAGCATATGGAAGGTGCCGAAAAGATTGATTTTACATAACAATAACTCCAAAATATTATTAACAAATGCATAAAAAAAAAAATTGTTCAACAAATTCCCCGGCAACTTAACTTTTTGTTCATACAAAAACAATTTGTTAATCTTTTTGAATGCGTATGAATTTTTTCAGAATTTTATCTAATTTTTGAAAATCACGTTTTTTTTATTAACTAAAAACGCAATTTTCAAAAATTAGACAAAATTCTGAAAAAAATTCATACGTATTCAAAAAGTTTAACTTATTGTTTTTATATGAACAAAAAGTTAAGTTGCCGGAAGATTTGTTGAACAATTTTTTTTTTTTCATTCATTTGTTTATAACATTTTGGAATTATTATTATGCAAAATCAATCTTTTCAGTACCTTCCATATGGTTGATTTTTTTCAGATTTTTATCTCATCGCGAAGTATTCGCAATTCCACTCTCAGCTCGCTCTGAACTCACGTGGGCTCAGGCTGTCCGCAAGGACTACCTTAAATTTAACATGGGAATGGACCAACGCTGTACCATGTTTGGTATTACATTTGGCGAAAGTCCATCTTATAGTTTAAATATTGTCAGATTTTGAATTTTCAAAATCGAGTTTGTGTATCAAACGAGCTCTGGGAGTAAAATAATTTGCCTTTGTGAGGAAACCAAAATCGATCGACGAACTTTCTCACGGAGAAAGCATCTTCAAAAAAAATAATAACAATGATAGTTATATAGAGAATTTAACATTTAGTAAAAATAAAAAAAAAAAAAATCTCGAGCATACAACTGAGATCCGTTGGTGTCCGTTCCGGAGTTCGCCATCGACAAGATTCCGCGTCCTTGATGGACCAGGTTGGGCTTGAACTCGTCCTCGAACGGCTTGTTCCAGATGGACTTTCCGCCGTTTCCGGTGTTCGTCGGATCGCCGCCTTGAATCTGTAAAGTTTCAGCGTCGGAATAAAAAAAAAAAAAAAAAAAAAAAATCATTGCCAATGAATTGAAATAAAAAAAAGCTTCCTCTGTGAGGAAGCAAATTTCGAGATATCTCTTGCCATGAAATTGCGTATGGATCTGTGAAATTTGGTTCCATCGTAGTATCCGTTCTGGCAGTGCTTCATGAAATTTTCGCACGTCCTCGGCACGATGTCGCAGTGGAGCTCGAGATTCAGCGCCCCGAAATTCGTGAGAAATCTGACGTAGCCTAAAAAAATTATTGTTCGATAAATTAGCGATTTATTCGAGAATTTATTGAGCGCGACAAAAACCATAACAATACCCCCACATTCGTTGATAAAAATGTCCCAAACAGTAGAAACACGGTTTCATAAAAGTGTTAATAGAAAAATGCATTATTGTGCTTTTTTTCTGAGGGCGGAGAAAAAAAAAAATGTTACCTTTCTTCTTAACCCGCTCGTAACGCACGGAGTCCTCGGCGACGACGGCCGCCTCGTGGATCATTTCCCTCGGCATTACCGTCGACGTGAAACTGGCCGCTACCGCGCCAGTGGAGTAATGTGCCTGTAAAAAAAAATAAAAAAAAAAAATTAAATAGTGTGAAAATTTAGTCAACGAAACGGACGCAGTTGGAGCAATATTTGCGATATGCGCCGCACATGTTGCAAATATTTCCTCCAACTGCAGTGTTTGGATTCGTTTCGTGGCGCTTTTCTGTCGGGGAAGCTTCCGCTCGAAAACCGGACGAACCGCGTTAAATTTGTCGGCCTTTTCCTTCGGCGCGGCTGCTTTGGTCTCCGCCGGCTTGTAATCCCTCTCGAGCTCGGCCAAAATTTCCTTCGTCTGCATCGAGACGGTTTTGAGCTTCGCGTTCGGATCGCTCCGTTCTCTGATAGTTTCTATAATAAATTAATAAATACATAAATAAATAAATACATAAATAAATCAATAAATCAATAAATCAATAAATCAATAAATCAATAAATCAATAAATCAATAAATCAATAAATCAATAAATCAATAAATCAATAAATCAATAAATCAATAAATCAATAAATCAATAAATCAATAAATCAATAAATCAATAAATCAATAAATCAATAAATCAATAAATCAATAAATCAATAAATCAATAAATCAATAAATCAATAAATCAATAAATCAATAAATCAATAAATCAATAAATCAATAAATCAATAAATCAATAAATCAATAAATCAATAAATCAATAAATCAATAAATCAATAAATCAATAAATCAATAAATCAATAAATCAATAAATCAATAAATCAATAAATCAATAAATCAATAAATCAATAAATAGTCGACGAAAAACTAGGGGAAATTCGTACGAGGCCGAACAATTGAATTACCTTCATCCTCGACCCTCAAGTTATTTTTTATGTGATGAAAGGTCGAGAGATTGAATTTCGTGGGGTTCGTTGGATCCTGTATCGTGACGAGTTCTTTCCTGGCGAATGGCTCGTCGTTCACGAGATCTCTCCAGTTTCGTGTTTTCACGTTCAGCTGTTCCACAGCCTGAAAAAAAGGTTTCCATGTACTTTTCGCAATTAGTTCGTTGCGTTAAGCGTCATCTAGGCCTAAGAAAGGGTGCGAAGTAATTTGCACTTGACTTTATCATTCTAAAAAATCGCTAACTGAATTTTTCGGAATTCATCATTTTCAGGCGATTTTCAATTTATTTTCATAAAAACAAAATCCATTAAAAATTGTATTCATAAAAACGGAAAGGGTTCTCTCGCGTTTTGTTAAAAAAAAAAGAAAATGGAATTTTTTCAAAATAATTCTCCTCGAAATTATACTTGATTAAAAGTTTAGCCAGATACTCATCGAGTATCCGTAATGTGAAAAAGTACCAAAAGTACCAAAAGTACCAAAAGTACCAAAAGTACCAAAAGTACCAAAAGTACCAAAAGTACCAAAAGTACCAAAAGTACCAAAAGTACCAAAAGTACCAAAAGTACCAAAAGTACTAAAAGTACCAAAAAAGTTTCCGGTACTTCGAGTGCTGCCCAGCGCTGTTATAATTCGCCAAATGCTCGCTACTCAAAGTTCAAAATCGAAAACAGAAAACCTTCCGAACTCAACTTGTAAAATCGAACCCCGCGGAGACGAAAATTTTTTGAAAATGATTAAGTATAAAAAAAAAAATTTGTCGCTCGTACCTCCCACGAGAAAACATTGCCGGTGGTTTTCACCGCTACGATGTGCGAGTGTTTCGTGAACGGTTTGAAGAGCACCGGGCAATGATATTGCCCTTCCGAATTTTTGTGAAAATTCAATTTCGTCAGATTTTTGGGATCGAACGGTTTGCCGGTGACGGGATTGTGCTTGAAGTGTTTGACGTAAGCGAGGATCGCCTCGAGCTCGAAAACGTTGCCGTTAGGGTCGCAGTAGGGATGCTCGAACGGCACCAATCCCAGGCAGCAATGGTCGTAAGGCAAACGCCGGAACGTCGTGTCCTCGCTGTCCTCGAGATTCCCGGATTTCTTCCCACCGTACAGAGTCGTCCACTCCGTGTAGGTGAGGTACCTGAAATAAGTGCAATGGAAATTTCGTTAATTTCTTTTGCGGAGCACTTCTAGCAGGGTTCCTACCTTACCGACCTTTTCATTTTTTTTTCTCTATTTTCTACGTTTTTTTTTCTATTTTTTCTACTCTTAGTTTCATTATTAAATAAATAGTCAAAGTTGAATTTCTTACTTGTTTAAGCACGTCCACCCGATAGTCATGATGTAATTTTTGCTTTACGGCCAATTTCTAGCCTGATTCCTACCTTACCGACCGCCGGTGGATTCGATAAAGTTGGGCATTTTGTAATTAGTGTTTAAAGTATTTCAAATTGTTTTTTATTTTTATTCTTTTCTATTATTGCTCTGGGAAAAAATAGGTAAATAATATCGTGTCGGATCTAACTCGTTAATCAACGAATAAGTTAAAGTAAAATTTCTTTTTTGTTGCTCCGGTGAATACGTAAATAATATCGGTCGATCGGAGTTACATTTTAAGGTAGCGCTCTACATTTTACATGTGAACGAAAAATCCATCGAACAACCAAATATCAAAGATAGTTTCAAGATTATAGTTATGCTGTATTTTTTAAGGCCTACTTTTAGTCGGATTCCTACCTTACCGACCGCGGTGGATTCGATAAAGTTGGGTATTTTTTAAATGCTGCTTCGGTAAATAGGAAATGAATATCGTGTCGAATCTCAACTTCTTCACCAAACAAGTCGTCAAACTTAAATTTCTCTTTTATTACTCCGCTAAATTCCCTAAATAAAATCGAGTCGGATCTCGACCATGAATTTTAGGCTTACGTCTTAAACTTTATGCGGAAAGAAAAAAATCCTTTGAACAAAAAAAAAAAAATCGAAGATAGTTTCAAAATGTATGCTCGTCTCCTGTCGATAGTTTGATCCGTAATTCTAGTAAAAGTATAAAAAAAAAAACAAGTGTCCTAACCTCAAAAAAAACTTAGGTTAACCGTAAGGTCGATAAACAACTCACATTTTGTCTTTCTGATGCTGTCGCTTCCCCATCTCGGCGACTTTCTCTCACAGCTTTGTCCCAAAAGTAGATTAAAACGCGTGAATCTTCGTGACTATACAATAAAATCAATCAATCGCGGATTTTGTATCAGCGCAAAACTCTATTTACATGTCAATGTACTCGACAATTCCCCAGCGACCCGCCCGATTCCCCAGAAACCGGAAGTGACTTTACTGTTCCGAAGGTTTGCCACCTTGCAGTTAGAGATGTGGAAATACACCGGCACTTTAATATTTTGTAAAAATTACCGTATCTTTACCGTGTTGTGAAAATACATTCAGGAAGTGTTCTCGTAATTGACTGCAAAAAGTGGTAAAAATTGACTCTAAAATGTGCTAAAAACTAGACTGTAAGATATACTGTAAAATAGACTATAAAACAACTCTAAAATAGACTCAAAAATATATTCAAAAATAGACTCTGAAATGACTCTGAAATAGACTCTGAAATGACTCTGAAATAGACTCTGAAATGACTCTGAAATAGACTCTGAAATAGACTCTGGAATAGACTCTGAAATAGACTCTAAAATAGACTCAAAAATAGACTCAGAAATAGACTCTGAAACAGACTCTGAAATAGACTCTGAAATAGACTCTGAAACAGACTCTGAAATAGACTCTGAAACAGACTCTGAAATAGACTCTGAAATAGACTCAAAAATAGACTCTGAAATAGACTCTGAAACAGACTCTGAAATAGACTCTGAAACAGACTCTGAAATAGACTCTGAAATAGACTCTGAAATAGACTCTAAAATAGACTCTGAAACAGACTCTGAAATAGACTCTGAAACAGACTCTGAAATAGACTCTGAAATAGACTCTAAAATAGACTCTGAAACAGACTCTGAAATAGACTCTGAAACAGACTCTGAAATAGACTCTAAAATAGACTCTAAAATAGACTCTAAAATAGACTCTGAAATAGACTCTGAAACAGACTCTGAAACAGACTCTGAAATAGACTCTGAAATAGACTCTGAAATAGACTCTAAAATAGACTCTGAAACAGACTCTAAAATAGACTCTAAAGTAGACTCTAAAATAGACTCTAAAACAGACTCTAAAATAGACTCTAAAATAGACTCTAAAACAGACTCTAAAATAGACTCTAAAATAGACTCTAAAATAGACTCTAAAATAGACTCTAAAATAGACTCTAAAATAGACTCTAAAATAGACTCTAAAATAGACTCTAAAACAGACTCGAAAATAGACTCTAAAATATACTAAAATCCCCTCTAAAACTCCCTCCAAAACCATCGCCCCCCCCCCCCCCCCCCAAATTTCCTAAAATCAATCCCCAAAAACACCCCAGAAAATCTGTCCAAAGCTCTGCCCAAAAGCCGTCTCCTCCGCGCGGCCTCGCCTACAGTCGAACGTCCATTCGTCTGAGCTCCCCGCAGATTCGCCGCTTCCCTCGCCCCGCGCTCCGCTCTTTCCCTTTCTCCGATCGTTCGCCCTCCTCGCCGCCCCTGCCTACCCGCCGCGCTGCCACAACCGTGGGCAACCGAAGAGACACCAGAGAAAGAGAAGAAAGAAAGAAAGAAAGAAAGAAAGAAAAAAAAAAAAAAATATCTTATAGTACATCCAAAGGCTCGTCTCTCGACCGGTCATCGTCGAGCGGTCCGTCATCGTTGCGTGCCTTGCCCGCCGTCGTCGTCGCGCTCGTCACGTCGTGTGGCTCGGATTCCCCGGCGAAGACGCGCCCGGTTTGCCAACAAGCTCGACTCACACCCGCGCCAACGATCCGTCGACCCTTCGTGCGCGGAATCACCCGAAAAATTTCTCAACCATCGAAGGACCCTTCGACGGTCCTTACGCGCGACTCTCCACGCTGCCCGCTCGCCGAAAATCCTCGGTCTCGTTCCTCACGCTCGACGATTCTCTCGCGAGACTCTTCGATCTCGGGGGGCCCGAGGGGAAACAAAAAAAAAATCCCATCGACAGCGTCGCTTCGCTATCGGGACGGGGCACGAAAATAAAGGCAGACAAAATTGCAATTGAATTCAATCGCGCACGCTACCTGCCCTGGAAGATCGGAGCAGAGCTCGCAAACACGGCGTGCGAAAACGGGATTCGAGGTATATAAATAAATGTATATAGCATGTTTTTTGTGCGTTTTTTTTTTTTTTTGGGCACGAAATTTGGAAAGTTGGGCTTCTGTTGGGTTTTGGGATTTCATTCATTCATTTCATTTATTATTATTATTAATCGACTAAGTACAAACTATTTTACATACATTGGATTTTTTTGTCCGCCGAAGCTTTTAAGCTCGTACGCGGATATCACCCGTATGTTTTTTTTACATATCGCAGATCTTCGGGTACGAATATCGCAGGGTTTTTTTTTTTTTTTTTTTTTGTGTCGTTTTGTGGTTTTGCGGGCTTCGGGAAATTTTGTGGTTTTTTTTTTTTAGTTCCGGACGTGGAGGTTCCGACGGCTTAAACTGCTTCGTTGCGAGGAGGAATTCTTGGTTCGGCGACGACGAGACGAAAGCGAAGGCCTTCGAGGCTCGGGCGCTCGTTCCGCGAGCCGTCGGGAGTTCTTTGAGAAATTTGCGAATCGGAGGCCTTCCTTGTGGTCGGCGAGTCGACGAGCCAATTTTTTTGGAAATTCTCAGTTTTTTTAAAATTTATGTATTTATTTATTTATTTAATTATTTATTTATCAACGGGATAATCCCTTTTACAAAAGTTAAAATACAGCGTCTTCGATTCACCGAGTATAAACGTAATTTAATTTATAAGCATCGTTGCAAGCAAACATTTTTGATATCGTTTCTTGGTTCTTCGTTCCGTTACGTATCGTCTTTGGAGACGGGGGTGGGATTTTGGCTGCGCGCTTCGATTTGCTTTCCGCGACTCGAAAACGCGACTACGACGCTCCGATTTGCGAAACTGGATTTTGCTATTTGTGCCGAATCGATTTTTGTTGCATTCGTGCTTCGGCGTCGCGTACGAGAGGATTTTCGCAAAAGAGCTTCCATGAGTTTTCGAGTTTGAGGGAAAAATTTAATTACTTGTTTATCGGTAGACGGGAAAATGAATTCCTTTTACGTTCTATTTTTTTTTTTTTCTATATAAACTTGGTAATCTTTGTTTTTAAATGCAGAAAAAAACAAGAGTCTGTTTCGTGGTTCGCGCCTTGAGAGAAAGTAATTATTTTATTTAAAGTGGCAAACGAACGTCGAGCCGTTGAGTCGAAGATTGGGCGAAGCGAAGGATTCGGTTCGACGACGCTGTCTCGAAGTTCTGATTAATCATTTATTTATTTACAGTAGTGGACGGAAAAGCTTCCTTTTTACATTTTAACAAGTTATGAAATGTTTTGTGTTTATGTATAAAGAAAAAGAAAACACAAAAATATTTCACGCTTTGTGCGCTAAAAATGAATAACAATTTTGAATGAAAATTCTTACGCAAACTTTTCTCGTTGCGTCTCACAGAAAAATGTCATCAGGAGCTGGATCGAGCGGCACGGGAAGAGGAAGGGGCTCTTCGCTGGCCGACAACAAACCGGACAACAAGGAAGCCAAGCCGAATCCCAAGATGTCCAAGGCATTGGGCACGTCGGCCAAGAGGTGAAAAAAAAAAATTATTAAATCAACTAAACTCCTCGATGTTGATCGGTGCAATCGTTCGTTCGCTTACTCATATTTTTTGCTGGCAAATCGTTGCGACTGATTCTCATCGAATTTAATTTCATTGGCTGCGAGAGAAAGTCGCTGTGAAATTATTTATTTATTTATTTATTTATTTACGGGACGAACCCTTTTACATTTTTGTTATATTTTACAGTTCAGATGAAATTTCATATATCGTGTAACATGTGTAACAGTATACATTTCACAATAGAAAACGATTCTCGTTTAACATTTTTATTTCACATATTTATCTATTTCATTCATATCTTAAGACTCTTATTGCAAGCTGCGTATTGTATGTGCGAAATTATCTAATAAAAAAAAAAAAAGAAATAAAAAATTATTTTTCGTGGAGTTTCGCTAAATCTGTATTTTTTTTCGTTGCTTTCAGGATACAAAAGGAACTGGCCGAGATCACCCTAGATCCTCCGCCGAATTGCAGGCAAGCCGTGGATTAATTTGTCGCGATGTGCGATCGAAAAAAATCGAAGAAATTTACATTGTCGATTTTAGTTCTTTTTTTTTTTTTTTAATTTTTATTTTTAAAACTAATTTAAATCCTCGTTTGGTTTTCAGCGCGGGTCCGAAGGGCGACAACCTGTACGAATGGGTGTCGACGATCCTGGGACCGCCGGGCTCGGTCTACGAGGGCGGAGTCTTCTTCCTGGACATCCACTTTTCACCCGAGTATCCCTTCAAACCTCCAAAGGTTCGAGTTATATTTATGTATCTTTTTTCCGATTCTTCGGAAACTTTATTTAATTTTTTGTTCGCAAAGTTTCATCCGAAGAATTTTTAAATATTTTTTTCTAACGTTTTTTTTTTTTCAGGTAACATTCCGAACGCGTATTTACCACTGCAACATAAACAGCCAAGGCGTCATATGTCTGGACATACTCAAAGACAATTGGTCGCCGGCTTTAACTATCTCGAAGGTTTTGCTGTCGATCTGTTCCCTACTTACAGATTGCAATCCAGGTGAGTGTCGGAGAGTTCGCCGCACATTTATTACTAATATTACACGTATTACACATTTGTCACAAGGGTCAAATTTTCTATTGCATTTTTATACACTCTCTTAGGGTCGAATTTACGACCTTAGTTTCAACTTAAGATCGCTCTTGAAATCGAACTTAAAGTAGTCCTAGCGGACAGCCTGAGCCCACATGAGTTCAGAGAGAATTGAGAGAGAATTGCGAACACTTCTCGATGGGATAAAAATTCGAAAAAAATCAAGCATATGGAAGGTGCTGAAAAGATTGATTTTACATAATAATAACTCCAAAATATTATTAACAAATGCATAAAAAAAAAAATTGTTCGACAAATTCCCCGGCAACTTAACTTTTTGTTCATATAAAAACAATTTGTTAATCTTTTTGAATACGTATGCATTTTTTCAGAATTTTATCTAATTTTTGAAAATCACGTTTTTTTATTAACTAAAAACGCAATTTTCAAAAATTAGACAAAATTCTGAAAAAATTCATACGTATTCAAAAAGATTAACTTATTGTTTTTATATGAACAAAAAGTTAAGTTGCCGGAAGATTTGTTGAACAATTTTTTTTCATTCATTTGTTAATAACATTTTGGAATTATTATTATGCAAAATCAATCTTTTCAGTACCTTCCATATGGTTGATTTTTTTCAGATTTTTATCTCATCGCGAAGTATTCGCAATTTCACTCTCAATTCGCTCTGAACTCACGTGGGCTCAGGCTGTCCGCAAGGACTACCTTAAGATCGAACTTTGGCCCGAACTTCATTGCGTGCTTAAGTTTTATGTCAGGTTCGATTTTGAGTTTGATCTTAAGTTCGATCTCAGGGTCAAACTAATGTCTTAAAATTCGACCCTTAGACCGAATAGACGAAGGTCCCGAATTTAATCGATCGATGGATCGATCGATCTTTGACAAAAAAATATGTATATATAATAATACTCGATGAATTTTAATAAGGGTCAAATTTTTTATTGCATTTATTACACTCTCTTAGCGTCGAATTTACGATCTTAGTTTCAATTCAAGATCGCTCTTGAAATCGAACTTTGGCCCGAACTTCATTGCGTGCTTAAGTTTTATGTCAGGTTCGATTTTGAGTTTGATCTTAAGTTCGATCTCAGGGTCGAACTAATGTCTTAAAATTCGACCCTTGGACCGAATAGACGAAGGTCCGGAATTTAATCGATCGATGGATCGATCGATCTTTGACAAAAAAAAAATATATATATATATAATAATAGTCGATGAATTTTAATAAGGGTCAAGTTTTCTATTGCATTTATTACACTCTCTTAGGGTTGAATTTACGATCTTAGTTTCAATTTAAGATCGCTCTCGAAATCGAACTTAAGATCGAACTTTGGCCCGAACTTCATTGCGTGCTTAAGTTTTATCTCAAGTTCGGACTTAAGTTTCATCTCAAGTTCGAACTTAAGTTTGATCTCAAGTTCGATCCCAAGGTCAAACTAATGTCTTAAAATTCGACCCTTAGACCGAATAGACGAAGGTCCCGAATTTAATCGATCGATGGATCGATCGATCTTTGACAAAAAAAAAATATATATATAATAATACTCGATGAATTTTAATAAGGGTCAAATTTTTTATTGCATTTATTACACTCTCTTAGCGTCGAATTTACGATCTTAGTTTCAATTTAAGATCGCTCTTGAAATCGAACTTAAGATCGAACTTTGGCCCGAACTTCATTGCGTGCTTAAGTTTTATGTCAGGTTCGATTTTGAGTTTGATCTTAAGTTCGATCTCAGGGTCGAACTAATGTCTTAAAATTCGACCCTTGGACCGAATAGACGAAGGTCCGGAATTTAATCGATCGATGGATCGATCGATCTTTGACAAAAAAAATATATATATATAATAATACTCGATGATTTTTGATAAGGGTCAAATTTTTTATTGCATTTATTACACTCTCTTAGCGTCGAATTTACGATCTTAGTTTCAATTCAAGATCGCTCTTGAAATCGAACTTAAGATCGAACTTTGGCCCGAACTTCATTGCGTGCTTAAGTTTTATCTCAAGTTCGGACTTAAGTTTCATCTCAAGTTCGAACTTAAGCTTGATCTTAAGTTCGATCTCAGGGTCGAACTAATGTCTTAAAATTCGACCCTTAGACCGAATAGACGAAGGTCCGGAATTTAATCGATCGATCGATCGATCGATCTTTGATAAAAAATATATATATATATAATAATACTCGATGAATTTTAATAAGGGTCAAATTTTTTATTGCATTTATTACACTCTCTTAGCGTCGAATTTACGATCTTAGTTTCAATTTAAGATCGCTCTTGAAATCGAACTTAAGATCGAACTTTGGCCCGAACTTCATTGCGTGCTTAAGTTTTATCTTAAGTTCGGACTTAAGTTCGATCCCAAGGTCAAACTAATGTCTTAAAATTCGACCCTTCGACTGAATAGACGAAGGTCCGGAATTTAATCGATCGATTGATTGATCGATCGATCTTTAGCAAAAAAAAAAATATTAATAATAATAATAATACTCGATGAATTACTAACGTGTGTGAAAATGTTTCAGCCGACCCACTGGTGGGCAGTATAGCAACGCAATATCTGCAAAATCGCGAGGAACACGATCGCATAGCGCGACTGTGGACGAAGCGCTATGCCACATGAGCGATCATCAACAAACATAAATATAAGATTATACTTTAAAAAAAAAAAAAAACAAAAAAAAACAAACAAAACTAACAATTCCGCGTAATACTAAAAAAAAACAGACAAAAAAAAGAGAAAAAAAAAAACTCCTCTGTCAAGCCTCGCGCCGATAACATCGGAGCCGATCTGTTCTCGCGCCGGATCGACAACACGAATTGCTTTCCCGGGAACAATATTTCGAGAGGTCAACGACCTCTTTGCCGATCGTCTCGAAAATCCCACTTAAAATCGCCAATCGGTAATTTAGAGGAAGATCGACAAATAGACCGTTTACCTCGTTTGTCGAAACTTACCAAATTGCGTTTGCAGTATATTTAAAAAAAAAAAAATCTGCGAGAACAGTTAATCGATTTTTTTAATCCGCTTTTCCGAGCGACATTTTTTTTTTTTTTTTTTTTTTTTTCTCTGACTCTTCGACTCGCTCAACGCCCGATAATTTCGAATCTTCGTTTCCGAGAGTGTGAGAGATGTGCCTAAGACGAATGAACGAACGTACGAATGATCGTGTTTATTTTATATATATATATATTCTTTTTTCTTATTTTTTTTTATTTCTTTTATTTTCTCGGTCGACGAGCGCGAAAGGAGTTTCTTTTTTTTTCCATCTTGACAAAGCCAACGACAAGCAAACAAAACAAGAAAAAAATTACGAGATAAGCGAACTAACTCTGCAGACGCGAAGCCGGAGAAACAAATTTTTTTTTAGTATCGAAATCGAAAAAAAAAAAAAAAAAAAAAAATGGGGAAAAAAGCGAAACGCGTGAGGCAGCTCGTTCGTTGATGCGATCTTTCTTTCGATTACTTTTTTCAAACGCATTCGGCGTACGATTGACGCGGGTAAATCAGCTCGGTGCGACGATCCAAGAATTGTGCGATTATAAAAAAAAAACACACACATTTCGATGAAATGAAATTAACTTAAAAAAAAAATTAAACTTCTAAATTGTAAGTATAATTAGATACTTAGTCGATAAGCGAGTGTGAGCGAGAGAGATAAAAAAAAAATGGAGCAAAATTGATAAATAGAATGAGTGCTAGTTTTTTGCGAGTGCACATAGAGAGTCCCGACTCGATGATATTCACGCGCCGAAT
The DNA here is from genome assembly GCA_958510785.1 of Exephanes ischioxanthus. NCBI lineage: Eukaryota > Metazoa > Arthropoda > Insecta > Hymenoptera > Ichneumonidae > Exephanes > Exephanes ischioxanthus. The sequence goes on from OY294026.1 coordinate 5,390,153, forward strand.
ACGAAAGCGAAACAAAATAATAATAATAATAATCTAGACAAGATGTTTGAAAAAAAAAAAAAAAAAAAAAAAAAAAACATGAGAAAAAAAAATACTTTCGTGTTCTCCGAATATTTTTGTAACAAGGCTTCGATCACAAATTTTAATCCCGACGAACACTCTCGGCGCGGAAGCGGGTGTGCAGCGCGCGATCGTCTTGTCATTTATTATTGCAAAAAAGAAAAGAACAGAGTGCGTTAAAAAAAATTATTCCAGTCTGCGAAAAAAAAAAAAAAATGTGTAACGAAAGAGAGAGAGAGAAAAAAAAAACATAAAACATGCGCTTCGTCTCCATTAAATAGTAAACTATATAATGATAGATAGTAAATATACACTACACTGTTCCTGCTGGTGTGTTCTCCTCGACGAACGGGGACGACTATAAGAATGAGAGAAAAAAAAAAAAAAAAAAAAAAAACAAACAAAAAACAGAAATTCGCTTCAATCATTGTATTTGTAAATAAATATCATTTTTTTTTTCTGTATATTCAAGATAGACGCGATTTCGATCGATTATTGTTCGTTGGATCGATAAAATATCCCCGACGATTTTTGTCGTTCTTATCTTTTTTTTTTTTTAATTATTATTATTTTTTATTCTTTTTTTCGTACGATATCCATTTTTTAAATTATAGTTGCAGCGACGTAATTTTACGATTAACGAATAATGTTAGCTGTGAGTGAGTATACGTTTATTGATTGCGATAAATCCATGTGATTGCCCGAACTGCGATTATTACGATAATTTTACCGTTTCGCAAAGTTTTTTTTTTTTTCTTTGCGACAGCCGTATTGAGATTCTTTTTCTTAAACTCTCGACTGACGCGCGCTTCGGGGGGGGCGAGTTGGACATTAACAAAATTTGATCTTGAAATTACCTGAAAAAAAAAAAAATTAAAAAAACATTTTTTAAAAAATTTAATTAATTAAAGTTTGACTCTTCAAAGCGCGTTGCGCGCATGCGCGACGTTTTCGTCGCGAAGGCTCGTCTCGTATTTCCGGTCGAGCTAAGAGATTCGATAGAGCGTAGAAAAAAAAAAAAAATCAATTTTTTTAAAATCTTTCAAAAAATTTTTTAAAGAGTTAAAAAAAATGTAAAAATAAAGATAAAAAGAAACCAAGATTAAAATTTGTTAATTTAACCAAACTCGACCCGCTCAAGCCGCGAAAAGAAAGCCCCGAAGTTTTGCCGTGTATCGGTTTAGTGAGTCGGTTAGCTCGGCCGGTGATCGATGAAATCGATCGATCGATCGGTCGACAAAAAAATCTCCCCTGCAAATCGCACGACTCGAACTTCGCGACCCCCCTTTTTTATACATGTTAATTATAAATATATGAAGACAAAAAAAAAAAACAAAAAAAAAACTGAAAATCTTAAGATCATTGTATTCGTTTTGTATCTCATTAAGGCTCGAGAGTTCGCGACTATGAAAAAATCGAGAGACTGCGAGAAAAGCCACTTTGTAAATAATTCACAAACTTCGACGCCTATAGATATTTGCTTGAAGAAAAAATAAATAAAAAGAATCGACGGAAAAAAAAAAAAAAAAAAAAAAACATACACGAACGCGTGTGAAAGAAGATTTTTAAAAATCGATAATTTTTAAACTATAAATAATGTAATCTCAGCAATTTCTGTAAATATCTGCGCGCGCGTCTGGGAGCCCGGATAATTTTGCGAAGTGGACACGAATCTCCACATATCCTTGCGACGGGGTCAATGCCCTCTCTTTCCGCTTCGGTAAGCAAAAGGAAGAAAAATTATGATTAAAAAAAAATTAACGAGTCAGCGTGTGCGAAATTACCGCACGCGCGCTATCGTAAAAAAAATTCCCCACAAAAATCTGTAAGAAAGATATCCAATTAAATGGTAAATGTTAGTCCGCTATTTATCGGCCATCGATTACCTATAAAAATGAAATAAAAATTACATGGTACAATGAAAGAAAAAAAAAAAATTCAAATCTCCAATATTTTTTCCTGCCCCAAGTCCTTAAGGACGAAAAAAAAAAAAAATGGTCAACAAAGTCGGCGAAAGGTGATTATTAAATAAATTTGTTAAAAATTTATCCTCAGTTTATTTAATTTTATATAAATGCGTTTTGGTGAGCAGAAAGAAAAAAATTATAATTAAATTAAAAAAATGAACGAGTCAGCGTGTGCGAAATTATCGCACGCACAATATTACGTAATATTAATAATATTACATAAAATTCAATTATTATAAAAAACAACATAATGCAATTATTGCAAAAATTTGTTGAATTTTTATTAGCAATTTCTTAGTAATTTTTTTACATTGTCATTATGCAAAATTAATATTCTTGGCACCTTTAAAACAGTTGATTTTTTTTTTCAGATTTTCATATTAATGGGCAGTGTTCAAATTCTCGCTGAGTGCACGTAATGCATCCTTAAAGACTGAAAAAAAAAAAAAAAAAAATGTTGGTCAACAAAGTCGGCGAAGGGTGATTATAAAATAAATTTTTTTAAAATTCACTCAGTATATTTAATTTTATTTGATGTACCATAAAAGCTAGACAAATAGTATGTGCTACAGACGAGTCTCGTTGGCTCCCCCTCACGGTAGAGCAAATAGTGTGTATATATATATATTTATTTATATATATATGTAAACAAAAAAAATAATTAATTTTTTTTTTTCGTTTCATTACGAATTACATCTATCGACAAACTTATATGATATAATATAGTATGTATAATAATCGACAATTCATACGTGTGTACGTGTTCGTGTGTAAGAAGCCAAAATAGACAAATTTTATGTATATATTTTTTTTTTTTTTGTAAAATCGACGAAAGTGTATACTTCATATTTAAAATACCAATTACTCCGTTTTTTTGCCGCTCAATCTTTTTTTTCATACAATTTGTTTGTTTTTTTTTTTTAATACTGATTATAATAAAACTTCGCGTTTCAGTCTTTTTCCGTTGTCCGGTAATTCGTCAGTGTAAATAACAAATAGACCGCTATAGTTCAATTATTATTTTTTTTTTTTTTATAAAAAAAAAATTAAAAATACAAAAACAAAAATCGAAACGTTTAACGTATAAGACGCATTTCGTCAATGACAAAGGAGCGAAACTTTGGACAAGTGCGTTACACCGTTATTATCGCTAAATATATATGTATACGCTATAATTATTATTCATTATCACTATTAATATATTCGAATGAAGCGATTTGCGTTAATTGTTCGACAAAAAATAATGATAGTAATAAAAAAATCGCAACGTATCGACTTAATTACGTTTCCCGTTCATGCTATCGATCGCACGAAAGATCCGACGTTACGCAAGCTTCCTCGATCCCTCACCTTTAATTTTGAATATTAATTATTTGAATTAATTAATATTTAATATTTCTCAATCAATTAATATTTAATATTGATCAATCAATTAATATTTAATATTGATCAATCAATTAATATTTAATATTGATCAATTAATTAATACTTAATATTAAATATTAAAGTTTACACACGGAACCGTAAAACCTACTTATGTTGACCCATTAAAGGTTTCATTTCGTAAAAGTTTGAACCAAACGTTTCGAGAGCTCATTACGCCTTTCCAGCGACCGCTAAAGTAGCGTGACGATATTCATAGAACGTCCATCGGATCAATTGCGATACCGGCGCACGCTATCCAGAGGTATAGGATTGCACTCGGACCGAGAACCGAGTAAAAAGGATCGATACGAGAGTTCACCGACACCGCAAACTTTATTATTGAGAGGGCTGCGTCGCAGCGCTTCCCACTTCGCCGCTCGACCACCTGCGAGTTTCACGACGACTCTACCTATTTTCTACCGCACGTAGACGATCGATGGAACCCTCAAACGACGGATCTATCGTGACGATCGCTTGTTCTCTATCGATAACAAAAATCACGAGACTGTGGCTTGAGTTTTCTTCGTATAGGCCGAGATCGAGCCGCAACATAACCTAACTTTCTTGTGGGTTGCGGTAGCCATTTTTTTTTTTTTAATTCTATTTTTTTTAATACAACGTGTCGTTTTCGTGTACTGCAATTATAATTAACGTTGAACAACTATTGAAAAAATTAAATAAAAATATGTCGAAAATATGTTTTGTTTTTGTTTGTTTTTCGTAAATTATATCGTACAAGGTTTCTTTGTGTAATTCTTTCTAGGCTGCAGTCGATGGTGTGACGAGCCGACTTTGTCGGCAAAATGTCACCGTGGGCAGAAGCAACAAGCCGTTTATTATACTTTAGTCATTATCTCGCGAGCGAGATCGCATTTTCTTTTTATCATACCCGCGTTTTTTCACGGGGAGTCGCGCGAACAATCGTTTGACGATTAATCGAGGCGCAATTTTTTTTTTTTTTTTTTCCAAGACTCGTGGAACATTTTTAGGCAAAAAATAGCTCGTCGTTTCTCTTACGTTTGGTCGTGTAGAAATTCAAAGAGGAATGATGTTTCAATTCATCGTCTACTCGCTGTTGAGTTCTCGGGGAAAAATTGATCGAAATTTAGTTACGATTTTTTTTATTTTGGTAATCTTTTTTTTTTATCGATCAACGCAAAATTATACAGTTCTTTATTTTCTTCAGACTTGTTTTTGGCATAAATTGGCAGTTGTGACTTTTTTTTTACTTTACATCATTCCTCTTTTTTTTTTTTTGCTTTACATTCAATATATCAAGCACATTGATGAAAAAATTATTACAACCGCGCGATGAATCATTAGTTATAGACATTTTAAAGATATTTCTTTTTTTCAATTTTTTTTTTTTCTTTTCCTTTTTAATATTTTTAAATATTTTTATATCTACCGAAAATGCGTGATGGATTCATAATATCATGAAACAATGCCTCCTAGCGGGCCGATCAGTGCGCTGTGGTTTCGCTGCAAATAAAATGAGATACGTTTTTTTTTTTTTTCTTTGACAAAAAATTGTCGTCGCTTCGTAAGGAAATTAATTAATTAACACGAGAAAGAGAACAAAAAGGAAAGAATAATATAAACACGAGTTATACAATAATCATATATATATATATATATATATATATATATATATATATACATATGTATATATATGTAATACAATAATGCGACGCAGGGTGCAAATTGGCATACTGATTGGCAAGCGATAAATACGAAATAAAACATTTTTTTTACGTACTAATAATTCAACGAATAATGATAATAATTATAGTAATAATAATAATTATGCAAACAATTCGTCGGTAGCAAAAAAAAAAAAAAATTAAATCGTTTTATCACGTTACGTTTTATTGTTATTTATTTGTTTGTTTTTTGCAAAAATCTTGAACGCTCGAAACTCATTGTCCAAAGTTAGCCTTCGAATCTCGGCAGATTGTGGAAATATAAAGTAAAATCTATGGCTGCGGTTTGTTCTGAATCGTCCGGAGCTTAAAAAAAAAAAAATCGTAGGTTCGGTGCTTAAAAAAAATATATATTTCGAGACGATAATTATTAAATACAATACGTTTTCGGGTCCCGAATCCGCGGCCAATGTCGGGGCCGAAAATCGATCACGCTCAATTTTCGCAAATTTCACGAAAATTTTGGAAAAACTTCCAAAAAATTTCCAAAAAATTTTGGAAAAACTTCCAAAAAATTTTGGAAAAACTTCCAAAAAATTTCCAAAAAATTTCCAAAAAATTTTGGAAAAACTTCCAAAAAATGTCGGAAAGTTTTCCGAAAAATTTAACGTGACGAAAAAATCGCGCTCGCGAGTCCAGGACAACATTCTCGGTCAATCGATCGGTTTTTTTCCCCCCTTTATATTTCGTTATTTCGTTAACGCTACGTAGACTTTACAATGTAGGAAACAACGGAATAATAAATCGCTCATTAATCATAATATTACTAGATAAATATTCGTTATCATTAACTAAAAACTATGCTGGACTTGTTCACGTAGATCGACTCGTTCTCGTTTTCATTAATATATTTCCCCCTCTCAATTTTTCTTTCCTTTACGTTACATCGATACAGTAATAGTTTTTTCTTTAACTTCCTTTATCGTACGAAAAATGCGGATGTCTCTCAAATTTTTTTTTTTTTTTTTTCCTTCATCTCTTTAATATAATCTTTGTTTTTTTATTTCCTTTCTTTGTTTCGTTTAAAGCTGGCACTCGGGTCGAAGCGAATTATCGTTCGTTCGATTATCGTTCGCTCTTTTTTTTTATATATTTTTTAATATAATTTTTTTTTTTTATCTTTGCCTCATCGTCGTCTCGCAGACTCGGAGATTTTTTCGAGATTTTTTTGTTTTTTTTCGTGGAACCTCGCTGGCATTAGTTACATCGACGGATAGCGCATGCTGACACACATTTAGCTTTCTGGTTTTGTTTAAATTTCGACCGCAGGCTCCCATCGTCATCTCGCTTAACCCGATTTTTTTTTTCGTTCGTTCTCTCAATTTTGTATTCTGAAGAATGCAAATTCGAGTAATTAAGAGGCTGACGATTTTTTTTTTTTTTTTTTTTTTTTTTTTTTTTTTTTGCGACATTGAAACATTTTATATATTTTTTGTAAATTTATTAGCGTGTGTGCGTTTCTGTGTGTGTGTGAGAGAGATTATCGGCGATCGTGAGATGACAAATAGCCAGAATTATGAATTATTTCTTTTTAGTCCTGCGCCTCTTTTTAGTGAAGGAAAAATAAATTACGCTTGTAAAAATAAAAAATGGACCATGCGAAGTCGCTACACAGAACGCACATCAGCGACACAAAGCTGTTTTTTTTTTTTAACGTCCTAAGTCTTAAGTTTCACATCGAAATTTTATTACGCTGGTTGGCACGGCTTGTTTTTTTTTTTTTCGTCGTTCACAGACTTTTTTTTTTTCATGAAATGTAATGAAAAAAATAACACATCGAGCTGACTGAGCGTGTCGCGAAAGCGGTGAAAATTACACTCGTGTAGTTTTCACAGAAAAAAGAAAAACGAAATAGAAGAAAAATAATTTATCATTTTTTTTTTTTTTTTTTTTTTTCTTGTACGTGTTTTCGTGTGCTGTGAAATTCACGACGCATAAAACGCGCGACATCGATCGACAGTTAGCACAATTAACACAAGTTGCGCAGAAAAAAATAATAGTAATAATAATAATAATAATAGAGAAAGTACAATAATGCGGCGCGAAGTGCTGAGCTCGAGTTTGTTAAACACAACAAAAAAAAAAAAATAACAAACGAGAGAAGATTTAAAAAAAAAATAAACAATATTGTGAAGGAAAGATAAAATTATCGTCTGGACCGTTTCGTCTCGACGATAAGAGTGCACGTTAGGCGCGTATTGCAAAATGACACACAGTGTCGGTGAGTGATAGAGCAGAACTTTTATCATTTTTGTGAATTTTCTTTTTTTTTTTTTTTTTTTTTTTGCGCTTACACAGTCTCATACTCGCGACGAATTGATCGAGCCAGGCAGCACGCGAAGATCACGCCGATCAGCTGAAACCACACAAAAAAAATCATTTTATTAATTGGCACACAAAAAAGAATTCATTTAATTAATTATTATACAAAACAAAAAAATTTAATTCTTATTATACAAAACAAAAAAATTTAATTCTTATTATACCGAAAAAAATTCATCTAATTGATTATTATACAAAAAAAAAATTCATTTAATTAATTATTATACCGAAAAAAATTCATCTAATTGATTATTATACAAAAAAAAAATGCATTTAATTAATTATTATACCGAAAAAAATTCATTCAATTGATTATTATACAAAAAAAATGCATTTAATTAGTTTTTATACATGAAATGAAATCCATTTTATTAATTACTGTACCGAAAAAAAAAAAATTTTATTAACGATTATACAGAGAAAAAAATCGGGAATCGCCGAGAAATATGTTCCATTTATTTATTTATTTGTAAAAAAAAAAAAAAAAAAAAAAAAAATTGTTGAAAAAGGGTATTTTTACCTGAACGAGGGCAATTCCTATCCCGACGGCCCCGAGTATCATAGCTTTATCCTCGATAGTATTTTTCAGCTTGTTCATGCAGCCCTCGGCGCTGACGGTGATCTCGTTGAAGTCGCATTGTCCACTGGCGGCAATTTCGGTGCAGCAAGAAGGCGGCAGAGTGGGCTCCGCGTATTGCGAGACCCACCAGTCCGCCGATCCGTTGATTCCGCAGCAGTTCAGCTGTAAAAAAAAAAAAAAACGAACACCGTGTTCGATCACTAAAATCTAAAAGTCCAACGCTGCAATAAAAATTTAGCAAAGAAATAATAATCAATTAAAAAATTCATGAGAATACCTTAAAATAATTAATAATTAATAATTAATAATTAATAATTAATAATTAATAATTAATAATTAATAATTAATAATTAATAATTAATAATTAATAATTAATAATTAATAATTAATAATTAATAATTAATAATTAATAATTAATAATTAATAATTAATAATTAATAATTAATAATTAATAATTAATAATTAATAATTAATAATTAATAATTAATAATTAATAATTAATAATTAATAATTAATAATTAATAATTAATAATTAATAATTAATAATTAATAATTAATAATTAATAATTAATAATTAATAATTAATAATTAATAATTAATAATTAATAATTAATAATTAATAATTAATAATTAATAATTAATAATTAATAATTGTTCTCGCTTTAAAAAAAAACCGTACGGTGAAGTACCCGTCCATTAATTGATCGATTCGGAGATATTGTTCTAATCTAAGTACCGTCGATTCTCACCTACAGGACGTAAAATAAATCTCGGTCGAGGATAATAAAAAGGAAAAAAAAAAAAAAAAATCGAATTACACATCTCGATAATTCGACTTTATCGACGGAAACTCTAGAGCGTGAATGAAACGTTGTTGCAAAGAAACGATATTAAAATTTTTTTAAAGATACGAAAACTCATTAGGGCAACTTCAATACGATTTCTTCGCGGACCATTAATAAAAATCCACGGAAATGTTCTGACTAAAAAAAAAAAAAAAAAAAAAAAATCCGTACCTATCCATTTGATGCTCTAAATAAATATTATAAATAAATAAATATTATAAATATAATGATAATTAATATCAACGCAAGTATAATATTTATAATATTTACAATAAATCTGTAACAATAATTATAAACATGGCTCGATAATAAGCTCCGTTAATTTCTACCTGCACGAAGTTCAAGAAAATAATGAAATAAAATTTAAAAAAAATCTCGATCGAGGCCGGTAAAAAAAAAAAAAAAAAAAAAAAAAACGAGAATTCGATATACGGACGGAAACTCTAGTGCGTCAGTGAAACACAATTCCGAGTTGAAGGAGGATAGTCGGGTACAAGGAAATCTCGGTGATACACGATGATAACCGAGTCGTCGACCTTGAATCGCCAAACGGGTGAGTCAGCGGGGTGAGCCATCGCGCGGACGGTATCTCGCGCGAGGCTCCAATAAAATCGTCCCTCGGTGTCTCCCGACTTGTCTGTCCAATGCTCGTTTTATTGTCGAGCGGCGAACAATTGCGCAACCCGACCGCTTCCCTTTCACTGGTCGCGCGATTGCGAAATCTCTTCTCAGCCGAGAAATCTCTCCGCTGCAATGTTGCGGCTCCAGCGATGTGCAACGCGAGTCTAATAATAATAATGATAATGATAATGATAATGATAATGATAATGATAATGATAATGATAATGATAATGATAATGATAATGATAATGATAATGATAATGATAATGATAATGATAATGATAATGATAATGATAATGATAATGATAATGATAATGATAATGATAATGATAATGATAATGATAATGATAATGATAATGATAATGATAATGATAATGATAATGATAATGATAATGATAATGATAATGATAATGATAATGATAATGATAATGATAATGATAATGATAATGATAATGATAATGATAATGATAATGATAATGATGACAGCGATAACGATAACGATAACGATAACGATAACGATAACGATAACGATAACGATAACGATAACGATAACGATAACGATAACGATAACGATAACGATAATGATAATGATAATGATAATGATAATGATAATGATAATGATAATGATAATGATAATGATAATGATAATGATAATGATAATGATAATGATAATGATAATGATGACAGCGATAACGATAACGATAACGATAACGATAACGATAACGATAACGATAACGATAACGATAACGATAACGATAACGATAACGATAACGATAACGATAACGATAACGATAACGATAATGATAATGATAATGATAATGATAATGATAATGATAATGATAATGATAATGATAATGATAATGATAATGATAATGATAATGATAATGATAATGATATGAAATAATAATAATAAATGAGGTATTGCTCAAAAGCACTGAGATTTTTAAAAGATTTTTTCCGATCGTTTACAATTATTTATAATTAAGAAAAGGAATTTTATTGTTCGTAACTATTTGAAAAATCTTATAAAATTCCCAAAAATGCAGCGCTGCGTCTAAAAACGGTCAAGCAATGACCCACAATCGATTGATTTTTTTCATATATTTTTCAGCATTTTTTTTTCAGATCTTTAAATTTGGGCGTTCAATCAATTCCTTTTTTTAATTATAAATAATTATAAACGATCTGAAAAAATCTGAAAAAATGTCTGAGTGCTTTTGAGAGTCGGTTCAATTATACAAAAAAATCGCGGGTCGGATACGAGACGTGGTGTCGATTTGGTATGGAATACTTCGTAGATAATGTTTTTTTTTTTTTTTTTTACATATGAACAGTCGATCAACCGAGGCGAGTTTAATGGCCGGCATTGCAAAGGGTTGACAAATTGGCTCCCGCTGTTTCGAGAGACACCGTTGCCGGTCGTTGGCTCCGACGTCTCGCTATTATCTGTCCTCATCGATCGGACCGCTGGCTTATTGGCTTGTGCAGGAAATCCGCCCGCGTTTCACCTTTGAGACTCCATATTTTTTTTTTTTTTTTTTTTTTTTTTGCCATCCTTGAGTCGTTGCGTTAATCGATCGGAAAAAAATCGTTCAATCGCCTCCTTATCGCGACTGGGCACGGGCTCGAGGAACCATTTTTTTTATCCTTTAAGCGATTTTTTTTTTAGGCCCAATAAAATTTCGATAAAAAAAAAAAAATTTAGTTTGAAGAATATTCTGTTAAATTTTTAGGTCGGTGTTGAATGAATTAGGGAAGTTGGAGACCTTTGCGTGGAAAATGGCGAACACGGTCTTCTCAAAAAGTGATTTTCAAGATCGGTTTTCTTGATATCTCGAAAAAATGACAATTTAACAGAAAAAAAAAAAATTAAGAATAATTTCAAAAACCGATTCAGAGTCGAACGCGTAAAAATCGACTTTTTCAAAAACCGGCATTCCGACATAAATAAAATTTCATGGAAAAATTTCTAAATGCTCTTTAATATGTCGTCCTTCCACCCTAAAAAAAATTGAATCGATAAAGCGGATATTTACCGAGAAAAAAAAATCACAAAATACAAAAAAAAAAAAAAAAAAAAAAAAAAAAAAAATCGGTCGATTGCCTTATCGCGACCGGTGGCGGGGACGAGAAAACAATGTTCGTTCGACGATCGGGCAAAACGAGCGCGAAGCAAAAAATTGAGGCACGTTGCACCGGGCAGGGAAGGGGGGAGAGGAAATGCTCGTTTCGGAGAAACTCGCGAGCTCGGAACTGCGCACAGTCATGCGATAATCGTTAACGACACGCGACCATGCCAGCAGCGAGACTGCTCGGGACGCAGAGATCTCTTATCGATGTCCCATCAACCCCTTCGATACGAAAAAAGCGCGATTCCTTGCGGTCGAGACAATTTTTTTTTTTTTTTTTTTTTTTTTTTTTTTTCAATCTTGTATAATTAATTTTTTTTTTTTTTATAGAGGAAGTTTTGTTTTCGTGAAAACAGATTATTATTTTTTTGTTCTCCAACAAAACCCCCGTTTAGGATGAGACGAAACGAAATTTTGTTATTTTCGACCCTCCGCAATTAATTTGGCGTTTCTCATAAAATCTTGCTTTCGCGAAAATATTTTTTGTTCCGAAGATTATTTTCACGTAACGGTGGAAAGTGATATTTTTTTTTTTTATCTTTCGGCTCTTCGCGCTTTCCTATCGGCGAAATAAATCAGCGAGGTTCGAGGTTCGGTGGTCGTGGAAGGAAAGTCGGCCGTTTCGAATTAGCATGCATGGAAATGAAGAATTATGCAAATTAAAACAAAAATTTGTCTTCTATAATGAGTTTGGCTTTTGAAAATAAAGTCTTTTTTTTTTTTATAGATTTTCATCTAAACGTCTTCAGAACTATCCAAATATATACATATATATTTGAGCTTCAATAATTATTTTGGATTTTCCACAAATAAAATCTTGTTTTTATGGAAAAAAAACTTTTCCCAACATTTTTAAATGAATTTGGAAAGTGAAATTTGTTATCTTTCCGGGCTTCCCGCTTTCCTATCGGCGAAATAAATCGTCGAGATTCGAGGTTCGTTGGTCGTGGAAGGAAAGTCGGCCGTTTCGAATTAGCATGCATGGAAATGAAGAATTATGCGAATTAAAACAAAAATTTGTCTTCTATAACGATTTTGGCTTTTGGAAATAAAGTCTTTTTTTTATAGATTTTCATCTAAACGTGTTCAGAACTATCGAAATATATATATATATATATATACACATATATATATATGTTTGTCCTTCAATAATTATTTTGGATTTTCCACAAATAAAATCTGGTTTTTATGGAAAAAAAACTTTTCCCAAGATTTTCAAATAAATTTGGAAAGTGAAATTCGTTGTCTTTCCGAGCTTCCCGCTTTGCTATCGGCGAAATAAATCGTCGAGGTGCGAGGTTCGTTGGTCGTGGAAGAAAAGTCGGCCGTTTCGAATTAGCATGCATGGAAATGAAGAATTATGCGAATTAAAACAAAAATTTGTCTTCTATAACGAGTTCGGCTTTTGAAAATAAAGTATTTTTTTTTTTTTATAGATTTTCATCTAAAGGTCTTCAGAACTATCCAAATATATATATATATATGTATATGTTTGATCTTCAATAATTATTTTGGATTTTCCACAAATAAAATCTTGTTTTTATGGAAAAAAAAACTTTTCCCAAGATTTTCAAATAAATTTGGAAAGTGAAATTTGTTATCTTTCCGGGCTTCCAGCTTTCCTATCGGCGAAATAAATCGTCGAGGTTCGATGGTCGTGGAAGGAAAGTCGGCCGTTTCGAATTAGCATGCATGGAAATGAAGAATTATGCGAATTAAAACAAAAATTTGCCTTCTATAACGATTTTGGCTTTTGAAAATAAAGTCTTATTTTTTTTATAGATTTTCATTTAAACGTCTTCATAACTATCCAAATATATATATATATATATATATATGTATATGTATATGTTTGTTCTTCAATAATTATTTTGGATTTTCCACGAATAAAATCTTGTTTTTAAGGAAAAAAAACTTTACCCAAGATTTTCAAATAAATTTGGAAAGTGAAATTCGTAGTCTTTCCGGGCTTCCAGCTTTGCTATCGGCGAAATAAATCGTCGAGGTGCGAGGTTCGTTGGTCGTGGAAGGAAAGTCGGCCGTTTCGAATTAGCATGCATGGAAATGAAGAATTATGCGAATTAAAACAAAAATTTGTTTTCTATAACGATTTTGGCTTTTGAAAATAAAGTCTTATTTTTTTTATAGATTTTCATTTAAACGTCTTCAGAACTATCCAAATATATATATATATATATGTTCGAGCTTCAATAATTATTTTGGATTTTCCACAAATAAAATACCGTATTCATGAAAAAAAAAAACTTTTCCCAAGATTTTCAAATAAATTTGGAAAGCGAAATTTGTTGTCTTTCCGGGCTTCCCGCTCTGCTATCGGCGAAATAAATCGTCGAGGTTCGAGGTTCGGTGGTCGTGGAAGGAAAGTCGGCCGTTTCGAATTAGCATGCATGGAAATGAAGAATTATGCGAATTAGAACAAAAATTTGTCTTCTATAACGAGTTCGGCTTTTGAAAATAATTTTTTTTTTTTTTTTATAGATTTTCATCTAAAGGTCTTCAGAACTATCCAAATATATATATATATATATATGTTCGATCTTCAATAATTATTTTGGATTTTCCACAAATAAAATACTGTATTCATGAAAAAAAAAAAAACTTTACCCAAGATTTTCAAATAAATTTGGAAAGTGAAATTCGTAGTCTTTCCGGGCTTCCAGCTTTGCTATCGGCGAAATAAATCGTCGAGGTGCGAGGTCTCGTTGGTCGTGGAAGGAAAGTCGGCCGTTTGCGAATTAGTATGCATGGAAATGGAGTGCGAAGAGCGGTACGTGTGTCGCGTATCGCGTAAGTGCGGCGAACCGTACGAGGACAGGAAGTCCGTGTCCGAGCGGCCGGTACTTTTACGAGCGTACGTCGATGGTAAGCCGGCTCGTGCGAGGGTGGCACGGAGTGTCGGGATATATTGATTCGCAATAGGAGCGAGGGCCCGAGAGCGAGTGCACGCGCCGCGAGCGTGCACTTGCGTATCGCCGGGACACGCACGGAAACGCACGACGAACCGACGAGTCGCCCCCTTAAAGGGCCTCGTCCCAATGCGCGCCGAAGATTTCCTATTCCGAGCCGTCGTCGCCGTCGTCGCTGTCGCTCCATCAAATATTCACGGACACCTGCCCGGGCGCGAACGGAACCTCCTGCACCAGCAAGAAAATATATTAAGAGACCATACACGTATGTGAAATCCATTGTAATACACCTGCGATTTTCCTATATTGTGTCTACCTTTTTTTTTTTTTTTTTTTTATCTAGTGACTATGACAATCAATGTCTTCATGAGAATATCGTAATGTGTATTTTTCTAGCACGTGAGTAAGTTTTTTAGTACTCGAAACAGCTCCTTTCATCTCTTTTGATTTATGCTTTAATATTTTTTGATAATGATAATGATAATGATAATGATAATGATAATGATAATGATAATGATAATGATAATGATAATGATAATGATAATGATAATGATAATGATAATGATAATGATAATGATAATGATAATGATAATGATAATGATAATGATAATGATAATGATAATGATAATGATAATGATAATGATAATGATAATGATAATGATAATGATAATGATAATGATAATGATAATGATAATGATAATGATAATGATAATGATAATGATAATGATAATGATAATGATAATGATAATGATAATGATAATGATAATGATAATGATAATGATAATGATAATGATAATGATAATGATAATGATAATGATAATGATAATGATAATGATAATGATAATGATAATGATAATGATAATGATAATGATAATGATAATTATAAACGATCTGAAAAAATCTGAAAAAATGTCTGAGTGTTTTGGGAGTCGGTTCAATTGTATAAAAAAATCGCGGGTCAGACACGAGACGTGGTGTCGATTTGGTATGGAATACTTCGTAGATAATGTTGTTTTTTTTTTTCGAACGGAACTCCTGCACCAGCAAGAAAATATATTAAGAGACCATACACGTATGTGAAATCCATTGAAATACACCTGCGATTTTTTATATTGTGTCTACCTTTTGTTTTTTTTATTTAGTGACTATGACAATTAATGTCTTCATGAGAATATCGTAATGTGTATTTTTCTAGCACGCGAGTAAGTTTTTTAGTACTCGAAACAGCTCCTTTCATCTCTTTTGATTTATGCTTTAGTATTTTTTGTCTATTTTAATACTTTTAATATTTTTATGGGGAATTTTTTCCTAACTTTTTATTTCGGTTGGGGGGGGGGGGGGGGGGGGCGGTCCCCCTTTTTGGTGACCATTTTCTTGGGTTTGTCACATTCTTAAATTCTTTTTTCTTACTTTTTTGGGTTTTTTTGATTTTTTTTTTTTCTTTTTTTTTTTGTTTTTTTTACTCCTTTTTTGGGTTTTGGGTATCGTAATGTGTATCTCAGCGGAACTGAGATACACATTTTTTTAGGATTGTCACTGAACAATGGCTAAAAAATGGAAAAATCGTTGTTCAATCGATTTTTTTTTCTAGGCTATATTCCACGTATTTTTTCCCATTGATCACGAATGTGATAATTATTTTACTCCCAACCCAATATTTTCCATTTAAAAATCCCAAAAATACGATTTTCCGTGCATAAAATCGAGATTTTCAATCTTCCTCACGATTTTTTTTCTTATTATTTACCATTTATATCTTATTTATCTACGACTATGATATTTTTTCCCGGAGATCGATTTCGAGCGGAAGTTCGAACTCGGGATAGGGAATTCTCGCACGTCGGGGTCGAGGATGGTCGCGAGAAATAATTTTTTTTTTTTACCGATGTACTGGAAAATTTGAAAAATGTTGAGGAAGTGAGAAATTTTTTTTGTTTTTTTTTTTTCGTGACTTACGTCATGCTGCATAACGTCCCAGGACCTCATAATCTCGGTGTTCTTCATGTAGAGCGGCATCGTCTCGTTGAGATGATTCTGAATCATCTTTCCAATCTCGCCGCGCATCATGTAACCTGATATTCCAGCGCCGAGTTCGAGGGCGAAGATCAGCAGCAGAAGAACCGAGAACTGATCGACAATTTCACGTCAGTTTCACGAAACGATTTTCGGACAATTACAAAATTAAACATATTTACTGGAAAATGAAAAATTAAACATATTTACTGGAAAATGAAAAATTAAACATATTTACTGGAAAATGAAAAATTAAACATATTTACTGGAAAATGAAAAATTAAACATATTTACTGGAAAATGAAAATCGGCAGTATAATTTTTGAGAAAATCGACAATAATGTCTGTAAATTCAATATTGATTTAAAAAAAAAAAAAGAAAGTCTTACCGTTATTATCATGCAGTGATTCTCCTTCACTGCGCCGCAACATCCGAAGAACGATACCAGGAAGACAACTACGCCCACGATTATCATCAGCACCGGAGCTGCGAAGACCCAATTGTCCACGAAGTTACTGTATCCATTGTACTGTCCGAGTATCACAGCCCCGACAGATATGAACACTACTCCGGTGATCTGCGGACACGAACATTAAAAATTTATAAACTTAATTGATAATTTAATCATTAAAGATTCGTAAACTTGATCGATAATTTAATAAATAAGAATTTAATTAGTATAATAAGTGAGACATTAATTCCGCAATGTTGACATTAATGGCAATGTTGCGCACGCTTCGCGTGCGTAAAGTCCCATTTTGACACTTTGCTGAATACATTTTTTTTTACAACTCATGCATGAAAAGTGCTACGGTTCGCGCCTGCCGAGAGTGGCGAAAGTGGCGCTTTACAGCCAAGTGTACTATAAATCCTCGACGCATGCGCACATCGGGCCGATTTTACTTAACGCACGCTTCTCGTACTTTACGCACTGTTGTCGGACTTTCCGCACGCTTCTCGTACTTTCCGCACGCTTCTCGTACTTTACGCACGCTTCTCGTACTTTACGCACGCCTTTCGTACTTTACGCACGCTTCTCGGACTTTACGAACGCTTATCGAACTTTACGCACACTTCTCGAACTTTACGCACGCTTCTCGAACTTTAAGTACGCTTCTCGTACTTTACGCACGCTTCTCGTACTTTACGCACGCTTCTCGAACTTTACGCACGCTTGTCGTACTTTACGCACGCTTCTCGTACTTTACGCACGCTTGTCGTACTTTACGCACGCTTCTCGTACTTTACGCACGCTTCTCGTACTTTACGCACGCTTGTCGAACTTTACGCACGCCTTTCATACTTTACGCACGCTTCTCGAACTTTACGCACGCTTGTCGTACTTTACGCACGCTTCTCGTACTTTACGCACGCTTCTCGTACTTTACGCACGCTTCTCGTACTTTACGCACGCTTCTCGTACTTTACGCACGCTTCTCGTACTTTACGCACGCTTCTCGTCCAGCGCCACAATCGGCAAGCAAGGAGTAACACTTCTCCTACATTCGTTACAAAAACATATTATACGATACTAGTTCTATGTGATATAAGTAAAAAAATATATTAAATATGTAAACAAATAAATAAATAAAATAGTCACGCGACGAGTGGATTAAATTAATCGTACACAGGTGTTTCCGGAAACTATCCGCTTCTGAGACGAGCCAATAAATTGTTTCGCGGATTATCGATATGTGCTATTCTCGATCGGAAAACAAACTTATATTCCCTCTCGATATAAATAAATCCGGATCCGGCTTTATGACTCTGGAAACAAACGCCACGACGGAAATAACAAACTACGAGATTTTCACGAAGGTCGCGCTAGTATTGGCGGCAACACAGCCGGTGGTATTAATTATTCGCAGCGACGAACAGAAGGCGCGGCGACGGCTTGGGAATAAAAAAAAAGTAAGTAAGAAAAAAGATAAACCCGCCTCGCTCGCCTCCGCAGAGCTTCCTACGCGTCGCTCGCTCCGTCCCGATCTCGTCATTGTGCCCCGAGAGCGTTGTCCGTTGCAATATAAAAATAATAAATCGACTTAATTTTTTTTTTTTTTTTTTTTTTTTTTTTTTCGAAAGCTACCGATATCGAATAAATCTTGAAACTTAAAAAATATATATATACTTTTTTTCGAAGTCAACGCCTTTTAAGGTAGTATGAGCGTATAGACTGACACAATTTAAAATTCAGTTAGAATTGAGAGAGAGAGTCTGAAAAAAAGAAAAGATTTTTGCATAATAATAATTTCAAAATGTTATTAAGAAATTAATCAATAAAAAAAAATTGTTCAACAAATTAGCCGGAAACGCAACTTTTTTTTTAACGAAAATGATTTGTTAATTTTTTTTTTGTAATACCTATGAATTTTTTTAGGATTTTGTCTAATGTTCGGAAATTGCGATTGTTGAGTTTCTTTGGACGAAAATGTCACAGAAACGCAATTTCCGAACATTAGACAAAATCCTAAAAAAATTCATACGTATTACAAAAAAAAAATTAACAAATCATTTTCATTAAAAAAAAAGTTGCGTTTTCGGCTAATTTGTTGAACAATTTTTTTTTATTGATTAATTTCTTAATAACATTTTGAAATTATTATTACGCAAAATTAATCTTTTCATCACCTTTGATGTGCTTGATTTTTTCCCAGATTTTTTTTTTACTATCCAAAAGTCTCCGCAATTCGCTCTCACTTCTCTAAAACTCATGCGAAGAGTTCGCTGAAACTCGTGCGAATTATTCGCAAGGACCACCTCAACGCCCTCGGTCTAAAAGACAAACCTGAAAAAACTTCTCCGCTTCAATAATTCTCACCTTTCTCATTATCGTCATTATTTTTTTTCCGTACAAAAAACCCCACATACATTTTTTGTTTCAATCTCCCAAAACCCTCGCTCAGTCCCTGAAAAACCCAACCCTCAATTTTCCGCCCAAAACTTTAGTTTATTTTTTTCTTCAATATTTTACTTTTAGCTTCAGCCAAAGTGTCTTTTTTTCCGTAATATTTTACCTTTAGTTTCAGCCCAAGTTTCCTTTCTTCTTCAATATTTTACTTTTATTTTCGGCCCAAGTTTCTTTTCTTCTTCAATATTTTACTTTTATTTACGGCCCAAGTTTCTTTTTTTCTTCAATATTTTACTTTTAGTTTCGGCCAAAGTGTCTTTTTTTCCGTAATATTTTACCTTTAGTTTCAGCCCAAGTTTCTTTTCTTCTTCAATATTTTACTTTTATTTACGGCCCAAGTTTCTTTTTTTCTTCAATATTTTACTTTTATTTACGGCCCAAGTTTCTTTTTTTTCTTCAATATTTTACTTTTATTTTCGGCCCAAGTTTCTTTTTTTTTTCAATATTTTACTTTTAGTTTCAGCCAAAGTGTCTTTTTTTCCGTAATATTTTACCTTTAGTTTCAGCCCAAGTTTCCTTTCTTCTTCAATATTTTACTTTTATTTTCGGCCCAAGTTTCTTTTTTTTTTTCAATATTTTACTTTTAGTTTCAGCCAAAGTGTCTTTTTTTCCGTAATATTTTACCTTTAGTTTCAGCCCAAGTTTCCTTTCTTCTTCAATATTTTACTTTTATTTTCGGCCCAAGTTTCTTTTTTTCTTCAATATTTTACTTTTATTTTCGGCCCAAGTTTCTTTTTTTTTCAATATTTTACTTTTAGTTTCAGCCAAAGTGTCTTTTTTTCCGTAATATTTTACCTTTAGTTTCAGCCCAAGTTTCCTTTCTTCTTCAATATTTTACTTTTATTTACGGCCCAAGTTTCTTTTTTTCTTCAATATTTTACTTTTATTTTCGGCCCAAGTTTCTTTTTTTTTTCAATATTTTACTTTTAGTTTCAGCCAAAGTGTCTTTTTTTCCGTAATATTTTACCTTTAGTTTCAGCCCAAGTTTCCTTTCTTCTTCAATATTTTACCTTTAGTTTCAGCCCAAGTTTCCTTTCTTCTTCAATATTTTACTTTTATTTTCGGCCCAAGTTTCTTTTTTTTTCAATATTTTACTTTTAGTTTCAGCCAAAGTGTCTTTTTTTCCGTAATATTTTACCTTTAGTTTTAGCCCAAGTTTCCTTTCTTCTTCAATATTTTACCTTTAGTTTCAGCTCAAGTTTCCTTTCTTCTTCAATATTTTACTTTTATTTTCGGCCCAAGTTTCTTTTTTTCTTCAATATTTTACTTTTATTTACGGCCCAAGTTTCTTTTTTTTCTTCAATATTTTACTTTTATTTTCGGCCCAAGTTTCTTTTTTTCTTCAATATTTTACTTTTATTTACGGCCCAAGTTTCTTTTCCTCTTTAATATTTTACTTTAAGTTTCATCCAAAAGAAACCCCGACATAATTTTTATATTCCAGTCTCCCGAAACCCTCGTTGAATCCCCGCAAACCCAACGGTTTAATTTCCCGCCCAAACTCCACGAGGAAGTATTCTCCGCTCCGCGAACACCGTACGAAAATAGCAGTCTCTTTCTCGGCAGTCGTCGTCATCGCCTAGCATTCTCCAGCTAGAGACTTTCCCCTCCCCCCCCCCCCTGCCCTCTATTTTATTTTTATTTTTTTCATTTTCTTTTCCCCCTTTTTTTTATTGTACCGTTGGTTTATCGAGCGACCCGGCGCCGTCTCGTCCCCCCCCCCCCCCCGCCCCTCCTACTCTTACGTGGGCCGGCACGGTGTACAGAATGGCGCTGTTGCGCCGCTCAGCACGGCAAAACGCTAGAGCCGTCCGGCTCTCTCTCGACCGTCCGTTCGACGCCGCGCGTCGTTGTCCTCGTATTCTCGTACCTACACCCCGAGCTCCCGCCGCTATAATTCGCTCATAGGTGTTTTATTACTTATTATTACGACAAACACGTCGCACAATAGCGCCTTCAACCTTGCGCAAACACGGAGTCGCCGACGCGCATGCGCACGCGCGCCATTTGCTCTACACCTTCGACCTGAAGCCCTCGAGACTCTCGGGACTCTACCTCAGCGCGATTATTAAACGAGGACGCGTTATATTATTCTCGGGCCGGAGCCCGAACGACTGAGGATCGAAGGGAAAAAATACGTCGTGGGGGGGAGAATTTTATTTTAGCTTCGCTTTTATTTCCGACGAGTTTTGATCGAGAGCAAAAAGATGGCGCGCTGCGGCGAACCTTAGGGCGCATTATGGAGGGTTTATATAGTGCGTTGCAGTTCTATATTATTCTATATTATTCTATATTACGCGTGCAAACTTCCATGCTTGTTATATATATTTTTTTAGTCGTTTAAAAAAGTAAAACATCGGAACGAAAAAGAATTGTATTTTTATTTTTGATATTGTTTTTGAAAGTAAAGAAAATGGCCGTGTGGCGAACTTCAGGGCGCATAATGGAGGGTTTATATCGCAGGTAGCACAGAAAAATTAGTTATCAGAAAGTTATCTAAATGAGTTACATATGTCCGTCTGGACGATATCCGAAAGTTACCTCCCGTCCAAAAAGTTAACTTTTGGACGTAGGATTGCTTATAGTTACCATCCGCACGGACATATGTAACCCATTTAGATCACTTTCTGATAACTAATTTTTTTTTTGTGCCACCTGGGATAGTGCGATGTCGTATTCTATATTATGCATGGAAATTGCATGGCAGTTATATTTTTTTTTAGTCGTTTAGAAAAGTAAAACATTTCTTTAGAGGCGAAGTGGGATAAAGAATTTTATTGAATTTTTATTTTTATTTCCCGGGAGGTTTGGATCGAAAGTAAAAAGTTCGCGCGCTGTGCCGATCTTTGGGGCTCATACGGGCCATCGATATAGTGCGTTGTAGTGTTTCGTGACGCGTATACATAGCACGCAAGTTACACACATTTTTCTGATCATTTAAAATAATAATACATTTCTTTAGAGGCGAAAGTAAATGGAAACATTTCTGGATTTTTTTTGTCAGAAAAAGGATTATATTTTATTTCTATGTTTATTTCCCACGAGCTTTGTTCTATTATTCGGCAACGCGTGTAAATCGCACACAAGTTATATATATATATATATATATTCACTTAAAAAACAAAAAATGTCTTCAGAGGCAAAAGTATTTAAAAAAATCAATTTCCGGATTTTGTATAATAAAAAAAAGAATTTTATTTTATTCGTATTTTTATTTCCCACGAGCTTTGCATCGAAAGTCAAAAAAAAAAGTGCGCATTGTCGACTTTCTGGCGCATATGGCGTATCGTTATAGCGTTCCATTATTTCCTCAATGCGTGTAAATTGCATACAAATTTCCCAATTTTCTTCTTATTTTTGAAAAATGAAAAGTTTTCTTACCGGTAAAAGTTAAAAAAAAAAAAAAACAATCTCTCGATTTTCTCTATAAAAATAAAAAATCAATTTCTGGAAGCAAAAATGATTTTTCTCCGTCGTTTCAGATTCCTCGATTTCCGGACTTCGAGAACGTCGTTCGGTTTGTAGTTTCCTAATGAAATTTTCCAAAGTCTCCAGCACGAAAATACTCACAGCGAATATGAGGTTGAAGAGGAAAAGCAGATACTTGACGCATGCCATTCCGCCGGACACCATTTTTTCGCCTTTGTATTAACTTTCTCGTCTTCCAAATAAAACGCACGTTGGTCGCTCAACGAAACTTCGATTATCGCGATTCGATATATTTTTTATTTTTCGACACTTTGTTAATTTTTTTTTTTTTTTTCTTTGTCGTCAATCTTATTCGCAGTTACGTGAATTCACACGAAGGAAACGGCAGCTTTGTTGTATCCTTCCCGTGTCCCGGTACGACGCCGACTGACACGACCGTTCGCCTTTCTTCTCCGAGATATCCTTCGCTCGGCTCTCGCGGCGCTGCTCGCCGCTTTTGCCCACCGCTCGCCTTCTATGTTTACGTTTACTGTTCCGACAACACTGACTCCGCACTCGATACGCTCTGCGCGACGACTTTCCGCCCAAGTTTCTTCTTTTCTGCAATGTTTTTGTTTTAGTTTCAACCCAAGTTAATACTTTTTCTTTGATATTTTTGTTTCAGTTTCACCCCAAGTTTCTCCTTTTTTAATATTTTAGTTTCAGTTTCAACCCAAGTTTCTTCTATTCTTTAAGATTTTACCTTTAATTTCGGCCCAAGTTTCTTTTTTTCTTTACTATTTTACTTTTAATTTCGGCCCAAGTTTCTTTTTTTCTTTAATATTTTACTTTTAGTTTCGGCCCAAGTTCTCTTTTTCTTTAATATTTTACTTTTAGTTTCGGCCCAAGTTTCTCTTTTCCTTTAATATTTTACTTTTAATTTCGGCCCACGTTTCTTTTTTTCTTTACTATTTTACTTTTAGTCTCAGCCCAAGTTTCTTTTTCTTCAAAATGTTATCGTTATAATGTTTGTTTATTTTTTCTTCGTCAATGATAATGATAATGCATTGGGGATATCTTGCAGGTCCGCGCGTTTCGAGGGTCCGCTCCGGAGTGTCGAGGATATTTTTGTTGTGGCGTTATCGGGCGCGCTGCGCGCGCATCTCCCGGTCGTAGTCCGGCGCCTCGCTCTCCGCGCTGCGTCCGCTTTCTTCTCCGCTCTCCCACTTTCGACGCCATTTTACCCATGCCGTTCGCCGAGCATCGCCGGGGAGATCGAGCGGGGCGAGAGCGAGGTGTGCGATGCGCACTCACACCGAGGGAATTCCTCTCGGAGGGGCTTTTCGTTATAGAAAATTATACACCGGCGCACGAGGAGATCGAAGATAGGAGCTGCGATGGCCGACCGCTCGGAGAAAGGATTGTGTAAGTTTTGTTTTTTTTTTTTGTTTAATTTTTTTTCGCAGAGAAGGCGAAGAAAAGTTTTTGTTTTTTTCCTAACCTACGCAACGTCGCGATGAAGGGCCAAGCGAAATGGGCGCCAGCTTTTTGTGGTCGCTGTTGCGAGCTGAGTGACTGGGATTAATTAGTTACGATTGGCACTTCCGGTTTCCCCGAAGAAGATGGCCCGTTTTGCGTATCTGGGCTCGGCTCTCGTGCGAGGCCGCACTTACCGACAGAGCGAGCTTTGGGCGAGCGATTGTCCGAAGAACCGTACGGACTTAGGGTAAAATTAAGGAACGGAAAAAAGAGAACTCGTAAAGATAGAAAATTAAAGGTATTAAGAGTGATCTTTTTAAAGCACTTTTTTGGGATTATGGCAATGAAAGTGAGTGAATATTTTTTTTTTAATATTATTACACAGTGCAGGAACTTTTTTGTCACACAACATTGAGCTCTAAGCCGGTGCAAGTGGCGTCTCGCACAATCTTGAGGCAAAGGCAATAAGATAAAAAAAATATTCACTCACGTTCATTGGAATAAACGCAAAAATTTTCTTTAAAACAATTCCCGATAATAAACCTGAAAATGCCCACAAAAAGGCGATTCCACCCTTAAGGCACTGGCATAAGGAATTGACAAAAAAAAAAAACAGGTGATTTTCAACTTTTTTTTTTACGCAAGTATTACAAGAACTATGTCGGGTTTTTACACACAGTACAAGGTTTTGTGAAGTTGAAGTTGTTTTTCAACTATCAACTGTCAACTGTCAACCTATAAACTATCAACTATCAACTATCAACTATCAACTTATCAACTATCAACTTATCAACTATCAACTATCAACTATCAACTATCAACTATCAACTATCAACTATCAACTATCAACTATCAACTATCAACTATCAACTATCAACTATCAACTATCAACTATCAACTATCAACTATCAACTATCAACTATCAACTATCAACTATCAACTATCAACTATCAACTATCAACTATCAACTATCAACTATCAACTATCAACTATCAACTATCAACTATCAACTATCAACTATCAACTATCAACTATCAACTATCAACTATCAACTATCAACTATCAACTATCAACTATCAACTATCAACTATCAACTATCAACTATCAACTATCAACTATCAACTTATCAACTATCAACTATCAACTATCAACTATCAACTATCAACTATCAACTATCAACTATCAACTATCAACTATCAACTTATCAACTATCAACTTATCAACTATCAACTATCAACTATCAACTATCAACTATCAACTATCAACTATCAACTATCAACTATCAACTATCAACTTGTCCTTATCCTAATACCCACATAAAAAAAAAAAAAGTTGAATATGTTGAAAAATGACCTGTTTTTTTTGGACCAAATTCTTATGCTAGTGCCTCAAGACACAATCTTTTGAAGGATGATATATTTTTCACCGACGGTCTGTGTGACGGCATTATAGGGCGTAAAGTTGGTCACAGCGTATCGATACATCACCGTCTATACTTACGAACAGGTTTTTTTTTTTTTTTTTTTTTTTTTTTTTTTTTTTTTTTTTTTTTTTTTTTTTTTTTTTTGCATCGAGCACAAACTCAGTCGCGGAGAATTCGATAAGGAATTTTGCCGATTATTTAATAATCGTCGATCGATGAAAGGTCGGCCCTGCCTGTACGGTAGGCGTGGAAACACGCTCTCTGTTAGTGCGCGTTGCCGTTGCGTGTTGGACCAACGTTAACACGAAACCCTAACTTTATTACGTGGCTGCATCGATGCCGTAGTGTCTTTGTGGACGGCGGAACGGCACTTAGGCCAAATTGGTAATCCAAGGAAGCCCGGAGTGTCGCACACGACGGAACTCGATAATAACGAAGCGCATCGACCTATCACCGGAATTCGGTTACCATTACGGAGAATTAAATGGCTTCTCTGGCGGTGAACTTTCATCGATAAATCTCAACCGTAAAATCGAACTCGAGCCTTACACTAATTATGCCATGTTGGAAAATACGCTCGGCTGTTAAATCATTTTAACAATGTTTAATATTTAAAAAAAAAACATTTTCGATGTTTTTAGTCAATTTTTGTATTTGGTAAACATCTTCAATGATTTTAGTCCATTTTGGGATTCGGTAAAAAATGTCAATGATTTTTATCAACTTTTGATATTTATTAAACATTTTCAATGATTTTAGTCCATTTTTGGGATTCGGTAAAAAATGTCAATGATTTTTATCAACTTTTGATATTTATTAAACATTTTCAATGATTTTAGTCCATTTTTGGGATTCGGTAAAAAAATGTCAATGATTTTGATCAACTTTTGATATTTATTAAACATTTTCAATGATTTTAGTCCATTTTTGGGATTCGGTAAAAAATGTCAATGATTTTGATCAACTTTTGATGTTTATTAAACATTCCCAATGATTTCAGGCAATTTTTGTATTTATTACACATCTTCAATGAATTTAGTCAATTTTTGTATTTCGTAAAAATTTTCAATGATTTCGATCAATTCTCGATATTCATGAAACATTTCCAATGATTTTATTAATTTTTATGTTTGTCAAAAAATTTTTCGTGATTTTACGCAATTTTCATATTTTTTACAAATTTTCAATAATTTTAGTAAATTTTCATATTTGTTACAAATTTTCAATAATTTTAGTCAATTTTCATATTTGTTACAAATTTTCAATAATTTTAGTCAATTTTCATATTTGTTACAAATTTTCAATAATTTTAGTCCATTTTTGTATTTTATTTAAAAAATTTCAATGATTCTATCGAATTTTTATATTTAAAAAAAAATTCAATTATTTCGGTGCACGATGATGCGATCGGCGGAGGTCAAGACGATCGAGTCAGCGAAGAGCTTGACGGACCTCTAAACTGTTGAGGTACAGAGGGGGCGGGGCGGGGGGGGGGGGGGGGGGGTGATAAAGAGGAAGAAGTCTTAGGATCGCGACTTGGCCTTTCTGCCTTAGCCACTTGGCCCGTCGGGGATTAATTCGATTGTGTGGATAGCGCGTGGGACGTGTACGATTCACTGACCCTTTCATGGGTCTCTTCACTTTCTCAATGAGCATTGAAATCCATCGTCAACGCGGTTAGTCTCTCGTCCGGTTTCCTTCGCCGAACGTGGAGAATATTATATTTTTGTGCGCCCATCCACGACCGCACGACGTGGTTAAGTTTCGTCGAACTTTTTTTTTCTCCAAAGTGCCCCTTTTCTCCGAATTTTAGTGGTCGACGATTCCCGATGAACGGTGAAAGGTCAAAGGGTCATCGACAGCCTCAACGGTTAAAGAGAAAGAAAACAAATTATTAGTTCGAAATTTTGCATCGCTTTCGAATTTTTTTTGTTATTTATTCAGATTCTAAGTATTGGAAATCCAATTCGACACTCCCAATTGTATCTACAAACATTATTTGATGCATGGAACAAAGTTACACTAGGTTTAAAAAATTGAACGCTATCATTGAAAGTGTTCGATAAATATGAGAATCGACTGAAGTCATCGAACATTTCGAAAAAATATAAAAATTGACTGAAATAATTGGAAATTTGTAATTCCAAATTTAAGTATCAGAAATCCAATTCGACACTCGTAATCGTACCTACAAACCCCATCCGATGCACAGAAAAAAAAGTTATACATTTTTTTTTTTTAATTGGAATTAAGTCGTTGAAGATTTTCAATAAAATATGAAAATTGAGTAAAATCATTCAACATTTTTCTCACATAAAACCGTTCCATTACCTGAACGTAATCTTACTTCCATCTTACATCCCCTATATATATATATATATGACAAAAATAACATTATTGAATCACATATAACTTCCATCTTGATGGAAGTTGCGTGTAACGTAACAATGTTATTTTTGTTATATTGCCGTAATAAAATGTCTTCACTCGGATAAGTCGAACATAATTGGCGAACTATCCGGTACATTACGGTAGGTCTGGTCGATCGATCGCGACGAGGAACAAATAAGTAGCACGGTCGCGTTTCAATCAAACATGGCAGCTACAACTCCCCCCCCCCCCCTCTCCGCCTCCCACCCTAACGCAGAGTAGCATATAACGAGCGGTGTTATAACACAAGAGTGTAAGTACAAGCCATACGGGTTGCTATTCTCGAAGCTCTCGTTCCTATAAAAAATTCAAATCACCGGCTAAAAGCCCAAGGGAAATATTGAGGTCTCGATGCGAGTTGCAATGTGGGCGCGTTCCATAAAACCTCGTGCCTTTTTACTTTTTTTTTTTTTTTCACCACGCAGCGTGTTCCGCACCTGCTAGATTCGCTTTCCATCGAAAAACAATGAAATCTCGAGTCAAATCGTGACAATGGAAAGCCGTCGGAATTACCTCGTTCACGGAACGTAACCTATATTTAATGAGGAACCCCAATTGCACGGCCCTGGAATTGCAATTGGCGCCCCCGAGAATTTTTCCAACGCCTCTGAAGATAAAAAATAAAATGCGAGTTTTAGTCATGCTAAAAAAAAATTACGACACTCAATTTAGATAGATAGATAGATACATAGGTAGGTTCAGTGAAAGGGCGAAGGACGAGTAAGAGTTTTTGTGTCCTCGCGACGTAAAACCGTGTTCCATAAAACCGCCTTTTTGTTTTTTTTTTTTTTTTTTTTTTTTTTTAATCAAATTTGCTTTCCATCGAAAAACAATGAAATCTCGAATTAGATCGTGAGAAAGGAAGACCCTCGAATAACCTCCTTCACGGAGCCTAACCTACATCCAATTAGGAACCCTAAGCGTACGGCCCTGGAATCGCAATTAGCGCCCTCGAGAATTTTTTAACAAACCCGTCTAAAGATATAAAAAAAAAAAATTAAACTGTTGTCTTAAAAAAAAAGACGATATTTAATTTAGCGAACGGGCGAAGGGCGAGGCAGAGTTTTCATTTACTCGCGAACGTAAAACCTCCTTGGGCGAAACTCGAGCGAACTTTACCACGTGGTGATGGCAGAGCTGCGGTCAGCGTATAAGAATCGGGTTGGTCCGTGACATCGCGGCCACGTCAGAGACCACCGGCAATCGCAGCCACTCCCACCTCGCTACGCACACGGCCTACACGTCGAGGCACCTACAGTTCGGTGCCTCAACTTTTGCCGCACAAACCCGACGCAGATAGATGCATGTAACTGTGCTTTCGTAAATGTGCTTCGTTTCTGCGAAACGAAAAAAAAAAAAAAAATACGCCCGCGCGCAAAAAAATATTTATCCTAATTAAATAAATTTTTATTTTCAAGCGATAAATTTTTATTAAACGATTTTGGCTCTTCGACACACAACGCTCCACACTTTATGTTCATGCGCTAGTTCCTTGGTCAAATACAAAGATACAGGCTGAAGGACGTGGCCAATGTCATGGCCTGTTGGTCCGAGGGGAAGATATAAACAAAAGCCCACGTGTATCGACGCGATATCAACGGATCTTGCATTAACTGAGGCTAATACGCCGCGCTTACTACTACTGACATCAAGGCTATGTGAAAGATGCACCACGTGACATAGAGATAGATGCATTATTCGAATCAATGCCATTTAAGGTAGTCCTAGCGGACAGCCTGGGCCCACATGAGTTCAGAGAGAATTGAGAGAGAATTGCGAACACTTCTCGATGGGATAAAAATTCGAAAAAAATCAACCATATGGAAGGTGCTTAAAAGATTGATTTTACATAATAATAACCCCAAAATATTATTAACAAATAACAATAATAATAATAATTAATAATTAATAATTATAATATTAATTATTATAATATTATTATTATTATTATTATTATTATTATTATTATTATTATTATTATTATTATTATTATTATTATTATTATTATTATTATTATTATTATTAATAATAATAATAATAATAATAATAATAATAATAATAATAATAATAATAATTTTTTAATAATGCATTAAAAAAAAAAAAATTGTTCAACAAATTCCCCGGCAACTTAACTTTTTGTTCATATAAAAACAATTTGTTATTCTTTTTGAATACCTATGAACTTTTTCAGAATTTTATCTAATTTTTGAAAATCACGTTTTTTTTATTAACTAAAAACGCAATTTTCAAAAATTAGACAAAATTCTGAAAAAATTCATACGTATTCAAAAAGATTAACTTAATGTTTTTGTATGAACAAAAAGTTAAGTTGCCGGAAGATTTGTTGAACAATTTTTTTTTTCATTCATTTGTTAATAACATTTTGGAATTATTATTATGGAAAATCAATCTTTTCAGTACCTTCCATATGGTTGATTTTTTTCAGATTTTTATCTCATCGCGAAGTATTCGCAATTCCACTCTCAATTCGCTCTGAACTCACGTGGGCTCAGGCTGTCCGCAAGGACTACCTTTAAGATCGGTTGACGTTTCGGATAAGAAGGAAGCATCATCGGGCGCGGTATTAAATTGTACATGCGCTGATGCTTTGCTCTTTCCCGAAAAGTCTACGTTCACGAAGTGTTCACACATCCCTCCCATTTCTCGGAAACTTATGCGAAGTGAAAACCATTCGCAAGGACTACTTTAATGTCCGTCCTTACGCACTCGGCCTCGTCCTGAGACTCGAAGTCCCGTAAAGACCCGTAAGCAAGGGAAAACCCGTACAACGAACTCGGGTCTCGCCTCGGCTCCGGTCCAGAACGTGAAGCTGACGCATGCGCAAACTATCTACGGTTTTTTCATCTTATTCGCTTCCTTAGGTTCTTTCTCCGATATCTTTCACGACATTTACAAATTCAATTCGATTAAAAATTCAATTTGATTACAAATTCAATTCGATTACAAATTCAATTCGATTACAAATTCAATTCGATTACAAATTCAATTCGATTACAAATTCAATTCGATTACAGATTCAATTCAATTACTAATTCAATTCAATTACTAATTCAATTCGATTACAAATTCAATTCGATTACAAATTTAATTCGATTACAAATTCAATTCGATTACAAATTCAATTCGATTACTAATTCACTTCAATTACTAATTCAATTCAATTACAAATTTAATTCGATTACAAATTCAATTCGATTACAAATTCAATTCGATTACTAATTCAATTCAATTACAAATTTAATTCGATTACAAATTCAATTCGATCACAAATTCAATTCAATTACAAATTCAATTCAATTACAAATTCAATTCAATTACAAATTCAATTCAATTACAAATTCAATTTAATTACAAATTCAATTCAATTACAAATTCAATTCAATTACAAATTCAATTCAATTCAATTACAAATTCAATTCAATTCAATTACAAATTCAATTCAATTCAATTACAAATTCAATTCAATTCAATTACAAATTCAATTCAATTCAATTCAATTCAATTACAAATTCAATTCAATTCAATTACAAATTCAATTCAATTCAATTACAGATTCAATTCAATTCAATTACAAATTCAATTCAATTCAATTACAAATTCAATTCAACGAAACTCTGTTATTAATTTTTAACCCCGTTCAAGGAAAAAGAGCTCGCGAGACGCACAGCTGTGCGCGCTCAGCGACGCGAGTCGCCGCCGCGCGGTTGCGCGTCGGTCCGCGCGCTCTCTCTCTTGCCGACCGTCGGTAAAGCAGAGTCGGATCTCGTCTGTCTTCTCGAGCCAAATTCCGCCGCCCGCATCCTCAAGTTTCTCACACGACGACGTACACCCAACGCCGATTCACAATACAAACGCACAAGCCGCCAGCCTCCATCGCTAACTATTCGCCCCCCAACGCAGACAACCGAGCGCGCCGGGCCTGATAAGATTAAAACTCGCCGTCGCCGTCGCCGTAACCGCCGCTGCTGCTCAACGCTGTTGCTCGTCGGCGAGTCACCGCTTCGACGACTGCGACCACGCCGTTCGGTAGTTTGCCAGCGCACTCGAAACCGATCAGCAGCCGCGCTCCTCGTCCGGCCGACGAACAGATAGACACAAAAGCGAGCCCGAGACGCGACGATCGACGCGGAAACTCACGAAACTCCGGGACTTGATGTGAATATCGATCAAACTTTTTTTCCGTTAATTTCATTGCGAAAATGTTGTAAATACTTTTATACCGAAATCAATTACTTATTTTCGTTTTGGACAAAAGTGTTGTTGTTGTTGTTTTTTTTTTTTTTTTTTTTGCCACAAGTGTAATTAATTTTAGTTTTTTTTTTTTAGATCGAGTTTGCGACGCGTGTCGGGAAGTAGGCAGAGATGGTGAGCCTTAAGCTACCCGCGAGCTCGCGGTGCGTCAAGTACCTTATGTTCGTTTTCAATCTTCTCTTCGTGGTGAGTAATTGAGATATTTTTTTTTCATTTATTTTCAGTCCATTTATTTTTATGTCGCACCTTCGGTGATTTTTTTTTTTTTTTATCGCGGTTGATAAAATCGGACCTTACGATAGAAAAAAAAAAAAAAAATAGGATTTTTCTTCTTTCTTTCCCTTTATTTGTAGTCTATTTTTTGCGATCTCGTCGGTAATTTCTGCTTGCGCTTGCTGATAAGTTAAGACAGAAAAAAAATGTGGGTTTTCCTTCGTTTTCTTTTTTTTTTTAATTGTGAATCAGCCTCGACTATAGCGCTCGCTGTACATTGCGCTCCGTGATGAAACGTCACGTGGCAATGCATCGATCTACGTCGGACACGCTATTTTCTACGTCGAATGCTTCCTTAGAATGTTTTTTTTTTTTTTTTTCCCTCGATGTGGCAGATTCGTTCCAGATCGCTCGAAGCATTTTATTCGATAACATTCAAAATCTTATCTATGTTTTTTTTTTACTGCATCTCTGATGACACGCAATAATAATAATAATAATAATAATAATAATAATAATAATAATAATAATAATAATAATAATAATAATAATAATAATAATAATAATAATAATAATAATAATAATAATAATAATAATAATAATAATAATAATAATAATAATTATTATTATTATTATTATTATTATTATTATTATTATTATTATTATTATTATTATTATTATTATTATTATTATTATTATTATTATTATTATTATTATTATTATTATTATTATTATTATTATTATTATTATTATTATTATTATCATTATTATTATTATTACTATTTCAAAAAAGTAAAAATGGTACGCCAAGTACTTAAAACGTTCAGAAAATATGTTTATGAAAAAAACCTCTTAAAAATTTAAAAATTTACCAAAACAGATGTTTATCCGAACAATTAAAAAAAAAATATATGTGTATCAAAATGTAAAAAAAAAAATCGAAAAAAATCAAATCAAAGCAGCCAAGTAGTATTACAAAAATCTAAAAAAAAAAAAAAAAATACAAGATGTAAAAAATCTTTAAAAAAAAAACAACTTGGCGTGCCAGGTTTTTAAAAATAATTTTTGAATGAACTACGTACGACAGCGATTGGAAAAAAAAAAAACTGGCACGCCAAGTTTTTTTTGTCTAAGATTTTTCGCCTCGCTCCATGGTACGGGCTTTGGTAAAAATGCGACAAGCAATATAATGCTAAACTATCACGGTGACGGACAGAGTTTTGTTGCCGCTAACTGTATCACCTAACACCCGTATTTCACGTTCACTTCGTCATATCTCGGGAACCGCTGGACGATTGTGATCGTAATTAGGCCCATTGGAAAGATTGGGTCCGAATTATATGATAAAAGTGTCCTTGAAAATTCGATCCGATGCCTCGTTGACGAGATCGAGCCGACCGAAAATTATCGCGTTAACTCACGCACAATCGGAAAATTTTTGATCGATTGCCGATCGCGATCGTCGTACACAAGAATCCACCGAACGAATGTGTTCGGAATCAAGCGAACTGGAAAGCTTGGATAGACATTCTATAGTAAAATTTTAATATCATTTCGATCCGATGATTTATTTAAGAGGTAACGTAGTGCAAAAATATACTTCCGGCATTTTGGAGTATAACTACTTGGTAGCGTCCTTCGCTCGCTTAAACATTTTTTTTTTAAGTACTTGGCATCGAGACGCTACCGCGTCTCTTGATTATTACTATTATTACTGTTATTACTATTATTACTATTATTACTGTTATTACTATTATTACTATTATTACTATTATTACTGTTATTACTATTATTACTATTATTACTATTATTACTGTTATTACTATTATTACTATTATTACTATTATTACTATTATTACTATTATTACTATTATTACTATTATTACTGTTATTACTATTATTACTATTATTACTATTATTACTATTATTACTATTATTACTATTATTACTATTATTACTGTTATTACTATTATTACTATTATTATAATAATAATTATTATTATTTTTTTTATTATTTGATTAAATCAATTTTGTAACGAGATTTCGAAAACACTCTGGATATCAGTTTGACACGTGGGGAGATCAAGATCAACACCTGTTTGGCCCGCTGCGCTTTCACTTTCGACGTTCCGATATCGCGTCTCGGAGACCTTCGATCCGAAGGATATTTCTTATGGGATATTTTTACCAATTAGTAATAATCGATGATATTTTTTTTTTAGATTTTTTTCATTTTTTACATATTTTTCTCGTCTCTTTGACGACTAGGAAACGACGTATGCGTTCTGAAAATCACATTCACGAATTTCGAGCATTAAATTGAGAATTAAGAATTATTGAAATTGAGGATAATTGACGTTGATAATATTAATAGTAATTAATAGATAATATTAAT
Organism: Exephanes ischioxanthus; assembly: GCA_958510785.1. Classification (NCBI taxonomy): domain Eukaryota; kingdom Metazoa; phylum Arthropoda; class Insecta; order Hymenoptera; family Ichneumonidae; genus Exephanes; species Exephanes ischioxanthus. Next base: position 5,425,274 of record OY294026.1, read on the forward strand.
AGAGTTTGGAGTTATCGGGCTAAAATTTAGTACGCGAATTGACTAACACTGAACAATGTTTGGTATCGAATTTTACGGATTTTATGCGGATGTTCGTTGGATTGTAAGAGATGCGACGATTAATTCACAACCAAAAGTTTGGTTCGATCAAAATTTCGGTATTTCGCGACATGGAAAAAATCTGCAAAAAAAAAAACGATCTCAAGATTTTTATTTTGCAACAACAATAATAATGCCGAAAAGTTAGTAAAAATAAATTTAAAACCTCTTTTGACTCTCTTCAAATGAATTACTTGATTCTCTAGAAGAAAAACATGAATTTTTTCAAAAATTTCTTTCACAATTGAATTTCCCGTTTTCGAACATTTTTTTCAAGGCCGGAATACAAAATATCCGAAATTCGGGCAAAGGTTTCGAAACTTTGAAAGTTTCGAAAAAAAAACACACACACATTTTTGAACCATAGAAACATTCTGAAAAAATTCATATGAATTCTAAAAAATCGAGGAATTCGTTTAACATCAGATAATAAAAGATTTTCCGATTATTTATTTTTATTTTTTCCAACAATTGGTTTTTGAAATAATTTCTCAATAACTATTTTACATTACTATCGTACAAAATCAAAGGATTTTTTAAACGATTTTTGGCACATCGCGAAGTACTGAAATTTTGATCGATTTGAGCTTTCGATTGGAAATTTATTAGCCTTAATTGAGTTTCATGAAAATTGGTGTAAAAATTTCAGTCGAGCGCCGTTGAGTTTCTTCGTGAGATGGTAATTTTTTTTTTTTTCACTTTCACTTTTAGGATTCGGACGGTGGAGGAAAAAGAAGGAAATGAGATGAATAATTAAAAGGGGGAAGTCTGCTCCGTTCGCGATGCGCGGAGTAGCGCGCGTCTGCGCACTGTTCTGCGCATCTGTTCCGCCTCGCGCATACACGCTGTGCCTTACGTCGCAAGGCCGATGCGATTTATTCATTTGACTGGCGAAAGCCAATGCCATCGACGATGACTCGACAATCCGGCAATCTTTCACCGAATCAATGGGAATTCGTTACTTTTTTTTTTCTTCGAGAAAGAAAAGCAAAAAAAAAAAATGTTTTGAGGGAGGGAAAAAAAAAAAAAAAACCGCTGCGGACAGGATTCGAACCTGTGCGGGTAGAACCCAATGGATTTCAAGTCCATCTCCTTAACCGCTCGGACACCGCAGCACATACGAAGCAACGATTATTTCAAGCGATTTGAACGGAATTTTTTTTTTTTTTCGCCTATGAGTTTTCACGGAAAAAGCCCGACGACGATTCGCTATTTATTTGTTTATTTATTTATTTGTTTATTTATTTATTTGTTTATTTATTCGTTTTTTATTTGCAATTAAAACGGGTCAAGCCCAATTACAAGTTTTTTCCGTCGGTTTGAGAAACAAGTATTTTTCAAAGTATTTGCTAAAAAATACTTTGAATTGCTAATTTCGTACGGTTTGAATTATTTGGTTTTTTTTTTCTATCGATTGATTTTTCATAACGGATTTTCCGTCGGTTTGAGAAACAAGAATTTTTCAAAGTATTTGCCAAACAAATTTCGTACGGTTTGAATTATTTGGTTTTTTTTTTATCGATTGATTTTTATAACGGAAAAAGTTTGCGTCGGTTCGTTGAAATTTGAAACGATTTGATTTTTTTTTTTCGATCGACTCAATCGAGAAATCGAATTGAGATATTGGGAAATAATCGAATCGACGACTTCGAGGATTAAAAAAAATTGGATTCGCCTTTGCTCCGAATTTTTACAATTTTCGAATTTATTTAGAATTAATTTACAGATTTAATTAGAATTAATTTACAGATTCGAATTAATTAGATTTTTATATTTTAACATTTTTGGGATTCTTTTTATCGACGAATCGAATCGAGATATTGGGAAATAATCGAAGCGACGATTTCGAAAATTCGAGAAATAAAATTTCTATCCGCGGAATCGATCCGATCGTCGTTACTCATAAAATCGACGAGGGGCCGCGACGAGACACCAGCATTTATATCGTTTGTTGTTCGCGAAGCTACGTCACTACAATCATGGCTGCTCTTATCGCGCTTCAAATTCTTATCGAGCATTTTTCAGACGGAAGGAAAATTTAATGCCTCGAGATATTCCTCCATCAGGAAGCAAATTGAATTAAAAAAAAAACTATTTTAATTTTTTGTCTTATTTTTTTATTTATGTACTTAATTATTTATTTATTTATTTATTTATTTATTTATTTTGAAGTAAAAATCGACAAGTTAACTTCGAGTCTTTCGATCAACGTTCAAAAATAAAATTTAATTAAATCCTAAAGTAGCTTCGACGATGTTAAATGTGACCAGCTTGAATATCGCTTTCAGGGAAACAATAATTGGCTTCGTCAGTCATTAGGCTCCACGCTACGTTGCACAAAGTGCACCCTCACGTGTACCGAGAAACGGGGAGAAACGCATAGAAGTATCCGCGCAACGGCTCCCGCGGGGAAGCCCCAGAACAACCGGGACAAAGTATCAATTGCGTTTCGAATTCTCAACCCTTTCGCCGCTACTCTACACGCGTCAATGCAGAAAAAATGAATTTTAATTATTTAAAAATGATTTTCAAGTCATTTAAAAATGATTTTCAAGTCATTTAAAAATGATTTTCAAGTCATTTAAAAATGTTTTTCAAGTCATTTAAAAATGATTTTCAAATCATTCAAAAAATGATTTTCAAATCATTTAAAAATGATTTTTAAATCATTTAAAAATGGTTTTTAAATCATTTAAAAATCGTTTTCAAATCATTTAAAAATGATTTTTAAATCATTTAAAAATGGTTTTTAAATCATTTAAAAATCGTTTTTAAATCATTTAAAAATGGTTTTTAAATCATTTAAAAATGGTTTTTAAATCATTTAACAATGGTTTTTAAATCATTTAAAAATGGTTTTTAAATCATTTAAAAATGGTTTTTAAATCATTTAACAATGGTTTTTAAATCATTTAAAAATGGTTTTTAAATCATTTAAAAATGGTTTTTAAATCATTTAAAAACGATTTTCAAATAATTTAAAAACGATTTTCAAATAATTTCAAAATGATTTTTAAATCATTTAAAAACGATTTTTAAATCATTTAAAAATGGTTTTTAAATCATTTAAAAACCATTTTTAAATCATTTAAAAATGGTTTTTAAATCATTTAAAAACGATTTTCAAATCATTTCAAAATGATTTTTAAATCATTAAAAACGATTTTTAAATCATTTAAAAATGGTTTTTAAATCATTTAAAAATGGTTTTTAAATCATTTAAAAACCATTTTTAAATCATTTAAAAATGGTTTTTAAATCATTTAAAAACGATTTTCAAATAATTTAAAAACGATTTTCAAATAATGTAAAAATGATTTTCAAATAATGTAAAAATAATTTCCAAATGATTTAAAAACGATTTTTTAACCATTTGAAAATGATTTTTATTATTTATATATTCATTATTCACGGGCAGAACCCATTTACAGGACAATAAATGTCCAAAGGAACAATTGGAACGGTACAGCCGAGCTTAAGCAATATACATTCATAATTGGTATTTATGAGTACATCAATAACTAAAGAAGATATAAATCTCAAGACGATTTTTATTTATTTTGTAATTATTTTGAACGATTTTAAATTGTTTTAAATAAATTTGAACCTTTGAAACCATTTTCAATGATTTAAAGACAATTTTTAATGATTTAAAATAATTTTTAACAATTATCAACAATCTTTAATGAGTTTGCACTTTCAAAGCAATGTTTAAATAAGTTACAGCGCTTTCTAATGATTTAAAAATAATGTTCAATTATTTCCAACTACTTTAAATGTTTATCGAAGACTTTCGAGCGGGTATTTAAATCGGCGCGTAAAACGCAAATTTCAGTCGCGCCGCTCGACGATACGGGCCGCGAATGTTCCGAGGGGTTAACGGGTATATCGGAAACGAACGTGTAAACACATGTCGATGCAATAGCGTCGAACAACACGAATTAATTATTATCTTTATTTTGTTTTTCAGATAACGGGAATAATTCTGCTGTCGACCGGAGTGACGATCCACGCCGTCTATCGCAACTACCAGCACTTCCTGGACAACAAGTTCTTCTCGGCGCCGAATCTGCTGATCGCCATCGGCGCGATAATATTCTTCATCGCGTTCTTCGGATGCTGCGGCGCAGTGCGAGAAAACTATTGCATGATCGTAACGGTGAGCTCGCGAGCAGCTGTCGAGTTCGCGTGACGAAAAATCTAATCGCGGTATTTCCTGTTGCGCTAACTTTTTTCCGTTCTCGGAACATCGTAAAATTTTTTTTTTTTTTTTTTATCTAAGAACATAGTAGTAGTATCTTTATTTCGTGTATAACCTCGTGGGTTTTTACATCGCTCCCCCCCTATACATGTTCCCCTCTTAAAAACTAGACATACAAATTTAACCTTTTAGTTAAGGGGCTGCTGGAGCTGTTCTTTTATCTTTTTTAACTCGCTTTATCTGTTTTACCGACGGATCTAGACAATTTTTTCAGTTCCGACTTAGCGTTGTTAACATGCTATACATGTGCGTCAAATCTTGCAGGATTATTTTATTGACATAAACGCTTCGGTGTGCAGCCGAATTTTGATTGAAAACTTACCATAAATGAAGAACACCGAATATCATAGTTTGCGAAAGTGCGTGAACGTAGTGTCACGATCGACGTACAGGTGGCTCTGCATCGTGCCCTACACTACATTCGTGCCGTGTTCATCGGCTCTGATCACCCGTCGCAAGCCGATAGACTAAATGATCGCAGTTTACACTATGCATGATCATCTTTTGACTGAGCAACTTTCCGACGATTTTGGAATATTCGTAGAACTTCACAGAATCGGCATGCACGCCCTTTTTTGACGTATGCAAGATCAGCATTTTTTATATCCAACAGAACAGATGCTGCAAACATTTCAGCGGCCATGTTGGTTTCCGCGACAGTTTATAATATTCGATTTTCTTTATTTTTCGGAAGATTTCGACCGGAATTCGTGTGCACGCCGAATCGTTTATGTTGTTAATACTGTCCTGCAAGATTTAAAGCATACGCGTAGCATAGTAACGATGAATAGTGAAAACTAAGAAATCGCCTATTTTCGTCGGTAAAACAGGAAGGTCCAGCAGCCCCTTAAGGTAGTCCTAGCGGACAGCCTGAGCCCACATGAGTTCAGAGAGAATTGAGAGAGAATTGCGAACACTTCTCGATGGGATTGAAATTCGAAAAAAATCAAGCATATGGAAGGTGCTGAAAAGCATTGATTTTACATAATAATAACTCCAAAATATTATTAACAAATGCATTAAAAAAAAAAAATTGTTCAACAAATTCCCCGGCAACTTAACTTTTTGTTCGTATAAAAACAATTTGTTAATCTTTTTGAATACGTATGAATTTTTTCAGAATTTTATCTAACTTTTGAAAATCACGTTTTTTTTATTAACTAAAAACGCCATTTTCAAAAATTAGACAAAATTCTGAAAAAATTCATACGTATTCAAAAAGATTAACTTATTGTTTTTGTATGAACAAAAAGTTAAGTTGCCGGAAGATTTGTTGAACAATTTTTTTTTTTTCATTCATTTGTTAATAACATTTTGGAATTATTATTATGCAAAATCAATCTTTTCAGTACCTTCCATATGGTTGATTTTTTTTCAGATTTTTATCTCATCGCGAAGTATTCGCAATTCCACTCTCAATTCGCTCTGAACTCACGTGGGCTCAGGCTGTCCGCAAGGACTACCTTAATATAAAACTAAAAATATATTTTTTTATGTAAAAAAAAAAATTATTTTTTTATGTTAAAAAAAATAATTATTTTTTTATGTTAAAAAAAAATAATTATTTTTTTATGTTAAAAAAATAATTATTTTTCGAACTCAATAATGTTTTTTCTTCTTTTTTTTAGTTTGCCCTGCTGATGGGACTCGTCTTCATTCTCGAATTGGCCGGCGGAATTTCCGGCTATGTGCTCAGAACTCGCGCCGCGGATGTCATCAGTGAAAAGATGATGGACACGATGCCGACCTACAAGATCAACGGCTCCGAAATTGCCGAGGCCTGGGACACTCTTCAGAGAGAAGTAATCAACATATTTGAGAATTGCAATTTTCGTATAGTTTTCTCATAAAAGTCGAAAATTGCAATTTTTATATCGTTTTCTCATATAAGCCGAAAATTGCATTTCTCGTATCGCTTCCTCGTAAAAGTTGAAAATTGGAATTTTCATGTCGCTTCCTCCTAAAAGTTGAAAATTGGAATTTTCATGTCGTATCCTCAAAAGTTGAGAATTAGAATTTTCATGTCGCTTCCTCAAAAGTTGAAAATTGAATTTTTTATACCGCTTTCTCATAAAAGTTGGAAATTGAAATTTTCATATCGCTTCCTCATGAAGTTAAAAATTGAAATTTTGGTGTCTCTTCCTCATAAAAATTGAATTTTGGATATCGCTTCCTCATAAAGTTGACAATTGAATTTTTCGTATCGCTTCTTCACAAAACTTGACAATTGAAATTTTCGTATCGCTTCTTCACAAAACTTGAAAATTGAAATTTTCGTATCGCTTCTTCACAAAACTTGAAAATTGAAATTTTCATAAAAACAAAGCTTTTTCTACGAGGAGGCAAAATACATTTTTTTTTTAAATCTTGCATTGCTTGTCTCGCTGTAATTTGTAGTTCGAGTGTTGCGGCGCGAACAACGCGACCGATTGGCTCCCGGTGATGAACAACGAATTACCAGTGTCCTGTTGCGCGCCGAGGTACGGAACGGTGGGTAAGATGGTCTGCGACATGAATTCGACAAATTTGTTTCGCGAGGGTTGCCTCTGGAAGTTCCAAGGATTTATCAGGGCCCACGCCGTACAGCTCGGCGGCGTTGGAATCGGAATTGCATTCGTACAGGTAAATTTTGTCACTTTCGACTTTTTCAAATAAATATCTTTTCACATATTTCAATTTTTTAAAAATATTTATCATTTACAACACATCGATAAACAGAATATCGAATTTCAATGAAATATCAAACATTATTAAAATATCAAATTTTAATGAAACTTCAAACATTATTAAATTTAAAAATATTAAATTTTAATGAAATATTAAATTTTAATGAAATATTAAATTTTAATGAAATATTAAATTTTAATTAAATATTAAATTTTAATTAAATATTAAATTTTAATTAAATATTAAATTTTAATTAAATATTAAATTTTAATTAAATATTAAATTTCAATTAAATATTAAATTTTAATTAAATATTAAATTTGTATCAATTATTATTATTTTTTTTCCTGAAGGCTGTGGGCATTTGGTTCGCGATATTCCTGGCGCGATCGATAAGGGACAGCTACGAGACGGTCTAAAAAAAGATTGCGCGAGACCCGACGAAGGAATCGTCGAGAGAATTTCTTCACCGCAGGATTCACCGGGGCAGCCCGAAAAATCGAGACGCAGCTGTACTCCGTTTCGTCGAGTTTATAATAATAATTCGATTTATCGATTGGTCGATCGAGCAACACCATCCCGTCACCGCAATTGGCGTCGTAATTTTCTCCCTCTATCACGGCGTGCGTTATTCCCGCTTAACCGTCGGCGTCAACGCCGATTCGACTATTGTTCCAAAACGTATCGAGCAATGAAAAAAAAAAAAAAAAAAAAAAAAAAAAAAAAAAAAAAAAAAAAACCCATGTTTCCATGATTATGGAAAGAACCAAAATTAGTCACGGTAACGAAACTTTGATTTCCAACGTGTTGTTCTTTTTTTTCCTCATTGCCACCGTCGGATTAATTATCGCGTCGGACGATGTTAAATTGCCCGAGGCTCTTGTACTTGAGTGTGTTAAGATTTATCCTTGATAGCGCTGTTCCTGTCATTGTCCAAATAAGATTTACGAATTTTTAATAAAAGAAAAAAATTGTACACGCAAAAGTTACGCATTTATCAATTACACTTCCTCCAAGCCTTCAATATACGCATTTTTTTTTTCTGAACGATTTATGCTTTGAAAGGAACATATGTTATTTTATACATTCATACATACGTATTTTTCGGATCAGTTCGAATAACGGATGGTCCAGCGGATAATTATTGGATCAACTCGAACCAAGATCTGTAAAGATCTATAAAGATTTATAAAGACTTATAAAGATCTATAAAGATTTATAAAGATTTATAAAGATTTATAAAGATCTATAAAGATTTATAAAGATTTATAAAGATTTATAAAGATTTATAAAGATCTATAAAGATTTATAAAGATTTATAAAGATTTATTAAGATTTATAAAAATCTACAAAGATTTATAAAGATCTACAAAGATCTACAAAGATCTACAAAGATCTATAAGGATCTACGAAGATCTATAAGGATCTACGAAGATCTATAAGGATTTACGAAAGTCTATAAGGATCTACGAAGGCCTATAAGGATCTACGAAGATCTACGAGGATCTATAAGGATCTACGAAGATCTATAAGGATCTACGAAGATCTATAAGGATCTACGAAGATCTACAAGGATTTACGAGGATCTATAAGAATCTACGAAGATCTATAAGGATCTACGAAGATCTATAAGGATCTAAGAAGATCTATAAGGATTTACGAAGGTCTATAAGGATCTACGAAGGCCTATAAGGATCTACGAAGATCTATAAGGATCTAAAAAGATCTGTTAAGACCTATAAATATCTATAAAGATCTATAAAGATTTATAGATCCACCTGCAGAAAGTTTTTCGTTTCATCGTTTCGGAGCTCTTCCGCCTTCACCACGGATGAATAGTGTCTGCGAGTTTCTTCGCAAATCATCGGTCGGTCGTCGCGTCGCAGTTTCATCGCCAGTCTTATCATCTCCACCTGCTGATAACGGCCGCTAAAAAAAAGCAGCGGGGGCGTCCGCGCACCTGATCTGCCGCGGGCCGGTTCCCAGCCCGAAGCGCGGAATCCTCCGGGAGGGGACCGTCGGAACGTCGAATCGACTCTGCAACGCCATCGTCAGTCAGTGCGACTCGCGAGCAACGAAGTCACCGCGTCGTCGCGTCAAGCCCGCTGTTATTGTCGTACGCAGAAACGTACCGCACCTGCTGCCTCGAACACCCATCGCATACGGCGTCGAAAACGAGAACCGGAGATCGGCGACATCGCGACAGCAATATGGCAGCTACTCACCTGGAAGTGGGCCTACGCTGCATCAAGTATCTACTATGTGCAGTCAACTCGCTCTTCGTGGTGTGTAAATCGATCGATCACTCAACGCTTTCGATGCCATTTTTTTTTTTTTTTTTTTTCTTCGATCTCGATCCGTCGCCCCGTCGATCGGTAACTTTTTCGTCTCGGCCAACCATTTATAATTCAATTTTCGCTTGTTTTTCAATTCATTTTATTAAAATTTTTATTTTTATATTTCAATTCATTTTATTAAAATTTTTATTTTTATATTTCAATTCATTTTATTACAATTTTTATTTTTATATTTCAATTCAATTTATTACAATTTTTATTTTTATATTTCAATTCAATTTATTACAATTTTTATCTTATTTCAATTCAATTTATTACAATTTTTATCTTATTTCAATTCAATTTAATACGATTGTTATTTCTTTCAATTAAATTTTGTCCCATTTCAACTGAACCTTATTCAATTTTTTTTTTTTGGTCGATCGAGTTCATTATTTAGTTCAATCCTTCCGATATCGTCGATTTATTAACGATCTCAAATCTATTTGTCTATATTTTTCCTAACCGTCGATTTGTTTTTCTAATTATTATATTTTGCACCATTTTGCGAACGACGTTTCGAAGATTCGTTGCAATTCCGTGGCGTTATCCTGCGCGATTTTCCTGGGGAATTTTACTCGCAATCTCCGATGAGTCATAGATCGGTCGCGCACGTAGGAAAAAAAAAAAAACGAAAATGGCTGAAAGAAGGAAAAAAAAAGAAAAGAAAAATAAACGAGCCTTTCGTAACATTGGCATCGAATTACCGGCTTTAGAGTCACGTATACGTGTCCGCATTGTCGCACAATCGCTATATCGAATTCCAGCGCTCGAGTTTCTGTTTACCCGACTCTGCATTTGGTGTTAAATATTTCATCGCGAACGATCCTTCGATCGTGTCTAGGCCGGCGGGCTCGAAGCGACAATGTCGTGCGAAAAATCGATGTTTTATCGTCGACGATAAAAAATAAATAAAAATAAATAAAAATAAATAAAAATAAATAAAAATAAATAAAAATAAATAAAAATAAATAAAAATAAATAAAAATAAATAAAAATAAATAAAAATAAATAAAAATAAATAAAAATAAATAAAAATAAATAAAAATAAATAAAAATAAATAAAAATAAATAAAAATAAATAAAAATAAATAAAAATAAAATTAAAAATAAATCGGGAAGGCTCGAAAAATCGAGTCATCGATTGGTTATCTGTCCCGATAATAATAACAATAATATCGACGAGCCGGGTGGACGAGATATAAGACTCGTTTTTGTTTTCACAGCTCGTCGTGTTATTGTCGGAATTTTTTTTTCGTCGACGCTTCTGCGTCCTTGACGATAGTTTAAAATCGCAAAAAAAAATGAATATTACAATGGATGAAAAAAAATTACGAGTCGGTCCCGACTGGAAATAGAGATGATAAAACTGATTAAATTCGCGTTACAATTAATTTTGTACTCTGAAGTCGATTTTTAAGGGCTGAGCCTTAGGAATTGAAAATAATAAATTCAATTTTTTTTAAGCATAGTTTTAGAATTGCCAAAAAAAAAATTCTAATAAAAAATATAAATAATAAACGCCTTAAATTTGCGTTATAATTCATTCTCTTAAGAATAAACAAAAATAAATGCTGATTTCTCGTTTAAAAAATGCTAACCTCGCAGAATAATTATAAAATACTTTTTAGGGGGCAAAAAAAAAAAAAAAACGGTGGAAGCATCGACAGGGTGAAATTGTTTGCGACGAGCCGGCAGCGGTGACGATCGATTGAATGCAGAAGGGAAACTACCCTTGATCGTGGGGATTGTCGATTAATTATTAACGAGTCGAGCCGTACCGCGACGTATAATTTCTGTCCCTTATGAGCGACATACGTTTCCTTCGCAACCCTCCGGCGAACCCTCCACACCCTCGCGGTACTTTCGAATGGGGGGGGGGGGGGGAGGGGCGCGAAAACTGGGGGAGTTTCACGGATAATCGTCATCGTCAATCGCGCCCTTCCGGAAGTCGCTTATTTCAATATTCATATCCGAATTTTTAATATCGCATGGAAATAAAGAATAATAATAAAAATAATAATTTAATAATTTAATAATAATAATAATAATAATAATAATAATAATAATAATAATAATAATAATAATAATAATAATAATAATAATAATAATAATAATAATAATAATAATAATAATAAAAATCATAATTTAATAATTATAGTGAAAATAATTTTTTTAATGTGAAAAAAATGTACTTTTTTCCACATGAGCGGATCGAAAGTTGCGGATCATTTTTAGCGGCGTTTATTTTAATAAAAATGCTTAGTTGTCGCTCAACGAAGTGAACTCAAAGTTTGCGCTTCTCGATAGCGTATCTGGAGTGCTTCGCGGTGCTACGACGAAACGCGAACAGAAGGATCGTGTTTGCCGTCGATTTTTCTCGGGCGTGTGTGTCGGTGGATCGTGAAAGGGAACGCGAGCTAGGGTCGGCTTCGACGACGGTCAATAATGCACAAAGCGCGCACCCGCTCACACGGCCAACGTAACGAAGACGTTCGACGCTCGCGTCGAGCTCCGAATAACCCAATGCGTATCGGGCAATCGATCTTCATTGTTATTATTTTCGATACCCGAGTACAAATTATTATACATGATGATTATTATGATATATATTTTCGTAATTGAGTATATTATCCAGAATTTAGAAACCGGAAATAATTCCCTTCCGGTACGAAAATCTAATTTCTTGACCGGAAATGACGTCATACTGGAAAAGCGTCACTTCCGGTTTGAAAATCACATTTCTCAACCGGAAGTGACGTAAGACCGGAAATATGTCACTTCCGGTTTGAAAGTCTCATTTCTCGACCGGAAGTGACGTCAAACCGGAAATAGGTCACTTCCGGTTTGAAAGTCTCATTTCTCGACCGGAAGTGACGTCAAACCGGAAATAGGTCACTTCCGGTTTGAAAGTCTCATTTCTCGACCGGAAGTGACGTAAAACCGGAAATATGTCACTTCCGGTTTGAAAGTCTCATTTCTCGACCGGAAGTGACGTCAAACCGGAAATAGGTCACTTCCGGTTTGAAAGTCTCATTTCTCGACCGGAAGTGACGTCAAACCGGAAATAGATCACTTCCGGTTTGAAAGTCTCATTTCTCGACCGGAAGTGGCTCCAAACCGGAAATAGGTCACTTACGGTTTGAAAGTCTCATTTCTCGACCGGAAGTGACGTCAAACCGGAAATAGATAACTTCCGGTTTGAAAATAACATTTCTCGACCGGAAGTGACGTTAATCCGGAAATACGTCACTTCCGGTATGAAAAACTCATTTCTCAACCGGAAGTGACGTCATTTCCTGTCGAGAAATGAGATTCTTAAACCGGAGATACGTCACTTCCGGTTTGAAAATGTCACTTCTTGACCGGAAGCGACGTCGTATCGGAGATACATGAGCTCCGATTTAATTATCTCATTATTCGACCGGAAGTGACTTCATATTGAAAATAAGTCACTTCCGGCTTGAAAATCTAATTTTTCGGCGGGAAGTGAAGTCATACCGTAAACACGTCACTTCGGTAAAAAAAATGAAATTCAAATAAGTAAAATAAAAAATATAACGCAAAAATAAAAATTTGCTCTGTAGAATATGTTTCGGACGAAGGCACGGTGCGAGCGATATAAATGTGCTCCTATCATAGTTTGCACTGTAACGAGCAGATAAGAGTTATCTGTGCCGTGTGTGAGCTTTGTCGCCCCTTGATATCAGAAACGAGCGCTACAGAGTACCAAATCGATTGTATCAATTTTATCTCGACGGAATTCTTCGAGCCTCTCTTTTCTTTTTTTTTTTTTTTCTATATTTATTATGAAATTATCTCGTTCTCGTTGACACAAATGCGGACAAAATTTAATATAACTTTGTTTTTCTCCGCAGCTTACCGGTATTATGATAATATCCGTCGGAACGACGATATACACGGTTTACGATGATTTCTCGCACTTCCTGGATCGAAGCTACTTCTCACCAGCGACGCTCCTCATAGTCGTCGGGGGTCTCGTGTTCATAATAGCATTTTTCGGATTCTGCGGCGCGCTCAAGGAGAGCACCTGCATGGTCCTTGTGGTGAGCAATTACAAAAAAAAAATTAGTTTGAAATAAATAAATAAATAAATAATAAAAAAAAAGAAAACGATAATGGATTGACAAAAACGCGAGACTCGGTTGATCCATTATCGCTTTCGCGTATAAAAACATAAGCGTATCGGACAATGTGGGTATCGAGTATCCTCGTCGGTAGGGGCGCTTATCTGCATGATAATGCGAATACGTCATTTTTCTCCGCCTCAATGATAAATACCATTTATCATCGATCCGTAAAAATGCGCTATTTCGATCGCATTTTTATTCGATTCCATTCGATTCCATTCGATCCCATTCGATTCCATTCGATTCCATTCGATTCCATTCGATTCCATTCGATTCCATTCGATTCCATTCGATTCCATTCGATTCCATTCGATTCCATTTCAGTCTGTTCCATTTTATTCCATTTTATTCCATTTTATTCCATTTTATTCCATTTTATTCCATTTTATTCCATTTTATTCCATTTTATTCCATTTTATTCCATTTTATTCCATTTTATTCCATTTTATTCCATTTTATTCCATTTTATTCCATTTTATTCCATTTTATTCCATTTTATTCCATTTTATTCCATTTTATTCCATTTTATTCCATTTTATTCCATTTTATTCCATTTTATTCCATTTTATTCCATTTCATTCCATTTCATTCCATTTCATTCCATTTCATTCCATTTTATTCCATTTTATTCCATTTTATTCCATTTTATTCCATTTTATTCCATTTTATTCCATTTTATTCCATTTTATTCCATTTTATTCCATTTTATTCCATTTTATTCCATTTTATTCCATTTTATTCCATTTTATTCCATTTTATTCCATTTTATTCCATTTTATTCCATTTTATTCCATTTTATTCCATTTTATTCCATTTTATTTCATTATATTCCATTTTATTTTCAGTTTGCAGTTTCCCTGTCCGTGGTCTTACTTCTGGAGGTGGCAGCCGCGATATCGGCGTACGTTCTTCAGGACGGAATAAAGAGCCTTCTCGCGGAGAAGATAAACGGAACGATGCACAAATACGACAGCAATCCCGAGGCTACTGACGCAATGGACTTTATGCAGTCCAAGGTGAGAGAGATTTTTTTATTGTTTCCGATCCGTGTTCAATTTCCAATTAACGTTTACGATACATTTTTACAATTTTTTTTTTAAGCTCCGATGCTGCGGCATCGAAAGCCACACGGATTGGAACGGCATCCGCGACACGACGGACAACGGCTTTCAATTTCCGTCGTCCTGCTGCGTCGGGATCGATTGGATATCCGAGGAGGACAACAAGCCAATCTGCGGCAGTGTTTACAACGTCGGGTGCATCGACAGGCTCGCGATGATCGTCAATCGCAGCGCCCTGAATCTCGGCACCGGAGCTATCGCGATAGCACTCATTCAGGTGAAAATTCATTTTTTTTTTTAGAAAAACCAACATGTTTTTACGAAATAAAAAATGTTCGCATTTCATTTCTTTTTACGAAGAAAAGAAAATGTTCGAAGTTCATTTTTTTACGAAGTAAAAAAAACATGTTCAAATTAAATTTTTTACGAAGTTAAAAAAAACATGTTCGAATTTCATTTTTTACGAATTAAAAAAAACATGTTCAAATTAAATTTTTTGCGAAGTTAAAAAAAACATGTTCGAATTTCATTTTTTGCGAAGTTAAACAAAAAACATGTTCGAATTTCATTTTTTACGAATTAAAAAAAAACATGTTCAAATTAAATTTTTTTGCGGATTAAAAAAAAAACATGTTCGAATTTCATTTTTTTTTACGAAGTAAAAAAACAAGTTCGAATTTCATTTTTTTAGGAATTAAAAAGAAACATGTTCAAATTAAATTTTTTACGAATTTAAAAAAAAACATGTTCGAATTTCATTTTTTTACGAAGTAAAAAACATGTTCGAGTTTCATTTTTTTTTTTTTTTACGAAGTAAAAAAAACATGTTCGAATTTCATTTTTTTTCGAAGTAAAACAACATGTTCGAATTTTATTTTTTACGACAAAAATACATAAATTAATGACGAAAAAATTATGAAAATAGCTGACCGGAATAATGTTCGCGTGTACGCTGGGCCGGGCGATAAGACGCCAGAAGACGGAGCGGGAACGGAGACGCTGGGAGCTGCGCGAGAGTCTGGTGAGCGGTTATCAGCCGCTCGGAAAAACCGATCCGCCGACGATATTTCCAGTGGTCTACATCCAGCACGATCATCCCCTCAAAACTCCGGCGAATTCTTAATCGCCCCGACGCGAAGAGCTCAAAATATTTCGATATATCTCGATGATTTTGATGAATTTTAGAATCGAGTGTATAAATTGTACTATATAATAATATATATTTTATCATCATACAAAAATAATAAATGTAAAAAAAAAAATCAACTATTTTTTTTTTCGTATGCGTAGAATCCACAGTGTGAAGAGTTTGTTATCGCGATTACTTCTTGTACACGACAATAAAAAAAGAATGAAGAAAAAAAAAACTAAAATCTTCGTATTTGTAACACGATTTATTTTCACATGTTTCTTAAAACTCCGATAAATTCATTTACATTTACATCCTAAGTCTACAGTGTATACATTATTTTTTTTTTTTTTTATTTCCGTCCTATCGTGTAAACTTTTCATTTGCATAGCACAAATTTCAATTTCTAATTTGTCGGGTGAATTAAAAAAAAAACACAAAAATTACTCTCGGATTTCTTACGCGTTAATTCACACGGAAAAAAAATTGATTTTTTCTTTCAACCTCGAAAGTCGGTGGAGCCGAGGCTTTAAATAAAAAATTGTCGTCATTTTGTTTCGTCATTAAATAGAATTTTTTTCTTCGTTTCTGTCGATCATTCGGCGTCCAAATCCGAATGAATAATTTTCACGGAACTCGTATAAAGTGGGTTAAATTCAATGTGACCAAAGTCCAAGTCCGGGCCGGTCCGATCGCGCTGAGTTCCGTCGTTAAATTTACCAAAAATTCAACGCTCTTTCGAGAATCTCCTCGGCTTCGGCGCTCCTCTCGCCGCCCGGAAGGTACGGCGGTGTGAATTCTCTGTAAGCGATGCAAACCCTTCGCGACACGATGTCTTCACGCAGAACAGCGTGCTCCCAGTCGTATCTGCAATAAAAATAATCGAAACTCTATTATTTCAACATTCTTGATTTACGGATAAAGAAACAAACTATAGTTTTCGCATTTTTTTTTTGCCAATAAATTTTTTGCGAATAAAATAACATGGTCAAGAAGAGAAGTCAACAATTTCAGACATTCAGGAAATTTTCGATACGTCGACACATAATTTTTTTTTATTGGAGCGACAGTTTTGAAATTGAACACGTTGAAATTTTCATGTCGCTTTCTCATAAAAGTTGAAAATTGCATTTTTTATATAATTTCTTCGTAAAAGTTGAAAATTGAAATTTTTATATCGCTTCCTCATAAAAGTTGAGAATATAAATTTCCATGTCGCTGCCTGATAATGTTTTCCTTTATTCGCGAAGCTTTCTGTACGAGGAAGTTAAAAATATAGAAGATACTTTCTTGTAGAAAAACCTTTGCGAATAGAAAGAAACATTATGAGAAAACGATATGAAAATTTCAATGTTCACCTTTTTTTTTACCAACAAAGCATCCTCTACGAGGAATCACGAAAAATGATTGATAACAAAAGCTTTGCACATAAAAGTACATTAGAGAGGAAGCTTCGCGAAAATCTCGATTTTCACGCTTTTTGCTTCCTCATAGTTTTGGTAAAAAAAAAAAAATTTCGAGATTTTAATGAAAACCTTTTCAGAATGTCACAAAACGACGAAAATGTACATTTAAAAAAAATGTCCGGATGTATGTGTGTGTGTGTAATAAATGTTTCAATTTTCCACTTTTATGAGAAACCTATATGAAAATCTCAACTTTCCACTTTTATAAGAAAGCGTTATGAAAATTTCAATTTCCAACTTTTATAAGAAAGTTATATGAAAATCTCAATTTTCAACTTTTATAAGAAAGTTATATGAAAATCTCAATTTTCAACTTTTATAAGAAAACGATATGAAAATCTCAATTTTCAACTTTTATAAGAAAACGATATGAAAATTTCAATTTCCAACTTTTATAAGAAAGCGATATGAAAATTTCAATTTCCAACTTTTATAAGAAAGCGATATGAAAATTTCAATTTCCAACTTTTACGCGAAAGCGATATGAAAATTTCAATTTCCAACTTTTACGCGAAAGCGATATGAAAATTTCAATTTCCAACTTTTACGCGAAAGCGATATGAAAATTTCAATTTCCAACTTTTACGCGAAAGCGATATGAAAATTTCAATTTCCAACTTTTACGCGAAAGCGATATGAAAATTTCAATTTCCAACTTTTACGCGAAAGCGATATGAAAATTTCAATTTCCAACTTTTACGCGAGAGCGATATGAAAATTTCAATTTCCAACTTTTATAAGAAAGCGATATGAAAATTTCAATTTCCAACTTTTACGCGAAAGTGATATGAAAATTTCAATTTCCAACTTTTACGCGAAAGCGATATGAAAATTTCAATTTCCAACTTTTACGCGAAAGCGATATGAAAATTTCAATTTCCAACTTTTACGCGAAAGCGATATGAAAATTTCAATTTCCAACTTTTACGCGAAAGTGATATGAAAATTTCAATTTCCAACTTTTACGCGAAAGTGATATGAAAATTTCAATTTCCAACTTTTACGCGAAAGCGATATGAAAATTTCAATTTCCAACTTTTACGCGAAAGCGATATGAAAATTTCAATTTCCAACTTTTACGCGAAAGCGATATGAAAATTTCAATTTCCAACTTTTACGCGAAAGCGATATGAAAATTTCGATTTCCAACTTTTACGCGAGAGCGATATGAAAATTTCAATTTCCAACTTTTACGCGAAAGCGATATGAAAATTTCAATTCCCAACTTTTACGCGAAAGCGATACGAAAATTTCAATTTCCAACTTTTACGCGAAAGCGATATGAAAATTTCAATTTCCAACTTTTACGCGAAAGCGATATGAAAATTTCAATTTCCAACTTTTACGCGAGAGCGATATGAAAATTTCAATTTCCAACTTTTAATCTTGTTTTCACCTGGCCGCTCCGTAAAGGACCATGAGGGACATCGCCGGCATCGGCAGCCGGACGACCGCATCGTCCGGGGCTCGTGCGATTTTCTCGCCGTCCTCGAATCTCCCCGGATCGGGGCGAACGACCGGCGGATAAGTCGCGACTTCGTCGAGATTGTAGCGCTTCTCGGGTCCCCGATATCTCGTCATCGTGAGAACGGAATCGCCGAGGACGTTAACGGTGACGATTCTCTCGCCCCAAATCCAGCAGTCATCTATGTGCGGGTCGATCGACGCTCCGCGCTCCGGCGCGTACTCGAGACTGCACTGTTCGATAGTTTGAAAATCTTTCAATAACTCATAGGCGGACAAGCGCTCTTGTAAATATTTCGTTTTACTGGGAAAACCGTCGAAATCCCCGACGCGAAAACGCCGCTTCTTGAAGTTGCACTTCGGTCCGTAGTTCTGAAAAAAAATTTTACGCCATCGATTACCCACTTTTTTTGTTGTGCTCTTTGAAATAAAAAAAAAATACATTTTTTTTTTGCCACTTCGGTCTCTTACCTGTTTTCTTCTGCCGCTCTGCGAACGTTCCCAGGGCAGCGAGTCCAGGTCTTCGAGCAGATAAATCGCCTCCTCCGGCCTCAAAAAATTACTCTGAAAGATACAATTTTTTTTAATTTTATAATGAGCAAATAATTTACTTTTTTTTTTTTTTTAAAGATTAACATGCAATTTTTTAAAATCAATTTGTTATCGGTATAAAAAATATTAAAGAAATCAATTAAAATAATTATTAAAGCTGGATGATTACTTAATTGTTTGAAATCTGGTCCGATATCAAAATTACGAAAATTCGAAAAAATTAATTAATCTTTTGAAATCTGCTCCGATATCAAAATTTCGAAAATTCGAAAAAATTAATTAATCTTTTGAAATCTGCTCCGATATCAAAATTTCAAAATCTCGAAAAAATTAATTAATTGTTTGAAGTCTGGTCCGATATCAAAATTTCGAAAATTCGAAAAAATTAATTGTTTGAAATCTGGTCCGATATCAAAATTTCGAAAATTCGAAAAAATTAACTAATCTTTTGAAATCTGGTCCGATATCAAAATTTCGGAAAATTCGAAAAAATTAATTAATCTTTTGAAATCTGGTCCGATATCAAAATTTCGAAAATTCGAAAAAATTAATTAATCGTTTGAAATCTGGTCCGATATCAAAATTTCGAAAATTCGAAGAAATTAATTAATCTTTTGAAATCTGGTCCGATATCAAAATTTCGAAAATTCGAAAAAATTAATTAATCGTTTGAAATCTGGTCCAATATCAAAATTTCGAAAAAATTAATTAATTGTTTGAAGTCTGGTCCGATATCAAAATTTCGAAAATTCGAAAAAATTAATCGTTTGAAATCTGGTCCGATATCAAAATTTCGAATAATCCAAGCTTCGAGAACTCGGGCTTTCGATTTATTTATTTTTTCTCCAAGACGATGAAAATCCTGCGCTCTCCGTCGATACCTTGACGTAAACTCCGGGATAGGCGACGGGTTCGCCGCTGTGATGAGGATGCATTCGGCACACGTCCATGTCCCATCCGGGCCAGGCCCGGTCGCACTCCGGACAGTACACGTAGCACGGCCCTTTCTGCAAGCAGCGTAGTTAAAAAAATTACATCATTAAAAAATAAAAAATAAATTTTTCACTTAAAAAAAAAAATATATATATATAAAACTTCAAGACTGTGGTGTCGAACCAAACACTGCACCGCGAGTGAATTGCTAGTCAAATATTTACCGTTTGTTTCCCCACTCCGAATATCTATTTTCTTAACACACAATGTGCGAAATATTTTCTTGTTTCTTTCTTTGTATACAAAAAAAACGTCGAAGATTTATTAAGTTGTTAAATTGTAAAAGGGATTTTTTTCCAGTCTACCAAAAAAAAAAAAAAAAAAAAAAAAATTGTCCTTAATTCTTGGCTGTGATTGGCGAAATATTTTCTTGTTTCTTTCTTTATATATACAAAAAAAACATCGAAGATTTATTAAGTTGTTAAATTGAAAAAGGGATTTTTTTCCTGTCTACCAAAAAAATAAAAAAATAAATAAAAAAATTTGTCCTTAATTCTTGGCTGTGATCGGCGAAATATTTTCTCGTTTCTTTCTTTATATATACAAAAAAACATCGAAGATTTATTAAGTTGTTAAATTGTAAAAGGGATTTTTTTCCCGTCTACCAAAAAAAAAAAAAAAAAAAAATTTTGTCCTTAATTCTTGGCTGCGATCGGCGAAATATTTTCTTGTTTCTTTTTTTTATATATACAAAAAAACATCGAAGATTTATTAAGATGCTAAATTGTAAAAGGGATTTTTGTTTCCCGTCTATCAAATGAGTAAATAAATAAATAAAATAATAAAAAATGTTACCCTTAATTCTTGTCTGTGGTCGGTGAAATATTTTCGTGTTTCTTTCTTTATATATACAAAAAAAACATCGAAGATTCATTAAGTTGTTAAATTGCAGAGGGGATTTTTCTTCCGTCTACAAAATGAATAAATAAATAAAAAATGTTACCCTTAATTCTTGGCTGTGATCGGGCTTGCCGATATCGAATTCCTGCTCGCATACGAGGCAAGTTCTGATGCCCTTGCATCCGCAGTCTCTTACGGTTTCCATAGCGTGATTTTTTTTATTATTTTTATTTTTTTATTATTTTTTTATTTTTTATTTACAATCGTTGTTTCGTCGAACGAATTATTCGACGAGATAAAAAACTATCGAAAAAAAACTTTGTCGACGCTCAATCGCCGGACAAATGAACGGTGCGTTTCGTCGTCGAGCAGCCGGCCCGAGAGACGCGAAACGTGTCGCTGGCCTCGATAAACATAACCCTCGAAACTTTAGCGAAAAGGAAACTGAAAAAAAAAAGATAAGAAAAACGGACGGAAATATTGAGGAATGAAAATTCGCCGATGATAAAAGTCCAGAGAAAAAGAAACAGGTTTTTTTAGCCAATCGGAGGTGAGAGTTACAGAGTTGAAGTTTTTTTTTCGGGTTAAGAAATTCGTGAAACGTCAAAGCGCTGCTATTCCGGTGTGACTATTCGCCACTGTTGGGTAGCCGATAGGTATCCGAATGAACAAGATGATTTCAGTACCAACTGACTAAAATGAAAACACATGCCTGGCAGATTCTGCGACAATCAACACGGCCGAGAAAACGACAGCCCTAGTGATGCAAAATGACCGTCTTTTTTTAGATCGATCAAATGACGTCAAAATGACCGTCATTTGACGTCATTTTTTTTTCATGAATTTTTCTAAGTGAAAATGACGGTCATTTTAGTCCGCGTCTTTTGACGGTCCTACATGACCATTAAATGACCAAAACACCTACTTAGATGCAAAATGACGGTCACTTTTTTTTTGGTCACAAATTGGTCACAAAACTTTTCCCATTCCATGCATTTGGATCTCTTCCAGGTCCAAATCCCATAAATAAAATAAATCCTGATGGTAAAATGACCCGTGTGGTAACGACCTCGCATCACTAGGCTGATCATCGGCGCCGCTATACGAAGTTTAAAAAAAGCACCATTGCCCCCATAATCGGTCATTTTTGGAGCCGTCAGTGACGGTCAACTGACGATCTTATAACGGTCATTTGACGAGCTTGCATCACTAATCAGCGCCGCTATATAACGTTTTTTTAAAAAGCGCCATTGGTCACAAAATCGGTCATTTTTGGAGCGGTCAGTGACGGTCAATTGACGGTCTTATGACGGTCATTTGATCCGTCATTTGACGAGTTTGCATCACTAAGCCCACCGTTTCTCCATGAACCGTTTCTACACACGCTCTGGTGATTGGTGGAAGCTCGGTTCTAGACCTCCCCATTGGTGGATCGAAGCATGTGTAGAATCGGTTTATGGAGGAACGGTGGGCGGCCGAGAGAACGACCGGTCGTTTTCGGACAAAAATACGTCCGGTGAAGCGACTGTTGAAACAACTTCATCCGCGTCCGTGCGAGCCACATACGAGCAGCTTCCAGTGAGAGCTTTTTTCAGTCAGGTCGTTTTACATTTTATGACTGGACGAACTACCGCGGAAAGGACCGTTCGAAAGACCCTTCAGTCTGGTTGTCCTTAAGGGGCTGCTGGACCTTCCTGTTTTACCGACGAAAATAGGCGTTTTCTTAGTTTTCACTATTCATCGTTACCATGCTACGCGTATGCTTTAAATCTTGCAGGACAGTATTAACAACATAAACGATTCGGCGTGCACACGAATTTCGGTCGAAATCTTCCGAAAAATAAAGAAAATCGAATATTATAAACTGTCGCGGAAACCAACATGGCCGGTGAAATTTTTACAGCATCTGTTCTGATGGATATAAAAAATTCTAGATCTTGCATACGGCAAAAGGGCGCGCATGCCGATTCTGTGAAGTTCTACGAATATTCCAAAATCGTCGGAAAGTTGCTCAGTCAAAAGATGATCACGCATAGTGTAAACTGCGATCATTTAGTCTATCGGCTTGCGACGGGTGATCAGAGCCGATGAACACGGCACGAACGTAGTGTAGGGCACGATGCAGAGCCACCTGTACGTCAATCGTGACACTACGTTCACGCACTTTCGCAAACTATGATATTCGGTGTTCTTCGTTTATGGTAAGTTTTCAATCAAAATTCGGCTGCACACCGAAGCGTTTATGTCAATATCATAATCCTGCATGATTTGACGCACATGTATAGCATGTTAACAACGCTAAGTCGGAACTGAAAAAATTGTCTAGATCCGTCGGTAAAACAGATAAAGCGAGTTAAAAAAGAAAAAAGAACAGCTCCAGCAGCCCCTTAAGGGGCTGCTGGAGCTGTTTTTTTGCAAATCAAGCAAGTTAAAAAAGAAGACAAAAAAACAGCTCCAGCAGCCCCTTAATGCGGTCGTTTCTTCGGTTGAAAATAAAAAAAAAAACGACCGGACTGAAAGGTGTTTCGAACAGTCGTTTTCGCGGTAGTTCATTCGCTCGTTGATTGTAAAACCACCTGACTGAAGCTGCTCGCATGCGGCTGGTACGGACACGGGTTGACTGTTGAATAAATTCGATTCTTATCATTTCTATCCAGAATACAATTGGAATTTAGTAATTTTGCCTACGATTCGCAATGGTTTTTATTCTAATATGTGAACAATGTGTTTTCTTTCAAGTCAGATGGTACTGAAATCATCTTGTTCGGCGTTTGTTTACATTTCGCGGTGACCTTGAACTTCGGGCCGCCGTTGCTGTTTTCGCCCGCAGCGCGCCGGCGAGATGTAAACACAACACACGCTCTGTCTTGAATTTATTTTGCGCGAACGTCGCTGACGAATGTTTCACTGCCGAGACGGCTCGCTGTTGGATCGAACTACGACTCAGCCTCAAACCTCGGAGACCGTCACGATGGTGAGTTTCGAGAAATCTACGCTACGCAAATCACGCGCCAATGAGGATTACGCAAACCTGCATTTTATTTATTTTATTACAATTTTTTACATTTTATTTTTTTTATTTATATATTTATTTTATTGACGGGACGAGCCCTTTTGCATTTTCAATTTTACAGTTCGGATAAAAAATACAAAAATTAACCAAAAATCGAGCATGTCTAAACATAAAAACATCATAAATCTGTTTATTAATATTTCTGTTTATTAATATTTCTTTTTCTTTATTTCTATTTCGTTCTCTTTGACTTAAATTTTTCGTTGATTTCACTTTTTTTTTCGCACATTTTCTACATTTTTTTTTTTTTTTTTTTTTACGTTTTATAATACATTTTATTTATTTTTTACAATTTTATATTTTTCGTATATATAGTCATATTTTTGTGTATATAATTTATTGAATTTTTTTGATTTGTAATTTTTGTACATTCGTCCGAACCTCAAGGATGTCCGCACGGACGAATACGATTCGGATGTTCAGTTATTGTCCGAGCCGGAGGTGCTGCGCTGTTCGGAAAATAATTTTCGGAGATTGGAGCCAAAAAATAATCGTGCCAGCAATAGTGGTAAGATATGAAATACATTGAAAAAAAAAAAAAAAAAACAAAAAAAAAAAAAAAAAAAAAAGATGGTGTAAAGTACTTTGCATACGACTTCCTCATGTTTTACTGTTTTGCGCGTAACTTCCTATGCGGAGAAATTTTGTTGTTTGGTTTTGACTTTCTCATAGAGGAAGCTTTAGTTGCAGTACAATTTTTGCAATCGATAGAGTTGAGAATTGGAATTTTATAAATAAAAGCTATGTGAAAACTGAAATTTTGGTCTTTTATAAGGAAGCGATATGAAAATTGAAATTGTGGTCTTTTATGGGGAAGCGATATAAAAATTTCAATTTTGGACTTTTACGAGGAAGAGAAATGAAAGTTTCAATTTTGGCCTTTTAAGAGAAAGACAAATGAAAATTTCAATTTTGGCCTTTTACGAGGAAGCAATATAAAAATTGAAATTTTGGTCTTTTATGAGGAAGCGATATGAGAATTGAAATTGTGGTCTTTTATGGGGAAGCGATATAAAAATTTCAATTATGGACTTTTACGAGGAAGAGAAATGGAAATTTCAATTTTGGCCTTTTACGAGGAAGAGAAATGGAAATTTCAATTTTGGCCTTTTACGAGGAAGAGAAATGGAAATTTCAATTTTGGCCTTTTACAGGGAAGAGAAATGAAAATTTCAATTTTGGCCTTTTACGGAGAAGCAATATAAAAATTGAAATTTTGGTCTTTTATGAGGAAGCGATATGAAAATTGAAATTGTGGTCTTTTATGAGGAAGCGATATAAAAATTTCAATTTTGGACTTTTACGAGGAAGAGAAATGGAAATTTCAATTTTGGCCTTTTACGAGGAAGAGCAATGGAAATTTCAATTTTGGCCTTTTACGAGGAAGAGAAATGAAAATTTCAATTTTGGCCTTTCACGGGGAAGCAATATGAAAATTGAAATTGTGGTCTTTTATAGGGAAGCGATATAAAAATTTCAATTTTGGACTTTTACGAGGAAGAGAAATGGAAATTGAAATTTTGGTCTTTTACGAGGAAGAGAAATGAAAATTTCGATTTTGGCCTTTTATGGGGAAGCAATATAAAAATTGAAATTTTGGTCTTTTATGAGGAAGCGATATGAGAATTGAAATTGTGGTCTTTTATGGGGAAGCGATATAAAAATTTCAATTTTGGACTTTTACGAGGAAGAGAAATGAAAATTTAAATTTTGGCCTTTTACGGGGATGCGATATAAAAATTCCAACTTGGATTTTTACAAGGAAGCGAAATAAAAATATTAATGTTGGCCTTTCACGAGGAAGCGATATGAAAATTTCACTTTGCAACTTTTGTAAGAAAGCGATATAAAAATTTCAATTGTTACCTTTTTTTTTATTTCAAAAATTGTATTCTAATTATAGCTTCCTCTGCGAGGAAGCCAAGATCAAACAACCAAATTCTAGATTATCTCCATTAAATGCACCACATTTAATTTGTCTGGTGTATTGCATTTTTCAACTCATACATAGCATCCATTAAAAACAACTTTTCATCACACATATATATATATATATATATTTTCTTTTTCCGCAGGTACCATTTTGGGCGGCAACACACGACACGAAAGCCGCCGAAAACGTCCCCCGGTTAAGGACGTGTCTTCCGACGTGGAATCCGTTCCCAAGCACTACCGAAAATTCGTCGACAAGTCGGCAAACGCTAAAGAAAAAAACACCGTAATCGTCTGCGGTACGATCCGAGAATTTAATTTTTGTCCTGCAGCCTCGAAAAATCGTCGAACTCGAAGCGTTTATTTGAAAAAAAAAAAAAAAAAAAAAAAAAACTAAAAACATTATATTTATATTATTTTTCTTTACAGACTCGAATGAGTCCGACGATGAGTCAATTCGCGAACACTCGACAAAGTTCGCCGACCAGTCGGCGAATAAAGAAAATAACATCGCTATTGTCACAGGTACGAGCCGAGAATTTAATTTTTGTCGTGGAGCCTCGATTAATCGTCGAACTTGTTTCGTTCATTTGTATAAAAAAAAAAAAAAAAACATGTATTTATTTTAATAACTATTTTTTTAGTCTCGAGTGACTCGGACGAAGATGCGTCGGGCAATAAATCGGGATACTCGGTCGCGTCGACGACCAACGGGGAAACGTCGAGTACCCGGCTCGATCCCAAGGCGGCCAAGAACCCAGATCTCGTCCGACTGCAGTACTTTGAATCAGAGGTGTCAAGATTAAAGGTAATATGCGGTGATGGTAAAATTTTGCCTCGCACGTCCTGCATTATCGACCTTACGTTTATTTTTTATTTTATAATTTCATCTTATTAAGTTAGTCCTAGCGGACAGCCTGAGCCCACATGAGTTCAGAGAGAATTGAGAGAGAATTGCGAACACTTCTCGATGGGATAAAAATTCGAAAAAAATCAAGCATATGGAAGGTGCTGAAAAGATTGATTTTACATAATAATAACTCCGAAATATTATTAACAAATGTATAAAAAAAAAAAATCGTTCAACAAATTCCCCGGCAACGTAACTTTTTGTTCATATAAAAACAATTTGTTAATCTTTTTGAATACGTATGAATTTTTTTCAGAATTTTATCTAATTTTTGAAAATCACGTTTTTTTATTAACTAAAAACGCAATTTTCAAAAATTAGACAAAATTCTGAAAAAAATTCATACGTATTCAAAAAGATTAACTTATTGTTTTTATATGAACAAAAAGTTAAGTTGCCGGAAGATTTGTTGAACAATTTTTTTTTTTCATTCATTTGTTAATAACATTTTGGAATTATTATTATGCAAAATCAATCTTTTCAGTAGCTTCCATATGGTTGATTTTTTTTCAGATTTTTATCTCGTCGCGAAGTATTCGCAATTCCACTCCCAATTCGCTCTGAACTCACGTGGGCTCAGGCTGTCCGCAAGGACTACCTTAATGCACTTTGAGATGAAATTTCAACGAAAATATCCAATCGGCAGCGGTTTAATTGTTACGTCAGTCGTTTGTGAGCTCGGACACTCTCGAAAACACAAAAAATTCAAAGAAAATCAAATGTCAACGATGCATCATTCTATATAAAATAAAATAATATAACATTTTATTAATAATTTTCCATAACGTCAATAAATAATAATAAATAGGTTATCAATAATTATATTTTTTAAATTATCGATACTAATAATTTTTGACACGTTTATTTACACTTGTGATTCAGGGGGTTGAAAAAAAAATGGTCTTGTTGCAGAAATTACGTGCCCTGAAGGCGAAAATACCGCGTCCGGACGTTGACGAGAAGATGCGGAAGAAAATAATTGCGGCCGAGGGGCGGCTGAAAAAATGCATGGACGAGTTTACGCCAGCCCAGCCAGGACCGTCGAGAAACAGAGCGAGGCCGGCGCCTCTGTTTAAGGAAAATAGTCTCGAGATCGATCCGGCTTATCTGTTGCCGAAAACTGATCAGCATGAGAGCGAATTCGGCAAGGCGGCTCAGCTCACTTTGAGCCGCGAGCAATCAATGACGATGGAAAGACTTCAAGATCTGCACGGGTCGTTGGTGGATCGTCCGCCCGAGGACGAAATCGCGGAAGATCCGCCAGGCTTGAAAGCCACTCTCATGCGACATCAGAAGCACGCGCTCGCTTGGATGCTCTGGCGAGAGCGCCAGAATTCGCGCGGTGGAATTTTGGGTGGTTTTTTTTTTTTTTTTATCCGTATTCTTGAGATTTCGGTTCTCATGGCAAACAGAAGTGTATTTCGAAAATCCTGAATGCGAAAGAGCATATCAGAGTGCATTTCGATCCTAAATCACTCCCGTATGCTAGGTTCTCGAGATTTTGTCTTTTCTAGCATTTAGAATTGGATTTTAAAAATCCTAAATCCCGTATAGCATAGCGGAGTTAATTTCCAAAACCCGAAATCACTCTCATACGCTATATTCGCGAGATTTCGGTTTCTATAGCATATGGAAGTAGATTTCGTAAATCCTAAATCCCGCATAGCATGTCGGAGTGGATTTCAATCCTAAATCGTTTCCATACGCTGTATTCTCGAGATTTCGGTTTTTATAGCATATGGAAGTATATTTCGTAAATCCTAAATGCCGCATAGCATGTCGGAGTGGATTTCAATCCTAAATCGTTTCCATACGCTGTATTCTCGAGATTTCGGTTTTTATAGCATATGGAAGTAGATTTCGTAAATCCTAAATCCCGCATAGCATGTCGGAGTGGATTTCAATCCTAAATCGTTTCCATACGCTATATTCGCGAGATTTCGGTTTCTATAGCATATGGAAGTAGATTTCGTAAATCCTAAATGCCGCATAGCATGTCGGAGTGGATTTCAATCCTAACTCGTTTCCATACGCTATATTCGCGAGATTTCGGTTTCTATAGCATATGGAAGTAGATTTCGTAAATCCTAAATCCCGCATAGCATGTCGGAGTGGATTTCAATCCTAAATCGTTTCCATACGCTATATTCTCGAGATTTCGGCTTCTATAGCATATGGAAGTAGATTTCGTAAATCCTAAATCCCGCATAGCATGTCGGAGTGGATTTCAATCCTAAATCGTTTCCATACGCTATATTCTCGAGATTTCGGTTTTTATAGCATATGGAAGTAGATTTCGTAAATCCTAAATCCCGCATAGCATGTCGGAGTGGATTTCAATCCTAACTCGTTTCCATACGCTATATTCGCGAGATTTCGGTTTCTATAGCATATGGAAGTAGATTTCGTAAATCCTAAATCCCGCATAGCATGTCGGAGTGGATTTCAATCCTAAATCGTTTCCATACGCTATATTCTCGAGATTTCGGCTTCTATAGCATATGGAAGTAGATTTCGTAAATCCTAAATCCCGCATAGCATGTCGGAGTGGATTTCAATCCTAAATCGTTTCCATACGCTATATTCTCGAGATTTCGGTTTTTATAGCCCATGGAAGTAGATTTTGTAAATCCTAAATCCCGCATAGCATGTCGGAGTGGATTTCAATCCTAACTCGTTTCCATACGCTATATTCTCGAGATTTCGGTTTTTATAGCATATGAAAGTGGATTTCGAAAATCCTAAATCCCGCATAGCATGTCGGAGTGGATTTCAATCCTAAATCGTTTCCATACGCTATATTCTCGAGATTTCGATTTTTATAGCATATGGAAGTAGATTTCGTAAATCCTAAATCCCGCATAGCATGTCGGAGTGGATTTCAATCCTAAATCATTTCTATACGCTATATTCTCGAGATTTCAGTTTTTATAGCATATGGAAGTAGATTTCGTAAATCCTAAATCCCGCATAGCATGTCGGAGTGGATTTCAATCCTAAATCGTTTCCATACGCTATATTCTCGAGATTTCGGTTTCTATAGCATATGGAAGTAGATTTCGTAAATCCTAAATCCCGCATAGCATGTCGGAGTGGATTTCAATCCTAACTCGTTTCCATACGCTATATTCTCGAGATTTCGGTTTTTATAGCATATGAAAGTGGATTTCGAAAATCCTAAATCCCGCATAGCATGTCGGAGTGGATTTCAATCCTAAATCATTTCCATACGCTATATTCTCGAGATTTTGGTTTTTATTGCATATGGAAGTAGATTTCGTAAATCCTAAATCCCGCATAGCATGTCGGAGTGGATTTCAATCCTAAATCGTTTCCATACGCTATATTCTCGAGATTTCGGTTTTTATAGCATATGGAAGTAGATTTCGTAAATCCTAAATCCCGCATAGCATGTCGGAGTGGATTTCAATCCTAAATCGATTCCATACGCTATATTCTCGAGATTTCGGTTTTTATAGCATATGGAAGTAGATTTCGTAAATCCTAAATCCCGCATAGCATGTCGGAGTGGATTTCAATCCTAAATCGATTCCATACGCTATATTCTCGAGATTTCGGTTTTTATAGCATATGGAAGTAGATTTCGTAAATCCTAAATCCCGCATAGCATGTCGGAGTGGATTTCAATCCTAAATCATTTCCATACGCTATATTCTCGAGATTTCGGTTTTTATAGCATATGGAAGTAGATTTCGTAAATCCTAAATCCCGCATAGCATGTCGGAGTGGATTTCAATCCTAAATCGTTTCCATACGCTATATTCTCGAGATTTCGGTTTCTATAGCATATGGAAGTAGATTTCGTAAATCCTAAATCCCGCATAGCATGTCGGAGTGGATTTCAATCCTAAATCATTTCCATACGCTATATTCTCGAGATTTTGGTTTTTATAGCCCATGGAAGTAGATTTCGTAAATCCTAAATCCCGCATAGCATTTTGGAGTGGATTTCAATCCTAAATCGTTTCCATACGCTATATTCTCGAGATTTCGGTTTTTATAGCCCATGGAAGTAGATTTTGTAAATCCTAAATCCCGCATAGCATGTCGGAGTGGATTTCAATCCTAACTCGTTTCCATACGCTATATTCTCGAGATTTCGGTTTTTATAGCATATGAAAGTGGATTTCGAAAATCCTAAATCCCGCATAGCATGTCGGAGTGGATTTCAATCCTAAATCGTTTCCATACGCTATATTCTCGAGATTTCGGTTTTTATAGCATATGAAAGTGGATTTCGAAAATCCTAAATCCCGCATAGCATGTCGGAGTGGATTTCAATCCTAAATCGTTTCCATACGCTGTATTCTCGAGATTTCGGTTTTTATAGCATATGGAAGTAGATTTCGTAAATCCTAAATCCCGCATAGCATGTCGGAGTGGATTTCAATCCTAAATCATTTCCATACGCTATATTCGCGAGATTTCGGTTTTTATAGCATATGAAAGTGGATTTCGAAAATCCTAAATCCCGCATAGCATGTCGGAGTGGATTTCAATCCTAAATCATTTCCATACGCTATATTCTCGAGATTTCGGCTTCTATAGTATATGGAAGTAGATTTCGTAAATCCTAAATCCCCTATAGCATATCGGAGTGGATTTCAATCCTAAATCGTTTCCATACGCTATATTCTCGAGATTTCGGTTTTTACAGCAAATAGAAGTGTATTTCGAAGATCCTAAATCATTTCCATATGGTATTTTCTCGAGATTTAGGTTTCTATAGCATCTTGATATCTCACAATACATGCTTTATCGCGTAAGCGATAAAAAAAAAAATTTAATAAATTTAAAAATTATAAAATCTAACGAAAAATTAATTCGATTGTTTATGTTTAAAAAAAAAAAAAAAAATACAGCCGACGACATGGGTCTGGGAAAAACTCTGTCGATGATCGCGCTCGTGTTGGCCAGTGCGAGGAAAGCAGCCCGAGAAGTCAACGACGATGAGGACGAATGGAAGTCCAGCGAACGGACCTACCGTGCGTACAAACGACCAATTATTTTTATTTCTAAATATTTTTTCGGCTTTTTACAAGATTAATTCTCGAGATTTTTATTCGCAAATAATACAATATTTTGTAATCGGTCGACTAATTTTTTTGATTTGAAAACGCGGTTTTTTTTTTTAAAGGAAACCGCGGTGGAACGCTCGTCGTAGTTCCGAAATCATTGATTTCCCAGTGGGCGTTTGAGGTGAAGAAAAGTTGCAAGCGCGGCAAGCTAACCGTCGAACGTTATCACGGCACCGAACGCGCGGCAAGCCAGGCGGCATTGGCCAGGAACGACATCGTCCTCACGTCATATGGAATGGTCGTCCAGTCGTTCAAATCCGAAGGAATTTTGCACAACGTACGACCACCAAACCATGCAGTATTTAGGGCAGAGCGGACCAAAAAGGACACTAAAAATATACATTTTTCTTTTCAATAATACATTTTAAAAATAAATCTTATTTTTTACTAATTCATTTCAAATAATTTTTGTTTCTCAATAATTTCAAAAGAACGTTTGTTTTTCATAATCTATTTAAAAAATAATTTTTCTTTAATAATTCATTTTCGAAATAATTTTTCTTCCCCAACAATTCATCTAAGAAAAAACCTTCGCTCTTTAATAATTCATTTTCGAAATAATTTTTCTTCCCCAACAATTCATCTAAGAAAAAACCTTCGCTCTTTGATAATTCATTTAAAAAATAATTTTTGTTTTTTTTTTTTTAATAAATATATATATTTTCTTCTTCCCTCGCGACTTCGCGACTGATGGATTGCCGAATTTTCAGATACGCTGGAGGAGGATAATCCTGGACGAGGCCCACGCGATAAGGAACCACAAGAGTCAATCGTGCGAGGCGGTCTGCGATCTCGTCGCCGAAACGAGATGGTCGCTTACCGGCACGCCGATACAGAACAAAATGATGGACGTCTTTGCGATCGTGAAATTCCTGCAGTGTTCGCCGTTCGACGACGTACGAATATGGAGACGATGGATAGAGAAGGCGGGCACGGCGGGTGAGCAAAGACTCGGGACTATTCTGACGGTTTTGATGCTTCGCCGAACAAAGAAAGAACTACAGGCCACAGGAGAGATAGATTCGCTGCCGGATAAGAGCGTCGAAGACATCGACGTCGCGCTCGACCCTGAGGAACGTCTCGTCTACGATAAGGTCATGGTCTACTCGCGGTCGATGTTCGCCAAGTTCTTGGCACAGAAGGCAGAAAAAGCTTACGCGTCGGGGCTGGACGACGACGTCGGATGGATGACGACTCGTTAGTTGTTCACACCGATATTTACATACATTTTGGTTACTTTTAGTCGTTGCAAAATCGTCGTGTATAACATTTTCTCGCACATTCAATTAATTCAATTTTTTCAATCAATTCAATTTTTTCAATCAATTCAATCAATTCAATTTTTTCAATCAATTCAATCAATTCAATTTTTTCAATCAATTCGATCAATTCGATCAATTCGATCAATTCGATCAATTCGATCAATTCGATCAATTCGATCAATTCGATCAATTCGATCAATTCGATCAATTCGATCAATTCGATCAATTCGATCAATTCGATCAATTCGATCAATTCGATCAATTCGATCAATTCGATCAATTCGATCAATTCGATCAATTCGATCAATTCGATCAATTCGATCAATTCGATCAATTCGATCAATTCGATCAATTCGATCAATTCGATCAATTCGATCAATTCGATCAATTCGATCAATTCGATCAATTCGATCAATTCGATCAATTCGATCAATTCGATCAATTCGATCAATTCGATCAATTCGATCAATTCGATCAATTCGATCAATTCGATCAATTCGATCAATTCGATCAATTCGATCAATTCGATCAATTCGATCAATTCGATCAATTCGATCAATTCGATCAATTCGATCAATTCGATCAATTCGATCAATTCGATCAATTCGATCAATTCGATCAATTCGATCAATTCGATCAATTCAATTAATTCAAGTAA
Source organism: Exephanes ischioxanthus (assembly GCA_958510785.1). Lineage (NCBI taxonomy): Eukaryota > Metazoa > Arthropoda > Insecta > Hymenoptera > Ichneumonidae > Exephanes > Exephanes ischioxanthus. Next base: position 5,459,227 of record OY294026.1, read on the forward strand.
TAAAATTAATAATATTTATTGTGGCTGCTCAAGTGTATACATTACTTTGTTTTTTTTCCATTTACAAAAATAATATATAACGTCACATAGTTGAATTTTTTAAATTCAATTAATTAATTACATTAATTTCATTAATCCCATTAATCTCATTCATAGATGACGGAACTCAGTTCACGGAAGCGCAACGCAAGGTTCTGTCGATGCACGCGGACGTAAATCCGATGGTGATACTTGTTGTGTTGCTGAGGCTGCGACAGTTGTGTTGCCATCCCTGGCTTATAAACGTCATGCTGGACAGAGACGATATCGTGGAGGCTGGAGGCTCCCAGATCGACGACGATAACATCGTCTCGGAGATCAATAAGATAGGAATCGAATGCATCGACGAAGACATCGGCGTCGATCGGAGAGTCACCGAGCAGTTGCTGACTAGTGACAATCCCGTCTTTGATCGGAAACGGCAAAGCTCGAAGGTGATGGATTTGTATGAGTTGTCCGAAATAAAAAATAACAAATAACAAAGAATGTTAATTTTAGATGAGAGCGGTGCTCGCGAAGGTCGTTGAAATTTTGGCGACGGGCGAAAAGCAGATCGTCGTTTCGCAATGGACAACCGTAATCGACATTTTGGCGGACGAGCTTCAGTCCGTGAAAGGCGCTTCGTTTCGCAAGTTCACCGGCAAAATGACTATGCCACAGCGCGAGGTAGGCAAAGAGAGTCCGAGGTTTTTTTTTTTTACAAGTTAAGGGGCTGCTGGACCTTCCTGTTTTACCGACGAAAATAGGCGATTTCTTAGTTTTCACTATTCATCGTTACTATGCTACGCGTATGCTTTAAATCTTGCAGGACAGTATTAACAACATAAACGATTCGGCGTGCACACGAATTTCGGTCGAAATCTTCCGAAAAATAAAGAAAATCGAATATTATAAACTGTCGCGGAAACCAACATGGCCGCTGAAATGTTTGCAGCATCTGTTCTGTTGGATATAAAAAATGCTGATCTTGCATACGTCAAAAAAGGGCGTGCATGCCGATTCTGTAAAGTTCTACGAATATTCCAAAATCGTCGGAAAGTTGCTCAGTCAAAAGATGATCACGCATAGTGTAAACTGCGATCATTTAGTCTATCGGCTTGCGACGGGTGATCAGAGCCGATGAACACGGCACGAATGTAGTGTAGGGCACGATGCAGAGCCACCTGTACGTCAATCGTGACACTACGTTCACGCACTTTCGCAAACTATAATATTCGGTTTTCTTAATTTATGGTAAGTTTTCAATCAAAATTCGACTGCACACCGAAGCGTTTATGTCAATATCATAATCCTGCATGATTTGACGCACATGTATAGCATGTTAACAACGCTAAGTCGGAACTGAAAAAATTGTCTAGTTCCGTCGGTAAAACAGATAAAGCAAGTTGAAAAAGAAGAAAAGAACAGCTCCAGCAGCCCCTTAAGATTGTACTAGCGGACAGCCTGAGCCCACGTGAGTTCAGGGAGGATTGAAAGAGGAATTACGAACACTTCTCGATGGGATAAAAATCTGAAAAAGATCAACCGTATGGAAGGTACTGAAAAGATTAATTCTGCATAATAATCATTACAAAATGTTATTAACAAATTAACGAAAAAAAATTATTTCCCAACAAATCACCCGGCAACCCAACTTTTTTTTTTTTTACCGAAACGATTCGTTAATTTCTCTGAATACGTACGAATTTTTTCAGAATTTCGTGTAATTTTTGAAAATCGCGTTTTCAGTTAATAAAAAAACGTAATTTTCAAAAATTACACAAAATTCTGCAAAAATTCATACGTGTTCAAAAAGATTAACAAATTGTTTTTATATGAACGAAAAGTTAAGTTGCCGGGGCATTTGTTCAAATTTTTTTTTTTTTTTTTTCATTAATTTGCTAATAACATTTTGGAATTATTGTTATGCATAATCAATCTTTTCAGCACATTCTAAATGCTTGATTTTTTTTCAGATTTTTATCCTGTCGAGAAGTGTTCGCAATTCTCTCTCAGCTCACGTGGGCTCAGGCTGTCCGCTAGTACGACCTTAACAAAAAAATTAAGAACAAGAATAACAAAAAATTTAACAGCTAATCGCGAACGCAATTGTTCGTTTCAGCGTGTCTTGCACGAGTTCAATTCACCGCGGCCCAAGCCCAACATCCTCCTGCTGTCCCTCAAAGCGGGTGGCGTGGGCTTGAACCTCGTCGGAGCGAATCACCTGCTACTCATCGACATCCACTGGAATCCGCAACTGGAGCGACAGGCTCAGGATCGAATCTATCGACTGGGCCAAACGAGAGATGTTCACATCTACAAGTCGGTGCATTTACACGACGATCCAAAGTAGTCCTTGCGAATGGCGTTCATTTCGCATAAGTTTCAGAGAAACGAGAGAGAATTCCAAACACTTCTCGATGGTATTAAAATCTTTTAAAAAATCAAGCATATCAAAGGTGCTCAAAAGGTTAATTTTGCATAATAATAATTCGAAAATGTTATTAACGAATTGATGAAAAGTAGAATTGTTCAACAAATTTACCGAAAATCTAACTTTTTTTTAAAAATGGTAATGATTCGTTTAATTTTCTCAATACGTATGAATTTTTTTGGATTTTTTAATTCACTTTGAATTTTGTGACTTTCTACACATTTTTCCCATATAAAAAGAAATAAATTCAAAGTGAGTTTAAAAATCTGAAAAAATTCATACGTATTTTCATTTAAAAAAAGTTAGGTTTCTGAGAGATTTTTCGAACAATTTTATTTTTCATCAATTTGTTGACAACGTTTTGGAATTATTATTATGCAAAATTAATCTTTTCAGCACCTTTGATACGCTTGATTTTTTTTCAGATTTTTATACCATCCGGAAGTGTTTGCAATTCCCCCTCATTTCTCCGAAACTTATGCGAAGTGAACACCATTCGCAATGACTGCTTTGATGCTTCTCTCGAATGCAATAATCATTTCAATTTTTTTTTAAATTATGTATTATTATTATTTTTTTTAAGGTTCATCTGCACCGACACGATAGAAGAGCAGATAAAAGAACTTCAAAATGACAAGCTGAGTCTCGCGAGCGCGCTGCTCAGCCCTAACGGCGAACACGCCGTCGGATCGAACAAATTGTCGCTCGACGACTTGAGAATGTTGTTCGGCGTTTAGCGATAGTCATCGTCACAGTACATGTTGAGTCGCTGAGACGACGAATTTATTTATTTTCACAACTTCCGCGACAATATCAGACGGACGTTTCTTTTATTTTTGAAAATTTATTTATTATTCTATGATCGAAAACGCCGTCGGATCGTAAAAGTTGTCCCTCGAGGTCTTGGAAAAATATTCGTCTTTTAGCGATATCGAAATTAAAAATAGCGATTTATTTATTTTCATAACTTCCGTGACATTATAAGACGGACATTTTTTTTCGTTTCTGTTTATTTATTTATCATTCTATGTTCGAAAATGCCGTCGGATCGCGCAGGTTGTCGCTCGACGGTTTGAAAAAAAATGTTCTTCGGCATTTAGCGATATTTATCGTCACAGTATTTCGGAGTCGCTAAAACGACAAATTAATTTATTTTCGTAATTCCGCGACATTATAAGACGGACATTTTTTTCGTTTCTGTTAATTTATTTATCATTCTATGTTCGACAATGCCGTCGGATCGCGCAGGTTGTCGCTCGACGGTTCGAAAAAAATGTTCTTCGGCATTTAGCGATATTTATCGTCGCAGTATTTCAGAGTCGCTAAAACGACAAATTTATTTATTTTCGTAATTCCGCGACATTATAAGACGGACATTTTTTTTTCGTTTCTGTTTATTTATTTATCATTCTATGTTCGAAAATGCCGTCGGCATTTAGCGATATTTATCGTCACAGTATTTCGGAGTCGCTAAAACGACAAATTAATTTATTTTCGTAATTCCGCGACATTACAAGACGGACATTTTTTTTCGTTTCTGTTTATTTATTTATCATTCTATGTTCGACAATGCCGTCGGATCGCGCAGGTTGTCGCTCGACGGTTCGAAAAAAATGTTCTTCGGCATTTAGCGATATTTATCGTCGCAGTATTTCAGAGTCGCTAAAACGACAAATTTATTTATTTTCGTAATTCCGCGACATTATAAGACGGACATTTTTTTTCGTTTCTGTTTATTTATTTATTATTCTATGTTCGAAAATGCCGTCGGCATTTAGCGATATTTATCGTCACAGTATTTCGGAGTCGCTAAAACGACAAATTAATTTATTTTCGTAATTCCGCGACATTATAAGACGGACATTTTTTTCGTTTCTGTTTATTTATTTATCATTCTATGTTCGACAACGCCGTCGGATCGCGCAGGTTGTCGCTCGACGGTTCGAAAAAAATGTTCTTCGGCATTTAGCGATATTTATCGTCGCAGTATTTCAGAGTCGCTAAAACGACAAATTTATTTATTTTCCTAATTCCGCGACACAATTTTTTTTATCAATTAATTCTTTGTTGCAAAAGCTGAAAATGTCGTTCGGTCTTTGGCAACATTTATCGTCGGTATTCGTAGAGTCTGTGAAGCGACGAAAGCCGTCCGGATAACGCGACCCTTCACTCATTTTTTTTTTTTTTTTTTTTTCTATATTTATTATTCCACGTTGCAAATGATCGTCGTATCGCGAGGCGATTCTCGGGTCTTTCGGTGCCGGTTGCGATTTCCTGCCCGTGCAATCTGCTGCCCTCGATTGCGTTCGGCGTGTCCGGGGCGCGCGATATATCGTTCGGAGCTTGACGCTTGAACGGCGTACGCGAGATACATCGTAAGGTGCTTTTTCAACGCTGCGATCGCGGTAATCTGACCCAAATTTAAATATCGGGCGCGACGAACGCTCCTATTTTTTTTTTTTCCCCTCCCCACGGCACTCAAAAGCCTTCGCTCAAATCGTGTATATAAGTCCTTAAAGGTAACGCTAAGGGAAAAAAAAAACAATCAGTTCCTAGTTACGAACTCGAGTGTTCGAACGAATCGCGAAGCAATGTTGCTCACTCTGCTTTCGTACGGTTTTCTCGCTACGTTTTTGGTTCACGGTAAATCGAAAATCGGTTCTTATTTTTGTCGTACTTATATGTTAAAATTTTTTTTAATTTCCGAATTGTTATTTTGTTGTTTGTTTGACGAAAATCGTGTGCAAATTTTTACTTGATTCTGTTGGGAACGAAACGTGGTGGAAAAATAAAAATTAATTTGTCATCCGTAATTAATTTTCGAGTGAAAATTTTTACTAATTTTTCTTCGATTTTACTTTCGTTTCGGGCCACGTGAAGAATTACTCTGCTTTCGTACGGCTTTCTCGCTACGTTTTTTGTTCACGGTAAATCGAGAATCGGTTCTTATTTTTGTCGTACTTATATGTTAAATTTTTTTTTAATTTCTGACTTGTTATTTTCGTGTGCAAATTTTTACTTGATTCTGTTGGGAACGAAACGTGGTGGGAAAATAAAAATTAATTTGTCATCCGTAATTAATTTTCGGTTGAAAATTTTTACTAATTTTTCTTCGATTTTACTTTCGTTTCGGGCCACGTGAAGAATTACTCTGTTTTCGTACGGCTTTCTCGCTACGTTTTTTGTTCACGGTAAATCGAGAATCGGTTCTTATTTTTGTCATACTAATATGTTAAATTTTTTTTTAATTTCTGACTTGTTATTTTCGTGTGCAAATTTTTACTTCATTCGGTTGGGAACGAAACGTGGTGGGAAAATAAAAATTAATTTGTCATCCGTAATTAATTTTCGAGTGAACATTTTTTATAATTTTTCTTCGATTTTACTTTCGTTTCGGGCCACGTGAAGAATTACTCTGTTTTCGTACGGCTTTCTCGCTACGTTTTTTGTTCACGGTAAATCGAGAATCGGTTCTTATTTTTGTCGTACTTACATGTTAAATTTTTTTAAATTTCTGACTTGTTTTTTTCGTGTGCAAATTTTTACTTCATTCGGTTGGGAACGAAACGTGGTGGGAAAATAAAAATTAATTTGTCATCCGTAATTAATTTTCGGTTGAAAATTTTTACTAATTTTTCTTCGATTTTACTTTCGTTTCGGGCCACGTGAAGAATTACTCTGCTTTCGTACGGCTTTCTCGCTACGTTTTTTGTTCACGGTAAATCGAGAATCGGTTCTTATTTTTGTCGTACTTGCATGTTAAAATTTTTTTTTAATTTCTGACTTGTTATTTTCGTGTGTAAATTTTAACTTGATTCTGTTGGGAACGAAACGTGGTGGGAAAATAAAAATTAATTTGTCATCCGTAATTAATTTTCGGTTGAAAATTTTTACTAATTTTTCTTCGATTTTACTTTCGTTTCGGGCCACGTGAAGAATTACTCTGTTTTCGTACGGCTTTCTCGCTACGTTTTTTGTTCACGGTAAATCGAGAATCGGTTCTTATTTTTGTCGTACTTGCATGTTAAAATTTTTTTTTAATTTCTGACTTGTTATTTTCGTGTGCAAATTTTTACTTGATTCTGTTGGGAACGAAACGTGGTGGGAAAATAAAAATTAATTTGTCATCCGTAATTAATTTTCGAGTGCAAATTTTTAATAATTTTTCTTCGATTTTACTTTCGTTTCGGGCCACGTGAAGAATTACTCTGTTTTCGTACGGCTTTCTCGCTACGTTTTTTGTTCACGGTAAATCGAGAATCGGTTCTTATTTTTGTCGTACTTGCATGTTAAAATTTTTTTTTTATTTCTGACTTGTTATTTTCGTGTGCAAATTTTAACTTGATTCTGTTGGGAACGAAACGTGGTGGAAAAATAAAAATTAATTTGTCATCCGTAATTAATTTTCGGTTGAAAATTTTTACTAATTTTTCTTCGATTTTACTTTCGTTTCGGGCCACGTGAAGAATTACTCTGCTTTCGTACGGCTTTCTCGCTACGTTTTTTGTTCACGGTAAATCGAGAATCGGTTCTTATTTTTGTCGTACTTGCATGTTAAAATTTTTTTTAAATTTCTGACTTGTTATTTTCGTGTGTAAATTTTAACTTGATTCTGTTGGGAACGAATCGTGGTGGGAAAATAAAAATTAATTTGTCATCCGTAATTAATTTTCGAGTGAACATTTTTACTAATTTTTGTTCGATTTTACTTTTATTTCGGTCGATGGAAATAAAAAATAAAAATAAAAATAATGAATAGAGGAAAAATTGACCGATAGAGAATTGTTGTTCGCAGCCGAAAATGGCCAGACGAAGATCGTCGGTGGAACGGCGGCGAAGGACGGCGAGTTTCCGTACCAAGCGTCCCTGCGGATAAAGAATCGTCACTTCTGCGGCGGTTCGATTATCGGGAAGCGTTGGATCCTCACAGCCGCGCACTGCTTGGACGGGTAAACAATTTATTTTCATTTATCATTATTATTACTATTATTTCTAAAATAATAATGATAAAAAAATTATTTTCATTAAATATTTTTTTATTTTTATTAAATATTTTTTATTTTTATTTGATTTATTTACGGGTCCAGCCCTTTTGCATATTTATAAGTAGCGTTGCAATCACAATAAGAACATATGTTTTATAAAATCTTCGTATAAAATTGACACTTTCACGTACATTGAATTAGAAAAAGTAGAAATTATAAATATTAATTACATTTTTAATAATTAACTAAATTATAATTTTTAACTCATTAGTAATAAGTAACTAAATTATAATTTTTTGACTCGCGAATTTTTTTTCACGCAAAATGCGTGACCGTAAATCGAAGGAATTCGTAAATCGACGGTTTAAGGATTTGTTAATTTCGGAATTATTTTTTTATTTTTTTCATTTTTTTTTTCGTAGTTTCAACGACACGGCTATAACAGTCGTAACGGGAACGAACACCCTGGACCACGGTGGCGACGAGTACAAGTCCATTAAAGTAATTCCGCACGCGAGATACAGCAGTCTACTGATCAGGGACGACATCGGACTGATCCAAGTGGACAAGGACATCGTGTACGGCGACAAAGTCGGCCCGATCGCCGTGGCAACCGAGGATTTCAAGAAATGCGATTATCCGGCCGTTTTGTCGGGTTGGGGAAAAACTGAGGTACCATTTTTTTAATTTTTTTTATACGTCACCTTCGATCGAAATAATGAGATTTTCAAACCGGAAGTGACGTATTTTCGATATGGCGTCATTTCCTATCCAAAAATGAGATTTTCAAACCGGAAGTGACGTATTTTCGATATGACGTCATTTCCTATCCAAAAATGAGATTTTCAAACCGGAAGTGAAGTATCTTTGGTATGACGTTCTGAGATGACGTCACTTCCGATCGAAAAAATAGATTTTCAAACCGGAAGTGACTTATTTCCGGTGAATCTACGGAAATCTAAATTTCCGGTAAATCTACGGAAATCTGAATTTCCGGTAAATCTACGGAAATCTGAATTTCCGGTAAATCTACGGAAATCTAAATTTCCGGTAAATCTGCGGAAATCTAAATTTCCGGTAAATCTGCGGAAATCTAAATTTCCGGTAAATCTACGGAAATCTACGGAAATCTAAATTTCCGATAAATCTACGGAAATCTAAATTTCCGATAAATCTACGGAAATCTAAATTTCCGGTAAATCTACGGAAATTTAAATTTCCGGTAAATCTGTGGAAATCTAAATTTCCGGTAAATCTGCGGAAATTTAAATTTCCGGTAAATCTGCGGAAATTTAAATTTCCGGTAATTCTGCGAAAATCCGTGGAATAATAAATTCCATAATCTACAACGAGCCACGACAACTTTGTAGTACATTACGTTTGTACATAAACGTTTTTTTAAATGAGGTACATGTAAAAAAATTAATGATTTTTTTTTTTTTTCGGATTGTCGCAGCATCCTGGGAAAGTTCTGCCGAACGAGCTGCAGTGCATAAAGCTCAAAGTGATAGAGCAAGGCGAGTGCCTGAGAACGAGCTTCCGAGTCACCAGCAGGAACATATGCACCCTCAACAAGGAGGGTGAAGGGGCTTGTCACGTAAGTGCGCACTCGAGGCTTAAGCGAGATTGCTCCGAGTGCGACACCTTCGACGTCGTGTCGCGTACGGCGCGGGGGATAACAATTGTTTTGTTTTGTTTTGTTTTTTTTTTTCTCACTTCCGTACGAAGAAATCGGCGGGACAATCGGACAATCGTCGAATGAACGTCGAAGAAAAAATCATTTATTGATTTATTTATTGATTTATTTATTGATTTATTTATTGATTTATTTATTGATTTATTTATTGATTTATTTATTGATTTATTTATTGATTTATTTATTGATTTATTTATTGATTTATTTATTGATTTATTTATTGATTTATTTATTGATTTATTTATTGATTTATTTATTGATTTATTTATTGATTTATTTATTGATTTATTAATTGATTTATTAATTGATTTATTAATTGATTTATTTATTGATTTATTTATTGATTTATTGATTGTTTTATTGATTGATTTATTGATTGATTTATTGATTGATTTATTTATTGATTGATTTATTTATTGATTTATTTATTGATTTATTTATTGATTTATTTATTGATTTATTTATTGATTTATTTATTTATTTATTGATTTATTTATTGATTTATTTATTGATTTATTTACTGATTTATTTATACAATATTTCAGGGCGATTCGGGAGGTCCGCTGGTCGCGGACAACGTGCAGATCGGCGTCGTGTCGTGGGGTCGTCCGTGCGCGACGGGCAGCCCGGACGTTTTCACGCGTGTGTACAGCTACAAGGACTGGATCGACGAACACGTGAAGGAATAATCATCGCACCGTTTCCAAAAAAAAAAAAAAAAATCACATATCGGCGAAAATCGGTGCGCGAATCGTTCGACCGATTCGCCCGGAATTTAGGAAATGAAAAAAATTATACATATATATATATATATATATATTCTCACGAACAACAAAGCGACAATGACAAATGAAAAAAACAATGAGATAAGGAACAATGAATAAACAAATAATTTGCTTATAATTTCTTGGTACGTCAGATAATCCCGTGGAAAGGAAAATATATAATCCGCGTGTCGAAAGATAATACACGAAACACGAACCTTCGCTCGCAGTCGCTTATCCGTCGAGCTGTCGAATTTGTAAAAAAAAAAAAAAAATCATTAAAATCAATTCGTCATTCCCGAAGATTGATTCGTCGCGATGTAGATATAAACTCTCGTAATCTGTATATTTTTTTTTTTTTTTTGGAGCACAATCTCGAGTGTCCGTCAAGCCCGAAAATACTTCGCGGTGAAGGAAACAAATATTTTTTTTTTTATATAAAAAAAATCTCAAATGCGAAGTTAAAAAAAAAATTGCGAAATCGACGATTTTTCCGGTAAATTTTTAAGACAGTTGGATTCCGAAGCCAGAGAGTTTGAGGCAACACCGAGTCGACTACCGAGTATTTACCACCACGCCGAATACTCGAATCGTATTACGCGCCGATACATCGACGCGCCTACTGATAATGACCGTGTATAAATATGAATGTCGGGGATTTGTCATTATTTCATCAAAACAACAGCTATGAGACACACGCGCGAGAACAATATCCTCGGAGCTGCCTTGTTTCTTGCAACTTTTCTATTTTTCGCCTCGTTCGCGAATGGTAATATCTATTATTTTAATTATCACTATTATCTCTATTATCTCTATTATCCCGATTATCCCTATTATCCCTATTATCCCTATTATCCCTATTATCCCTATTATCCCTATTATCCCTATTATCCCTATTATCCCTATTATCCCTATTATCCCTATTATCCCTATTATCCCTATTATCATTATCACCCCTATCATCACTATTATCACTATTATCACTATTATCACTATTATCACTATTATCACTATTATCACTATTATCACTATTATCACTATTATCACTATTATCACTATTATCGCTATTATCGCTATTATCGCTATTATCATTATTATCACTATTATCACTATTATCACTATTATCACTATTATCACTATTATCACTATTATCACTATTATCACTATTATCACTATTATCACTATTATCACTATTATCACTATTATCACTATTATCACTATTATCGCTATTATCGCTATTATCGCTATTATCGCTATTATCGCTATTATCGCTATTATCGCTATTATCACTATTATCGCTATTATCGCTATTATCGCTATTATCGCTATTATCGCTATTATCACTATTATCGCTATTATCACCATTATCACCATTATCACCATTATCACCATTATCACCATTATCACCATTATCACCATTATCACCATTATCACCATTATCACCATTATCACCATTATCACCATTATCACCATTATCACCATTATCACTATTATCACTATTATCACTATTATCACTATTATCACTGTTATCACTATTATCACTGTTATCACTATTATCACTGTTATCACTATTATCACCATTATCGCTAATATCGCTATGATTATTGTTTTATGTAAAAAAGGTGTTTCACTGGGTCGCGTGATGGGCGGCAGGGATGCCGAGGAGGGCGCTTATCCTTATCAGGCTTCGTTGCGTATCGATGGCTTCCACAAGTGCGGCGGTTCCTTGGTCAACGATCGATGGGTACTGACTGCGGCTCACTGTCTGCTAAAATGCAATAATCCTTACGACATAACGGTCGTCCTCGGGACCAACGACCTCGTCAGCGGTGGCGTGGCTTTCTATACCGAGGACGTGAGGGTTTATCCCCTGTACGCGAAAGGTGGGTCGGACAACGACATCGGGCTAATAAAAATAATGGGCAGGGTCGAGTTCACCGACGCTATAATGCCGATAAAACTGCCGATGACCGACGTCGACGAGACCGACTGCGTTGCGACCTTCACCGGATGGGGCAATACCGTGGTATGAAAATTATTATTTTTTATCGAAATAACGAAAGAAAAAAAATTGATGTTTTTTCAGTTTTCCATTTTTTTACTTTTTTTTTGTAAAAAAAAAAAAAAATTGTGATGGAATAATGAGAGCGTGCATTTTTTTCCCGAAAAGATGAGCGTTCCGAATCACAAGGACCTCCAGGTGATAGAGTTGACTGTAATGGACACGGAGTCGTGTCACTCGATCTTCTCGACGGTCGGGCGAGGCCACCTGTGCACCCTCACCGTGGCCGGTGAAGGTGTCTGCTATGTGAGTGTATCATTTTTTTTTTTTTTTTTTTCTCCACGCTCGCTTTCTCGCGAAGCCCTGTGAAAAAAAAAATATCCGATTATCTGACGCAAATCGAATAGAGATTGAGTTCCCTTGCCGATGAAATATAGAACGCAAGTCATAGAAAAATAATGGTTTATTGACAACTGTTAATTTTTTAATTTTTTTTTTTTTTTTTTTTTAGGGTGACTCGGGTAGTCCTTTGGTGTCGAACGGCACGCAGATAGCGATCGCGTCGTGGGTCGCGCCTTGCGCGCGTGGTTACCCGGACGTCCATACACGGGTCTACGAGTACACCCCGTGGATATTGTCGGTGATCGAAACGAACGCGCCAAATTTGTGACGCTCGAGGAGGAGTGCAGTGCCTGAAAAGAAAAATGGCACGGACAAGATGGTGAAAACACTAAATGGTAATTAAAAAAAAAAAAAACTATTCGAGGGCACGCGATTGAGACTCGCACTGATAAAAAAGTTCAGTTGAATCAACTAAGATTCGGGCAGGGACGTTCAAATAAATATTTAGTTAGTCGAACAAAATATTTGAATGACTCAAAAATATTTTTGTGAAATCACCCAAAAAATTGTTGAACTAACCAATTTTTTTGCTGTACCAACAAAATATTTAGTTGAACGTCCCTGCCCGAATTTTAGTTGATTGAACCGTATTTTTTTATCAGTGCGGTCGATAACAAATAGGTTTTCATATTTGTTCCGCAGCTATTAATATTTCGAAGTAACGAATGCAGGAGAAGTGCTACTCCGTGCCGGCTCATTGTCGCGTTGTACGAGAAGCGTGCATAAAGTATGAAAAGCGTGCGTAAAGTCCGAAAAGCGTGCGTAAAGTCCGAGAAGCGCGCGTAAAGTACGAGAAGCGTGCGTAAAGTGCGAGAAGCGTGCGTAAAGTACGAGTAGCGTGCGTTAAGTACGAGAACCGTGCGTAAAGTACGGGAAGCCGTCGTAAAGTACAAGAACCGTGCGTAAAGTACAAGAAGCGTGTGTAAAGTACGAGAAGCCGTCCTAAAGTACAAGAACCGTGCGTAAAGTACGAGAAGCGTGCGTAAAGTGCGAGAAGCGTGCGTAAAGTATGAGAAGCGTGCGTAAAGTGCGAGAACCATGCGTAACGTGCGAGAACCATGCGTAACGTGCGAGAAGCGTGCGTAAAGTACGAGAAGCGTGCGTAAAGTGCGAGAAGCGTGCGTAAAGTGCGAGAAGCGTGCGTAAAGTGCGAGAAGCGTGCGTACAGTACGAGAAGCGTGCGTAAAGTACGAGAATCGTGCGTAAAGTACGAGAAGCGTGCGTAAAGTACGAGAAGCCTGCGTAAAATCTACCCTATGTGCGCATGCACCCGGTATTTATAGTTTTGCTTTCTCATAGAGGAAGCTTTGGTCGGTCCTTACCTACCGAGTCCGTATCTCGAGCGCGCACAGCGAGCCATTAAAACCTGCCGGTAACTCTACTAAGTCGAGAGAAGACTTTGCGCAAGCGAACAAATCTTATTTCTAATAGACTTGATTTCCTTAAAAATACGAACAGCCTATCTAGCGCCGGTTGAAATGGCCACTTATCCCGTACCATGACCTACCGCACGCGATACACCACAACGGTACGGACGTTCGATACCCAACGTCTGTCGTGCGGACCTCCACTTTACGGAACTGCAAGCCCATCGCTGTGTTGGTGGAACAACGGAAAACTGCACACGCACACGTACGGCTCGGACGGCTCGTCCGACCGTCCGTACTAGGCCTCGTGGCCGTTCCCGGGGGTGAAACTGGCGCCAGCTCTCCCTCCGCTGCAGGATCGACGGAGAGGGTTCGTTTCGCGCTCGCGCAATCCTCAACAACACCACCAAACCCACCCAGTTCGCCACTGCCGTTCGGACAGCAATGGCCGCGTTTCCGATACCGCTTCGTCACGTAACACAGTGAAAATGAAATTCTGCAAAAAAAATTAATAAAATAAAATCAATGTTTATTAGTTAAATAAAAAAAACATCGATCAATGTAGATATTTATAGTAAAAAAAAAAAATTTGTGGGAATTTTTTTCTGTTTTTTTTTTTTTTTTTTTTTTACGGGCTGGAAATAAAATAGAATTTCTCGACGATGCGAAAAATCGTTGGTTCGGTAAATACGCGGAATAATCCAATTAGGTAGGGGTTCGAGCTGGGAGACACAACAGCGATTAGGGTCGGCGAGGGCGAAGGTAGAGCTGGAAAATTTTAAGCAAATCGTCCGGAGAACGGTTCGCCAGTTACTAACCCGTTCAAGGGTCGCATATGTTTGCGGGCTTTGATTCTTTTTTTTTTTGGGGACGATTGGATGGGTAATTTTTTTTTTTTCGTCACGTAACAGATGAAGCATAATTTTTTTTTCGTTACATGATAGATGAAGTCTAATTTTTTTTTTTATTCAGATAATTGACGAAACCTATTTTTTTCCATAGAAAATAAAGTTTAATTTTGTTTTCGCTCGTAATGGAACCTAATTTTTGCATGGTAGGTAAAGCTTAATTTTTTTCCTTATATAATAGATAAACGTTAATTAATTATTTTTTTAACGTAATAGATAAAGAATTTTTTTTCTGTCTTTCGATTTGCAGTCCAATTTTGATGATGGTCTAAATTATTGGACGTCGCTGTTATTGCAACTGGTGAATCCGCACTAAAAATCATTGCCTTAAGAAAATCAATAAAAAAATTGATTCGCTGCGAATTAAATTTTCGCTCATCGACTTGCTCGTTATTTTTCACGTTTCGCAAAGGGAGTTCTGGGAAGTACGAGAAATAATAAACAATCGACCGTGGCGTTTTTAATTTGAATTTTTGGTTTTTCTTAAAAAAAATAAAAATAAAAATAAAAAAAAGGAAACTTCATTACCGACACTCCGAAAAGTGTTGCACAAATTTCGCAACCCTTATCGAGCAGTTTCAGTAAAATAAATTAACGAAGCAACGCATTGACCGCCGCGACTCGAAGAATGAATGACAATTTTTTTGAACTATTTTTTTTTTTATGAAAAATGTCATAAATTAAAAATTCTTTCTAAAATGGCCAACACACATGTCACCCTTTAATGTATTCGAGACCTATCGATCCCTGCGAGATTACAATCGCGAAGGTCGGAGACGGCGAATGCATAATACGCGACCTCCAGTTGTTATCTCAATTTATTCCCGATGCTTTTTTTTCGCGTGTTCGTGACGAATTCCCTACCTGCATGTGCCATCCGCCGCATGGTTCGATCGTAAGAATAACGTGATAAATATAAATATAAATATAAATATAAATATAAATATAAATATAAATATAAATATAAATATAAATATAAATATAAATATAAATATAAATATAAATATAAATATAAATATAAATATAAATATAAATATAAATATAAATATAAATATAAATATAAATATAAATATAAATATAAATATAAATATAAATATAAATATTTCAAAAAAATTTTTTAAAATAATAATTGAGAGATAATAAAAGGGAGGAGAGAATAGGCAAAGCCGAGCGGGAATCCGGAGCTCGCAGTTTCCCAGTGAAGGGAGCCGGAAGCTTTGTAAAATCGCGTTCAAGAGCCGTGAGAACGGTCGGTGGAGTAGTTGTGTTGTGACCCGGATCTCGTAATCCTCATCGACGGAGAGGCGCACACTAACGATCCGACGAGTAATTTAATAAGGCGTCTTGAGAGGAGGCCAAATATCGGCGCACCTGTGCTCGTGTTCAAACATCCCCTTAAGGGTATATAAAAATTCGCATTTATAACCGCCTCGGATCGGCAGCGAGATAAAAATTTTATGTCCAATTAATTAATTTTCCTTTTTACCTTTTCTAAAAATATATATATATCCCGTTCTGGTCCGTAAAGCTCGCCGTCTTGCCTACAAAATATTAATAAAAATAAGAAAACATGAATCCAAAGGAAATCAATGAAGTCAATAAGAATCAGTAACGAATAAATCTTCGAATTGAAATAAAATCAATAGTCAATTGGAAAAAAATTTGCAATCAATAACTTTTCGTATTGACATGAAATCAATAAAATAAATCTTCGAGATCAACAAGATCAACAAGATCAACAAGATCAGCAAGATCGGCAAGATCGGCAAGATCGGCAAGATCGGCAAGATCGGCAAGATCGGCAAGATCGGCAAGATCGGCAAGATCGGCAAGATCGGCAAGATCGGCAAGATCGGCAAGATCGGCAAGATCGGCAAGATCGGCAAGATCGGCAAGATCGGCAAGATCGGCAAGATCGGCAAGATCGGCAAGATCGGCAAGATCGGCAAGATCGGCAATATCAGCAATATCAGCAAGATCAACAAGATCAATAAAATCAATTTTAACAAATTCCAACCAGAGTCCCTTTACGAGATAGAATGGTAAACAACTCTCCAGAAAAAAATCTTCCAACTCGTTCCGTTACGCCGTGTCCCGGTGTACGTTCAGCAGCGCATCGATGAATACGGTATGACACCTGCCGTCCGATACACCTGGCGTTACTCGAGACGCGTGCGGAGAATCGATATTATCCTCGAACTGTGCCCGTCGTTTCCTTCGAGTTGACCATCGACTTCCATACTCGCCACCCCCCCCCCCCCCCCCCCCCCCCCCCCTCTTACGTTTCAATCCCGCCGCTCTCGGTTCACAAACAAAAGCCCGCTTCTCTCGGATGCAACTCGCGTAAAAAGAGTTCCTCTTTGTCGTCATGCAATCGCGCGAAACAAGTGTTTCGGAGGCGTCGCCAATGAACTGAAAAAAAAATGAAAAAAAAAAAAAAAAAAATGAAAATAAAGAACCGTCGAGGCGTTCAGTGAAAGGACAAAAAAAAAAAACGATTCGGCCATGTGCACATTGCGCGCGGAGCCCTCGCAGGCCTCGCAGCCGTCGAAGACAACATACAAATCGATCCGACGCCTATTTCCGCTTTGTCCGGAATGAGCAGTCATCCTCCGGCTCTCGACGTTGTCGGACCTTGCGCGCGCCCAACTTTGCCAGCCTTAAATATATTCGATAAATTAAAAATATCGAAAAAGATTCAACAAGTTCGGCAAAACTTAAGCCCGAAATTCCCAAGTTTCGAATATAAAAATTTTTTTTTACAATTTGTTGAAAAAAGAACAAGTTCGTAAGGTTTTTCGGCTTTTTTATTCGGAAACGTTTTGAGGTTATAAACAGAAGTACCGGCAGGTGGCGCTGCCGATGGTAAACATTGAGATTGGAAAGACGATCGGGTGATAAAAGTTCGAGGTATTTTAAACGCCTGTGCTGATAAATAATAACACGAACGGCCCGCGACCTCCGGTAAAATTCATACTCGCTTGAAGGTCTGATGAAAGAATTTTAAGAAATTCTTTTTATTCTTTTACGGATGCGTTTAAGCGCTCAGAAATTGGGAGCCGCGCGGAACGCGTAGCAGCGCCATCTTCCGGACCACCGAAGACACAAATAAAAAAGATAAAAAAAAAGATTTGACGCTTCGGTCCCTGCGCGACCGACTTGAGCCTGAAATTCTGAAAATTTCGAGTATCAAAAAAGATTCAACAACTTGTTGAGAAACAAAGAAATCGTAACTTTTCTTTGCTTTTTTATTCGCATATTTTCTGGGATTACAAGAGCGGTCCTCGACAGATGGCGCTGTCGACCGGTAAACATTGAGATTAGCTCAACGATCGGACGATAAGAGTTCGAGGTATTTTATCCGCCCGCGCTGATAATAATAACACGAACGACCGCGACGTGCGCCAGAATTCACACTCGCACGTGTGAATCCGATAAAAGAATGTTTTTTTTATTATTCTTCATTCTTTTACGAATACGTTTATGTGCGCAGAAATTAGGAGCCGCGAGGAACTCGTAGCAGCGCCATCTTTCGGGCGACCGAAGAACTAGCGATACCGGATACGATCGAGCTCATCGGGACACCGAAGCCTACATATGAGCTGCTGCCCGTTTATGTAAGTACAATAACATGTTAATGAGTTTTCTCTTTGTGCCTAAAAAAAATGCATAATTATGAGCTTAAAAAACAATTGCGAAACTTTTCCCTCCTTTCGATGTAAAATTGAATAAGAAAAATAATTAAAGATTTTCGAGCGCCTCGACGGGTCACGCATCGGCCGAGTAGTAAACTCCCGCCCACGTGCAAGCTGCACCGCACGTACGAGAGAGCTTTGGACAAAACACACGTTCGCGTGTCCTCATTTCTTTCGTTTTTTTTTTTTTCCCTAGCCCCCGAACGAATTAAAAGGTTGTGACCCCGGCTTACAATGTCTGATAGACTATTAAACATGGCGCAGTCGGGCCCTCCGAACGGGACGAATATAGAGTCGCTCCGGTGACTTCGCTGCACGAAACGAAAGCTTCGAGATTCGTTTAGTGGCCTTGCGTGCGGCTCGGATGTGCGATTGAAATGTAATAATAAAAATATTTTCTTCGCTTCGCGTAACTCGAGACTCCGAGGTTATTATGTCCATCCCGCCCGGCCCGCACTCAATCGGTAACAAAAACTGTAATGTTTTCGTTACCGACCATTTTTTTTTATATTGTAAATATTTTTTTGTCTGCTCATGAATCTTACATTGAAGTGTTACCGAAATGTTTTTTTTTCACTATATGCGTATCGATACTACAGTGGGCGACGATTTCCTTTGAGCCCTAGAAATTTCAGCAACCTTGAAAAAAATTGCATTGCAGTTTTCGTTACCGACCGCGTTATTTCACACGCCCTTAAAGAACGAGGTATATCGATTAGTTTTCGTTCCCGCAAAGCTACGTGAACAATAAACGACATGAACGGTACCGGTACAGAAAGTCCGAGTGGCTCGGATTCCCAACAGGCAGTCACGAAGGGAAGAGGCAAGGTTTGCATTTGCGCAAGGTCTCCTCGGGTCTTGCACCTCGAGTCGGCGAGCCAGCGGGTGGATGAACGCCGGCCACTCACGTTCCTCTCAGCGACACACGGTTCTTCCAGTGTGTAACGTCCGCGATGAAATTTAGATGATACCCTTCACCCCTGCGTTCTCCCAGGGTTGCCCCGCGAAATAAAACGCCCACGACGTCACGCATCGGTAACGTGGGATTCTTATGTTTCGCAGCTTATTTTTATTCTTCATTTTTTCGTTAATACATTCCGTCCCGAGTCCCGTGACTCGCAACCCATGCGGGCTCGTAAACAACCAAGTACCAAGTGCCAAGTACCAAGCACAAAATACCAAGTACCAAGTACCAAGTACCAAGTACCAAGTGCCAAGTGCCAAGTACCAAGTACCAAGTGCCAAGTGCCAAGTGCCAAGTGCCAAGTGCCAAGTGCCAAGTGCCAAGTGCCAAGTGCCAAGTACCAAGTACCAAGTGCCAAGTGCCAAGTGCCAAGTGCCAAGTGCCAAGTGCCAAGTGCCAAGTGCCAAGTGCCAAGTGCCAAGTGCCAAGTGCCAAGTGCCAAGTGCCAAGTGCCAAGTGCCAAGTGCCAAGTGCCAAGTGCCAAGTGCCAAGTGCCAAGTGCCAAGTGCCAAGTGCCAAGTGCCAAGTGCCAAGTGCCAAGTGCCAAGTGCCAAGTGCCAAGTGCCAAGTGCCAAGTGCCAAGTGCCAAGTGCCAAGTGCCAAGTGCCAAGTGCCAAGTGCCAAGTGCCAAGTGCCAAGTGCCAAGTGCCAAGTGCCAAGTGCCAAGTGCCAAGTGCCAAGTGCCAAGTGCCAAGTGCCAAGTGCCAAGTGCCAAGTCATTTAGATTTCGCAATATGGTCGACGCTTAGCCGAGAAACCTCGTTAAAACAGAACAAAAAAAATCCTCGCTACTTGCCTTTGCCCAACGAGGAAGTAACCTCGACGATCGAGCCTCCCCATTCATCTCCCAACTACCAAATAACATTTTCTCATTACCTGCCTCCGCTCTATGCTTTTCATTTCTAATTAAATTTTTTTTCTATTTTTCTTCATCATTCCGTCCCTCGCCTATCCATCCACGATCCGGCAAGACCTCGGTCGCATTCCCCCGCTCGCCTCTCCCTCCTCTTTGTTGTTTCATTTTTCCCACTTCCACCGCACGCCCCCCCCCCCCCCCCCCATCTCAGCGAGCCACCGGCGAGACGTAACCGACCGCTGGGTGCAATAGCCACGGCGCCCGACAGCGAGAGCAACAGAAATCCCGGAACGTGGGAGCGAGGCTGCCGCGAGAGGCAGCCAGGCCGGAGCCTGGCCGACGCTACACCGACCGAAAGACTCGACGGAGAAAACGTGCACAGCTATGAAACGTGAGACGCGCGCCGCTGTTGCTCCGTACCGCTGCACACGCTTCTCCCCCCCCCCCCCCCCCGTATATACACTTGTATATAATATATCTCTCGGTCTGCCCTCTCGCTCGCAAGCAGCCCGAGCAGTAACGGCGGAACGGCGCGCTGCGAACGACCGCGCGCGCGCGCGCGCGCTGGACGATGAGAAGAAAAGAGGGGGGGGGGAGAGCAGAAGAACAGCCCGGAGTGCAGAGTGCACGACGGTGCACAGCGACAGTGCCGTGTCGACGTCGCTCGCGTCGCTACACGTCCATTGTTTGGTTCGGGACGTTCCGTATCGAGCGCACGAGTTACGCGAAAGGACCGCGAAGCGACGAGTGAAAAAAAAACGTTCACTTAAAAAAAAAGGACTTTCGACCCGTAGGGCGATGGAACTTAAATTCCGGACTGCGCTGGGGATTTTTGTCCGGAATCGCACGCGATGCGCGCGCACGCGGATTTCGATACGGAAATAGAAATATTTTGGAGGAATTAGAAAAAAAAAAAAGAAGGTCGATGCACCAGCGAGCGTCGCCCCTGGCTGTGCGCGCCGCTGCGAGCGTGCGAGGATTGACAAAAAAATCACCCGATGGATCGTGAATAAATCGTGGAGATGCGGGGAAAGGCGCCACGGCTGGAGTTACGTGGGAGAGCGAGGTCTGTTCGTTGAACGCCGGAGCGCGGACTGCGCGACGCGAAGCTACGAGCGAAGGTTGGATCTTGAGAAAAAAAAAAGAGATTACAAAGAAACTTAAAAAAAAAAAAAAAAATTGGACAAGAATGTTCGCGGAGATCGTCGGATAGATTCGGCGCTTGGCAACAGGGGGAGCTCGACAGTTTTTCCGTCCTCGACAAGTCTCGAGTTGTAATTGTTATATCCAAAAAAAATAAATAGATAAATTTAAAAAAGAGCCGAGGCGAAAAGGGCAGGGAATTTCGTACCTTCGAGTGAAGTTTTCAAGCTCCGGAGGGGCGATCGATGGATCGATGCGATGTTGTATTTTGATCGGTAATATTTACCTCGCTGCAACGGGGCCGAGTGCGCATGCGCGCGCGCGAGTTCCGCGTGCCTTTGTGTTTACTCCGCGGAGCATCGTGCAAAAAAAAAAAAAAAAAAAAGAAGAGACAAAAGAGAAATAATAGTGAGCGAAAGCGCGAAAGTGATAAAGAGAGGAGGCGATTGCGAACGGGTCGAAAGACGCGTCGAGCGCTCGTGAGGAAAAACACTTGCACGGCGCGGGGAGCGAAACACAGAAGGCGAAACGAATTTTCGTGTAACGCCGGAGTGTCAATCGATGCGCGCGGAGAGGCGCGAGGGGCGGGGGGGAAAAAACACGCTCGTAGGATTCCGAAGATAGAACGTTGCCCATGCACTCCTCCGTCATGGAGGCCCTCCGCTTAGCCATTCAGTGAGTCTCAACTGCGTTTCAGTTTCGTTCGTCCGAAAGTACATAATCATTATATTAATATTAAGATAAAATTAATAAAATTAATAAAATTAATAAAATTTATTTCTTTGATCTTAAATTTTCGTATATTGCTTTTCATCTATCGATGCTCGTCGATCTCCAGGAATATAAGTTTCCCACGCTGTGACGAGTAACTATAAGAACTTGGAACCCTTGCAACAAGGGCTCTGTTAACACCTTTTTATATGCAATCAATTATTGATCTATTGATTGATAATATTAATACTAGTCACAGCTGGGCAGTAATTGAGGTGCAGGGTACTTGTCTGGTACTTCATGTACCTTAAGTACTAAACTACTTTTCAGTTCTTGAAGTGCCAAAGTACTTTTCAGTTCCTGAAGTGCCAAAGTACTTTTCAGTTCCTGAAGTGACAAAGTACTTTTCAGTTCCTGAAGTGCCAAAGTACTTTTCAGTACTTGAAGTGCCAAAGTACTTTTCAGTTCCTGAAGTGCCAAAGTACTTTTCAGTTCCTGAAGTGTCAAAGTACTTTTCAGTTCCTGAAGTGCCAAAGTACTTTTCAGTTCCTGAAGTGACAAAGTACTTTTCAGTTCCTGAAGTGTCAAAGTACTTTTCAGTTCCTGAAGTGACAAAGTACTTTTCAGTTCCTGAAGTGCCAAAGTACTTTTCAGTACTTGAAGTGCCAAAGTACTTTTCAGTTCCTGAAGTGCCAAAGTACTTTTCAGTTCCTGAAGTGTCAAAGTACTTTTCAGTTCCTGAAGTGCCAAAGTACTTTTCAGTTCCTGAAGTGACAAAGTACTTTTCAGTTCTTGAAGTGTCAAAGCACTTTTCAATGCTTGATGTGCCAAAGTACTTTTCAGTTCTTGAAGTGCCAAAGTACTTTTCAATGCTTGATGTGTCAAAGTACTTTTCCATGGTGTACACCGGTCCTTGAAGTCCTGGAATTGTCCTTGAATTTTGCCTGACCTTGAAAAAGTCGTGGAATTTCCTTGAATTTCACGTAATGTCCCTGAATTTTTTATTTCCCCCGAAAATTTTAGTTTGTTTAAAAATGTATATTTAGTTTAGTAAATGTTGTTTTTTTTTTTTTTTTAATGAACTGTGCCATGTATTTCGACGTATTTTTGTCACGCTGAATGCGAATCTACTGGCTTTTTTGTGCGTAAGTGCAGTGGGACATTTGTAAAATTGCTGATTTTCTTTTTTTTTTGCACAGGACGCGGCTCGGGGAGAGGATGGTCAGCATGAGCTCGATGCTCGTCGAGACAGTCAGCATAAATTACGAGGATTTCAACGAAAGCTTTCTGACCTGCGGAACTTGCCTGTGCGTTTACGACGGCAGCGAACACACTCCGAAGCTCCTACCGTGCTCTCACACAGTAAGATTCGGTTTTTTTTTTCGTCACCTTCCTCGCCCTATGATTTTCAAACAGCCTTCTTCATGCGCGAAGGAAAGTCCTATTTTTGCCACCTTCGCCGTTTTATTGAAAAATATTTTCGAAAATTCAATCGATCAATTTATCAATTTATTAATTTATTAATTTATCAATTTATCAATTTATCAATTTATCAATTTATCAATTTATCAATTTATCAATTTATCAATTTATCAATTTATCAATTTATCTATTTATTAATTTATCAATTTATTAATTTATCACTTTATCAATTTATCAATTTATCAATTTATTAATTCATTAATTTATTAATTTATTGATTTATCAATTTATTAATTTATCAATTTATTAATTTATTAATTTATCAATTTATTAATTTATCAATTTATTAATTTATCCATTTATTAATTTATTGATTTATTAATTTATCAATTTATTAATTTATTAATTTATTAATTTATTAATTTATTAATTTATTAATTTATCAATTTATTGATTTATTAATTTATTAATTCAATTTTTTTTTTGTAAACAGGTATGCCTGCACTGCTTGACGAGGATAGCGGCATCGCAGACGCGCGAGGCCGGTGCGTTTCGATGTCCGATATGCCGGGAGCTGATAACGATTCCACGGGGCGGAGTGCCCGCTCTGCCGCCGAGCTTTCTCGTCAACCAGCTTCTCGACCTGATGTCCAGGCAACGTCGAGAAGTACGCAGAATGTCACGCACATTATTAAAAAATTTTAATCGTATAAGACGAGAAAAACACTTATTGATACAATTATTGTAATAATTATTTTTCAGGTCATTCCAAAATGCTCGGTTCATCACAACCAAGAGTTGCTCTTCTGCGAGACCTGCGACACGGTGTTCTGCAGCGTGTGCACCGGCGGGAGTCACGCCGGCACATCGCCGGGATGCACCGAGCACACGATTATTCCCTTCAGCATCGCGATCAAACGAATGTCCGAGATATTGTTGTACAAAGCGAACGAATGTATTTCCAAGGTGAGTAAACAAATTTCCAAACAGCCACAATTCGTGCGTTGAACAAAAAATCGTCAATGAGATTGTTTTTTTTTTTTCCACTGCGAGTGATTCAAATTTTTCATTAAATTTTTCATTAAATTTTTCATTAAATTTTTCATTAAATTTTTCATTAAATTTTTCTTTAAATTTTTCTTTAAATTTTTCTTTAAATTTTTCTTTAAATTTTTCTTTAAATTTTTCTTTAAATTTTTCATTCAATTTTTCATTCAATTTTTCATTCAATTTTTCATTCAATTTTTCATTCAATTTTTCATTCAATTTTTCATTCAATTTTTCATTCAATTTTTCATTCAATTTTTCATTCAATTTTTCATTCAATTTTTCATTCAATTTTTCATTCAATTTTTCATTCAATTTTTCATTCAATTTTTCATTCAATTTTTCATTCAATTTTTCATTCAATTTTTCATTCAATTTTTCATTCAATTTTTCATTCAATTTTTCATTCAATTTTTCATTCAATTTTTCATTCTTTCGTTTGCAGTTGACGCAGGCTCAGGAGTCGGTGACGACGGAGCTGAGACGCCTGGACACGGCGATGGAGAGATGCCTGAGCGTCGTCGACAGCGAATTCGCCGAGATAATAGCGAAGGTTGAGGCGAGAAGGTGCCAGCTCCAAGCCGCCGTGACCGCGGCGGCGAGAGACAAGAAGCACGTGCTCGAGGAACAGCACGCGCTGATCGAGGCCGAGAAGAACAAAGTCGAGAGGGAGTGCGAGGGCTTGCAGTATCAGGTAATTCGAAAACCCTTTTATTTTCAGCAAACTAAACAAATTACAGATTACAATTTATATTACATTTAAAAAATGAGAGATTAAAATTTATATTAAATTTTAGAAATGATAAATTACAATTCATATTAAATTTCAAAAATGATAAATTACAATTTATATTAAATTTCAAAAATGATAGATTACAACTTATATTAAATTTCAAAAATGATAAATTACAATTTACATTAAATTCCAAAAATGATAGATTATAACTTATATTAAATTTGATAAATCATACATGATTCACGATACGCTAATTATTATTTTTTTTTTCCCGAATATCGACGTATCAATTAATATATTTTTTTAATTTCCGAAGGTCGAGGTGCGAAACATCACGCAGAGAATAGGAAGCCTGACGGACCAGCTCGACGCGGCTGTAGCTCTGAGCGAACCTCGCGAGAATGCCTTCATCACTGCCGAATTCGGCCACAACGATGCTGTCGAGGAATTGGAGCGCGCGCTGAGCGCTTTCGGGCGCGTTCGATCGAGCACCACTTTGCCAGGTAGCGCGGATTATTTGATCTAGATTGTCAGCTCGAGGGAAAATAATGCTTCGACGAAGGTCGTGAAATTGGCCGCATGAGCCAGTTTAACGAATTTTGTAACAAATGCACAACAAAATCCCACTTTTTATAACGAGAGTGTTATAAAAGTGTTCTTCTCGCACGCCTTATCAAAAAGCGCTACTTTTGTCACGCGTTGCAGGCACGTAAAGTGGGACTTTTTATTTCCCAAGGTCTGAAAATGAGAATTTTACGCAGCGTGCCTAAAACTGCAATTTTCGTACGAGTGTCGTACAAAATTTTATTTTCCAAGGTCTGAAAACGGGAGTTTTCCGCAGCGTGCCTAAAACTTCAATTTTCGCACGAGTATCGTACAAAATGTTATTTCCCAACGTCTGAAAATGAGAATTTTACGCAACGTGCCTAAAACTGCAATTTTCGCACGAGTATCGTACAAAATTTTATTTCCCAAGGTCTGAAAACGGGAGTTTTACGCAGCGTGCCTAAAACTGCGATTTTCGCACCGAGTGAGATAAAAAATGATCGAATTTTTCGTTCGATGTTTGTAATCCATAAAAAAAAATTTCCATCAGGGCTGTGTCGGGCGAGTTTGAAGGATCCTGCAATAGCGAAACTTCAGGCGACGGTTGTGGTCGAAACGGTCGACTATCACGGACATCCGAGGAACGCAGGTGGCGACCCGATCGGCGCCGAGCTCACCCTGGCCGACTCCACGAGCGCCGACAGCGGTCCGGCGATCGAGACCGAAGTTCGCGACTTGGAGAACGGAACTTACCAAGTCCTCTTCAGACCGCCGTCGGCCAATCGCTACGTCCTGAAGCTCTCCGTCTTCGAGAGACCGATCAAGGACTATCCTCTATTCTTCAACGCGACCGAGCACAACGAACCGATGAAGACTTACGGCAGACGCGGAAGCGGCAAGGACGAGTTTCATCAACCCGTCGCCGTCGCCGTCGACGACGACGGACTCGTCTATGTCGTCGACTCCGGAAACTCGCGAATTAAGGTTGTTCGCGGTTTAAATTTAATAACAATACGGCAAAAAGGGATTTATGGTCACAAACTTACACAATTGCTTTCTTGGTTATTTTATGAAACAATATTTGTAGAGTCAACAGACATTTTTGGAAAATGAATAGATATTTTTGGAAAGTGAATAGATATTTTTGGAAAATGAAAAGATATTTTTGGAAAATGAATAGATATTTTTGGAAAATGAATAGATATTTTTGGAAAATGAATAGATATTTTTGGAAAATGAATAGATATTTTTGGAAAATGAATAGATATTTTTGGAAAATGAATAGACATTTTTGGAAAGTAAATAGAAATGTTTGGGAAATGAATAGGAATGTTTGGAAAATGAATAGAGATTTTTGGAAAAAGAATAGAAATTTTTGGATAATGAATAGAGATTTTTAGAAAATGAATAGAAATGTTTGGAAAATGAATAGAGATTTTTGGAATATGGATAGACATTTTTGGGAACTGAATAGAAATTTTTGTAAAATGAATAGAAATTTTTGGAAAGTGAATAGAAATTTTTGTAAAATTAATAGAAATGTTTGGAAAATGGAAATGATTTTTGTAAAATAAGAAAAAAGAATTGTGGACGTTTCTGGACAGAAGACGTTGGTAGATATTTTACCGTCTAATTGTGTCTTTCACGATGGCGCGCATGCGTCGTTGCGCACCGTATTAATTGTGCACAAACAAACGATTTTCCCAAATAATACATAAGATTCTTTGTTTATCTTTCTAGGTTCTCGACGGAAACTTGGAATTTCAGAGGCACATAACGAACGAGGGTTTGGAAGGTCGCAGTTGCACGGGAATCGCAGTCTCCGAACAGGGTCTCGTTGTCGTCAACTGGCGAACGCGAACTATAACGGAAATGAGCACGCTCGGCGACACGATACGCTCGTTTTCTCACAACGCTTTCCAGGTTCGATTCCGTCGATTTAATCGACCTCATTACATCCTGAAAAAACTTAAGTGCAACACTTTTAACTTAAGTGTAACACATTTAACTTACGTGTAACACATTTAACTTAAGTGTAAGTTAAGTGTAACACATTTAACTTACGTGTAAATTAAGTGTAACACATTTAACTTAAGTGTAAATTAAGTGTAACACATTTAACTTAAGTGTAAATTAAGTGTAACACATTTAATTTAGGTGTAAGTTAAGTGTAACACATTTAATTTAGGTGTAAGTTAAGTGTAACACATTTAACTTAAGTGTAAGTTAAGTGTAACACATTTAACTTAAGTGTAAGTTAAGTGTAACACATTTAACTTAAGTGTAAGTTAAGTGTAACACATTTAACTTAAGTGTAAGTTAAGTGTAACACATTTAACTTAAGGTAGTCCTAGCGGACAGCCTGAGCCCACATGAGTTCAGAGAGAATTGAGAGAGAATTGCGAACACTTCTCGATGGGATAAAAATTCGAAAAAAAATCAAGCATATGGAAGGTGCTGAAAAGATTGATTTTACATAATAATAACTCCAAAATATTATTAACAAATGCATAAAAAAAAAAAAATTGTTCAACAAATTCCCCGGCAACTTAACTTTTTGTTCATATAAAAACAATTTGTTAATCTTTTTGAATGCGTATGAATTTTTTCAGAATTTTATCTAATTTTTGAAAATCACGTTTTTTTATTAACTAAAAAAGCAATTTTCAAAAATTAGACAAAATTCTGAAAAAATTCATACGTATTCAAAAAGATTAACTTATTGTTTTTATATGAACAGAAAGTTAAGTTGCCGGAAGATTTGTTGAACAATTTTTTTTTCATTCATTTGTTAATAACATTTTGGAATTATTATTATGCAAAATCAATATTTTCAGTACCTTCCATATGGTTGATTTTTTTCAGATTTTTATCTCATCGCGAAGTATTCGCAATTCCACTCTCACTTCGCTCTGAACTCACGTGGGCTCAGGCTGTCCGCAAGGACTACCTTAAGTGTAAGTTAAGTGTAAGTTTAGTGTAACACATTTAACTTAAGTGTAACATTTTTAACTTAAGTGTAAAATTGAGCGATGTTATTTGTAAAGCAATAATAAACGTTTTTTTCTCTTCGCAGGAACCGATCGACGTTGCGGTGGACCGAAGTTACGGTCACGTTCTCGTTGCCGACAACGGACAGAGTTGCGTGTTCGTGTTCGATTCCGACGGGAAGATTCTCTTCCAGGTGAGAGTGCGTGAATCCAATATTAATTAATTTTTTTTTTATTAAAAAATTCCGAAGGAAGTGAGACTTGTTAAATTTTATTTTTTTAATCTTTCCCAAAGGTCGGAAAGCGAAGCGTGTTCAAGCTCATAAGTGCCGTGACCGTCGGTCCAGCCGGCGAAATATTGGTCGCCGATTCGCGGATACAAGTCTTCTCTGCCAAGGGGGATTTCTCCGAGGAAATCTACGGCGAAGGCAAAGGTAGATTTTTTTCCTCGCGTTTGTTTCTAGTCTCGTCGAAGAATAATTTTTTTTTTTTTTAATTACAAAAAATAATTAAAATGTCTCATTGAACATTGAATGTTTTTTAATCACATAAAAATTAGTCGAATTCTTTATAATGACGAAAAAAATTAATTGATTTTTTTATAGTGACAAAAAATAATAAGTTGCATTTTTTATAGTGACGAAAGAAAAAAATTCATTTTTATAATGACGAAGAAAATAATTGAATTTTTTATAGCGACTAAGACAATTAATTAATTTTTTATAGTGACAAAGAAAATTAATTAATTTTTTTATAGTGACAAAAAATTATAAGTTGCATATTTTATAGTGACGAAAAAAAAAAAAATTATTTTTGTAATGACGAAAGAAATTAATTGAATTTTTTTTTTTTGTAATGACGAAAACATAAGATAAATGGAATGTTTCGCAGGTAAAGGCAGATACGGAGGAATAGCGGTGGACCCGGAGGGAAAGATCGTCGCGTCGCGGAGCGACAAGGGTCGAAGTATTATACAAGTGCTGAAGCTCGGCGGTGGAAGTTTGCTCACCGAGATCGACTCGCACAGTTCGAAGCTGCGCCGTCCGACGGGAATCGCCGTGCTGCCCGACAATCACTTGGTGGTCGTCGATCTCGGCAACGATTGCGTCAAGAAGTACCGGTACTGGTGAATTCGCGACCCGTCGACGGAAACGAAATTCGATATCGAAAAAAAAAAAAAATGTTTTTTGTTTTGTTTTTTTTTTTTTCACCACGATTTTCATGCCCACGGATAACGAATATCCAATTCACTGCCTCAAGGAATAGAATGCCATAGGGCAGAAAAAAAAAACGCAAGAAAAATCGGATAAATAAAATTGTCACAAAAAATTTGAATAAAAAAAAAAAAAAAAATAGTAAATGTTATCGTCGAGTCAGAAAACCGCGAATCCGATTTCCGATGTAGCGTGCGTGTATTATAAACAACTGTTCAGACACGAGTGTACGAAAAGGCTTGTACATATATTTTTCCAGTATTAATTAATCGAGCAGAGAGAACGAGTCGAGAGCGTCGAACAGAGAGTTATAAGCAAAAAAACACAAATGAAAAAATAATAAAATAAAAAATTAGAGAAGCTCATCGGGGTTGTAAGAGAGGGGAAAAAAATCGCGATTACGTAAAATTGATTTTAATCGTGCGAGCGTGCGGCGAGGACGAAAAAGTTCGTAATTTTGGGGAAGCCGGGAAAATGCGATTGGTGCGCGCGGAAAACACACACAACAGCCTTTTCTTTCTTCGGCGTTTAGCTAACTTTTAGACGTTACTTTTTTTTTCAATCTTCTCGATGTGTCATTTTTTTTTACACTTACGTTTTAAAACTCGGCAAAGTATTACTTAAAGAATCTCAAAGTTCTTTTATTTAGTATGTGTTTTTTTTTGTACGTCGCTTATTTTTTTTTTTAAGTGTAACTTTACTGTCCGCGAGTTTAGGCAATAATTTTATCGTAAGTCGTCGATTACTTTGGCGGATCGTGAGGAATTGATTTTCCTTTTTTTTTTCTCCGAAGTATTAAAAACTTTGTTCTTAATACTTAAAAAAAAAAAATGTAAGATCCACAGGCCAGAGAAAATTGTACATGGCGGTTTAACGCGACGACGCATTTACAGAACGCTTAGCAATGCAGACTACGATTTTTTTAAATGTAGCTTTTTCGTTACGAGTTAAAGTTTTTTTTTTTCACTTGTTCGTTACTGTGTATTCTCGGTAATCGTGAATGTCCCGACGCGTTTAGGATAAAAATTTTAGCCGTAAGATCGAACCGGGATTGACTGATTTGGAAAAAAAAAAACGCACCGCGAGTGAAATAGTTGAGAAATCGGCAGAATTCAGTTATTTTCTTTAAATTTCGTGTTCGATAAAACACACGGATATTTCCGATAGTTCGAGCCCGAACCGGCCGATCGTTTGCAAATTTTTCGACTGATTAATTCGTTATTGTTTATCGTAATGGTATTTTTTTTTACAATCTAGTCACGAACGCATACACACGCAACGCATACAACACAATTAATTCGTCGATATACTTAATGGACTGTTCAATTGTAAAGTAAGAGAAAAAGAAAATAATAACAAAAAAAATAAAAAAAGAAGAACGCTTCGTGAAAGGACGAAAAAAAATCATCGTAATTGTACGCTGTAAAATATTATTAAGTACTGCTGCGTTGAGAAAAAAAAAGGAAAAAAAAAAAAAAATAGTGGAAATATGTTGTAAATAAAATTGAGCTTGATTGTACAATCGATAATGAGTTCGTTTTTTCGATCAACCGTTCGATATGCGATATTGTATTATATTTTTAATCGGCTCCCCTTTTTCGTTTTTGCAGTCGGTATCGCCGACCGTCCGGTGTAGTATAGATGTGTAAATCCCCAAAAAAAAAAATGGAATAAAAGAAATATATGAAAAAGTGTGCAAAATGATTTGCACATGATTTCCTCATGTTTTACGATTTTTCGCATAACTTCCTCTATGATAAATTTTGTTATTCGATTTTTGCTTCCTCATTGAGCAATAATTAAAATACATGTTCACAGAAAAAAAAAAAAAAATAAATAAATAAACGACCTTTGAGAAAGCGACATAGAAATAAAAATTTTCAACTTTTATGAGCAAGCGATATGAAAATTTCAATTTTTAATTTTTTTTATTTGTATTTTTGGGCCGTGTATAGAAAAACCGTGTGCAAATTACTTTACACCTTTTTCGTAATATAAAAAAAATGTCTTAAAAATGAAATTTTCATATCGCTTCCTCATGAAAGTTAAAAAATGAAATTTTCATATCGCTTCCTCATGAAAGTTAAAAATTGAAATTTTCATATCGCTTCCTCATGAAAGTTAAAAATTGAAATTTTCATATCGCTTCCTCATGAAAGTTAAAAATTGAAATTTTCATATCGCTTCCTCATAAAAGTTGAAAATTGAATTTTTTATATCGCTTCTTCATAAAAGCAGAAAACTGAAATTTTCATACGACTTTCTCGTAAAACTTGAAAATTGAATTTTTCAAACTTTCTCATAAAACTTGCAAATTGAATTTTTCATACTTCCTCATAAAGCTTGAAAATTGAAATTTTCATGTATCTTTCTCATGATGTTCCTCTATTCGCGAAGTATTTTCTGTAACAACACAGAAAATGCTTCCTCATAAAAGAATTTTCAACGAATAAAGGAAAATTATAAGAAAACCATCCGAAAATTTCAATTTCCAAATTTTTTTTTTTTTACCAAAACATAGCTTCCTCAATAAGGAAGCAAAATATGATGTCGAGGGGTAATTTGGGTGAGGGTGAAAAATAATTAAACAGCCGGATATCCATGATTTTATAATATATTTAATGTGAATAATAACATTTGGATAACAGCTAAGGCGATAAATCTCGATGATTAATATGATACATATTGTACAAAAGAACGCCCCGTCGCCGATTCGCTACGAATATAATATCTCACGCGTCGTTTCAAACGCAATCGGCACATTTACATATTACACACTAAAACGTTATGCGCTTAAGTAAATAGAAAGACGTTCGTACGTCGTTGGCGATCCGGAAAAAAAATTTATCGACAAAATCATCGACTCCGTTTTTTTTTTTTTTTTATCATTTTCTTCGATCACGAAGGTCACTTGGTTCAGCAATAACATCGCTCCGTCGACGTCCGACGATACGGCGAGAGATATTTATCTATACTCGAGCACTCCTCGAGATTGTACATTTTTTTTCTCTTTTTTTTTTTATTTCACGTTTTAACTTTAATCGACCCGGCAGTGCGAAATTAATTTGATCGATTTTTCTTTTATTTTAGTAATTTTTTAATTTAATTTTTCGTTTTTTTTTTAGCGAATCCCGCACTGTCGCGGCGGATTATTCGTTTCGGGTCCGAACAACGAATTCCTGTTTCAACAACATTCATACAATATTTCCCAGGAAAGCTCAACGCACTTTCTACATTTTTGTTACATTCATTTATTTATTTATTTATATAAATAAATAAATTTTTCTCATCCTTAAAAATTTCTCTTGCAATAAAGTCGTGGCTCTTTGTACGTTATCACAAAAAAATTTGCTGTATAACTTCACGGTATTGCGTCACGATGATTAACATTAAATTGTTTGATAATATAATCTTTTTTTTTATTAATTTTTTTTCGTCATTTACCACGTAATAAACGTTCTCTCAACGTAGCGTATAATTTGTGAGCAGTTTCTTTTTTCTAATCTTTCGTTTGTATCTTTATTTAATTTCATTTATTTTTAAATCTCTCATTTTATATATTTATTTATTTAATTTTTATTTAATTGTATTATTTTTCGTCTATCTGCAAATATGTGCCCTTGTGGTGTAAAATTTGTTCGAGAAACGTCGATTTTTTTTTTTTACTACGATAAGAGATAAGTGATCGAGCGACGGACAACGCGCGATAACGATATCGGGATATTTTTTTTTTTTTCTTAGCTTAAGTGTGTGTGTGTGTTTTTTCGGTCCCCCATAACAATTTGTACTCGTGAAACGAAGCTTTTTTTCGTCTCGACAATCCCGATTTCTATGGCACTTGGGTAACAACGTTGTCCCGGATCGTCGAAGTATTTTTTTTTTTTTTTTTTTTTTCATTAACGAATCACCTACGTTCGAAATTTTTATGATTTTTTTTAAAATTAACAAATTACTTATTTTCGAGTCAATATTTATGGTTTTTGTTAAAGCTATTTCTTCTCAACGATAACGCGCGCGCAGTCGCGAGCAAAAAAAAAAATAATAACGAAGCACAATCGTTTTTTCTACAAAAAAAATATTATTCTCGATATCGCGTAGGTACGGGAGGCACGAATCGTTTTACAAACTACGCACTGCAACCTCGACGATCTATAAATTCTCGTACATTTCTCCTCGTGTCGATCGAGCCGATTATTTTTTTTTTTTTTTAATTTAGGGTCGTTCTTCGAATAAATCAATTTACGATAAATCGTTGCAATTGAACGGCGCGCAATCGCCCGGTGTCGAAGAATGGAATGGATTTGTCCGCGCGCGTGATTATTTTCTTCGGTTTTCGTTTTTATTTTTCGACATTTTTTTTTTTTTTCGAAACGAAAGAGAAAAAAAAAAGAAAAATTATAATGAAAATTGAAATAAAATACGATAAGAGGAAGAGACGAGGCGGGGTCGATGGAGTTAACTAGAACGGATTAAGGTAAACGGCACGTTAAAAATCGCGTGTGAAACAGTCAAGAAAAAAAAAAAAAAAATCTACTCGTGGTTCGTTTTTTTTTTTCGCAACACAATCAATCATTGTCAATCGTAATCCTTAATTCTCGATTAGTCGTGTGAATACTCTGTACATATATATATATATTTTTTTTTTATAGAGAACAAACAAAACTAAAATTGCACTTGTCGCGCCACCCCTTCTGTTTTTTTTTTGTACGAGACAAAAATTCGACCGCAAAAAAGTTTGTGCCGTTGGCGAACGATTGGAAAACTTGGATTGTTTTCTCGATAATTTTTTTTTTTTTTTCAGCTTATCCGGTACCCTGTTCCGAGCGCGAAGACGATTCGTCGGTTTTTTGTCGTTTTTAGGGTTTACGAAAAATTAATTCGAAACCCAATATTACCGCCGGAATTTCCGGATTTTTTTGTGTTTTTGTGTGTGTGTTTTTTTTTCTTTTCTTGTCTCCAACGCGGAGATCACTGCGTCGAGAGCCGTCGTTCCGTGTGACTGACCGCGGCCAGCGCCTCCTCCGGTAATCGCGCCGGATCGGACAGTATGTCGGTCGCCGTGCAAAGGTACCTCAGCGAATTTAGGACAGCTGAAAGAAAATTTATTAATTTATTAAAATAATATAAAAACAAGCAACGAAAATAAAGAATAGAAAAAATAAATTTATTAAAATAAAAATAAGTAATCAGTAATAAAAATAACAAGTTTATGATAATAATGTAATATAAATAATAAATGTATACAAATTTATTTAAAAAAAAAAACGAAAAAAATTAATAATAAGCTTACTGGAATTTAATAATTTGGAGATGGATCGAGGAAAAAATTCTTCGATCTTATACCGGGTTGAATAAAGCTTAATAAGTAATCAGTAATAAAAATAACAAGTTTATGATAATAAGTAATACAAATAATAAATGTATAAAAATTTATTTAAAAAAAAAAAAAACGAAAAAAATTTATAATAAGCTTACTGGAATTTAATAATTTGGAGATGGATCGAGGAAAAAATTGTTCGATCTTATACCGGGTTGAATAAAGCTTAATAAGTAATCAGTAATAAAAATAACAAGTTTATGATAATAAGTAATATAAATAATAAATGTATGAAAATTTATTTAAAAAAAAAAAAAACGAAAAAAATTGATAATAAGCTTACTGGAATTTAATAATTTGGAGATGGATCGAGAAAAAAATTCTTCGATCTTATACCGGGTTGAATAAAGCTTAATAAGTAATCAGTAATAAAAATAACAAGTTTATGATAATAAGTAATATAAATAATAAATGTATGAAAATTTATTAAAAAAAAAAAAAACGAAAAAAATTGATAATAAGCTTACTGGAATTTAATAATTTGGAGATGGATCGAGAAAAAAATTGTTCGATCTTATACCGGGTTGAATAAAGCTTAATAAGTAATCAGTAATAAAAATAACAAGTTTATGATAATAAGTAATATAAATAATAAATGTATGAAAATTTATTTAAAAAAAAAAAAAACGAAAAAAATTGATAATAAGCTTACTGGAATTTAATAATTTGGAGATGGATCGAGAAAATTTTTTTTCGATCTTATACCGGTTGAATAAAGCTTACCGGGCCTGAGATCGACGAGTGAGCAGTGCTGTTCGACCCAGAGAATGGTGCTTCTGTACAGGTCCTCTATGCTGGCCGTGGAAACGGATGTATTGAACGATATCATCAGTGGCTCGAGCAATATGCTAAACTGATTACATCGCTAAGAAAAATAGATTTATGGTGCGCGATGATTTGAAAAAAAAAAAAAAAAAAAAAAAAAAAATGAAAACCCCGCAAAAATCGGGACACACGGATAATTTTTTTGGTAATTTTCGCGTGGTATCTTCGATAGTGTCGAGACATCCAATGAGACAAGAATTATTCGATTTCGGTAAAAAAAATATTTCAAAGGATACAATCCAGAATTTCCAGTTCTCTCGCGTACGCTTGCGAACGTACTCGTCGAACATCTCCTTCATCTTGTTGGTCCTCTGTCGAGACACGGGCGCGCCCGTGGCCGGAAGCATTGATTGGCAATTACTGGAAAAAAAAAACAAATTTTTAGAAATATATTTAAAATGTTTTATTTTATACATATATATATATATATATATTTTTTTTTTTCGTGCGCTGATATGAATTAGGACTCGTTTTTCACTTCCGGTCATAAAATGAGATCTTCAAACCGAGAACGATGTAATTCCGGTTTGATAATCTCATTCCTTATTAGCCTATTACTCGAAATATCAAAATTATAAAAATATATATATGAAAAATGTTTTATTTTTTATATCTTTTTTTCAAAATTCATTTTAAATTAAGACTCATTTTTTACCCCCGCTCGCAAAATGAGATTTTCGAACCGGAAGCGACGCACTTCCGGTTTGAAAATATCTCACTTTTGATTAGCGATTACTCCAAAAATCTAAACGATAAAAAAATATATATAAAAAATGTTTTATTTTTTACATATATTTTTCAACACTCATTTTAAATTAAGATTCATTTTTTTTACCCCCGCTCGCAAAATGAGATTTTCGAACCGGAAGCGACGCACTTCCGGTTCGAAAATATCTCACTATTGATTACCGATGACTCCGAAAATCAAGACAATAAAAAAAAAAAATGCATAAAAAAATGTTTTATTTTTTATATATATACATTTTTGAACAGAAACATATGTGATACAAATTGAAAGTCATCGCTCACCTTATCGAGGTGTTGAGGCACTCGATCTGATGTCTGAGACTGTCCATCTCGTCCTTCAGCTGATGCCTCTCGGTTCTCAATTGCTTTATGTAATCGGCGCCCTTCTGGAGCATCGCGGCCTTGCTGAGTTTCGTGTTCGGATTCTGGCTGAGCTGGGGTATGAGACTGTGCAGCATGTCGAAGCCGTTTTTAATGTTGTAACGACGCTTCTGCTCGGCGTGAATGTGACCGACCCGTCGCTGCTCCTTGTACTGGCCCCGCTCCGGCTGCTCGCCCTTCCCGTAACTCCTCGACGGCGACATCGGACTGCCGAGACTCATCGGACTGTGAAGCGGACTCAGACTCAGCGCCTGTGGACTGTGCACGTTTGTACTCTCCTTCGGCGAACCCGGACTGCTGCTCTGGTGCATCGAACTCTGACCCTTCGCCGACAAGAGCGCTTGCTGCTGCTGTCCTGCTGTGCTCTGTATAAAATAATTTTTTTTTTTTTCAATTTTCGCAACTTTCTGGAGATTAAAATATATATTTTTTTTTTTTCAATTTTCGCAACTTTCTGGAGATTAAAATAATTTTTTTTTTTTTTCAATTTTCGCAACTTTCTGGAGATTAAAATAATTTTTTTTTTTTTTTCAATTTTCGCAACTTTCTGGAGATTAAAATAATTTTTTTTTTTTTTTTCAATTTTCGCAACTTTCTGGAGATTAACATAATTTTTTTTTTTTTCAAACTTCGCTACTTTCTGGAGATTAAAATAATTTTTTTTTTTCCATTTTCGCAACTTTCTGGAGATTTAAATAATTTTTTTTTTTTTTTCAATTTTCGCAACTTTTTGGAGATTAAAAGAATTTTTTTTTTTTCTGATTTTGCCAATTCTGCTGTACTCTGGATTTTTAAATAAAATTCTTTTAATTTTGCCACTTTTTCCGGGTGAAATAGAAAAAAAAAAAACAATTATTTTCATTTTGACAATGTTGACGATTATTTTAAGCTATTTATGCTGCTGTCCTGCTGTGCTCTTAAGTTTTTTTTCGAATTCTTTTCATTTTGAAATTTTCGCGGGATTAAAAGAAAAAATAATTGTTGTCATTTTTGCCATTTTGCTGTGCTACGGATTAAAAAAAAATTCTTTTAATTTTGCTAATTTCGACGATTATGTGAAGCTGTTTCGAGCACTTCAGTTAATTAGAACGATTCTTTTAATTTTTCTAACTTCGTTGATTATTTTTAACTGTTTCGAGCTCGCCGGATAGAAAAAATAAACTTTTTATTTTCGGTAAAATAATAAAATAAAAATGGAGAATATTTGATTCGCAATTCGCTGCGCACCTGTTGCTGCTGCTGGGGTTGCTGCTGATTTTGCTGGACGCTGGACGAGTTAGTTATTGTCTGTATCGTTATCGGTGCGGTAACGTGGTGAGTCGGATTGTTGGTCACCTGTTGCTGCTGCTGCTGGCCCGGGGAATTGGGGCTCGGTGGCAACATCGGTAAAATGTGTTTAACCGAGCTCGGCTGACTCGACGTCGTTGCCATTACTTTGTGCTCGGGACCGTTGCTCACCGTGTACAGACCGGATGTATCTTGAACATAATAACAATTCACATGAATTCCAGTGAAAATTTTTCAAAATTAATCGCAAAAAAACGTCGTATTAAAAAAGAATGTTAAATTAATAGAAATGCGAATTTAAAAAATGTCGTTTCTTAAATATTTCGAATATTTAGAACTTCAATTAACAAATTTTTGTCAAGTCAAATTTTTACCAAGTCAAATTTTTACCAAGTCAAATTTTTACCAAGTCAAATTTTTACCAAGTCAAATTTTTACCAAGTCAAATTTTTACCAAGTCAAATTTTTACCAAGTCAAATTTTTACCAAGTCAAATTTTTACCAAGTCAAATTTTTACCAAGTCAAATTTTTACCAAGTCAAATTTTTACCAAGTCAAATTTTTACCAAGTCAAATTTTTACCAAGTCAAATTTTTACCAAGTCAAATTTTTACCAAGTCAAATTTTTACCAAGTCAAATTTTTACCAAGTCAAATTTTTACCAAGTCAAATTTTTACCAAGTCAAATTTTTACCAAGTCAAATTTTTACCAAGTCAAATTTTTACCAAGTCAAATTTTTACCAAGTCAAATTTTTACCAAGTCAAATTTTTACCAAGTCAAATTTTTACCAAGTCAAATTTTTACCAAGTCAAATTTTTACCAAGTCAAATTTTTACCAAGTCAAATTTTTACCAAGTCAAATTTTTACCAAGTCAAATTTTTACCAAGTCAAATTTTTACCAAGTCAAATTTTTACCAAGTCAAATTTTTACCAAGTCAAATTTTTACCAAGTCAAATTTTTACCAAGTCAAATTTTTACCAAGTCAAATTTTTACCAAGTCAAATTTTTACCAAGTCAAATTTTTACCAAGTCAAATTTTTACCAAGTCAAATTTTTACCAAGTCAAATTTTTACCAAGTCAAATTTTTACCAAGTCAAATTTTTACCAAGTCAAATTTTTACCAAGTCAAATTTTTACCAAGTCAAATTTTTACCAAGTCAAATTTTTACCAAGTCAAATTTTTACCAAGTCAAATTTTT